>OY723244.1:0-517000 GCA_963210315.1 Rhynchopus euleeides
TTGCGGGTTTGCGGGTTTGCGGGTTTGCGGGTTTGCGGGTTTGCGGGTTTGCAGGTTTGCGGGTTTGCGGGTTTGCGGGTTTGCGGGTTTGCGGGTTTGCGGGTTTGCGGGTTTGCGGGTTTGCGGGTTTGCGGGTTTGCGGGTTTGCGGGTTTGCGGGTTTGCGGGTTTGCGGGTTTGCGGGTTTGCGGGTTTGCGGGTTTGCGGGTTTGCGGGTTTGCGGGTTTGCGGGTTTGCGGGTTTGCGGGTTTGCGGGTTTGCGGGTTTGCGGGTTTGCGGGTTTGCGGGTTTGCGGGTTTGCGGGTTTGCGGGTTTGCGGGTTTGCGGGTTTGCGGGTTTGCGGGTTTGCGGGTTTGCGGGTTTGCGGGTTTGCGGGTTTGCGGGTTTGCGGGTTTGCGGGTTTGCGGGTTTGCGGGTTTGCGGGTTTGCGGGTTTGCGGGTTTGCGGGTTTGCGGGTTTGCGGGTTTGCGGGTTTGCGGGTTTGCGGGTTTGCGGGTTTGCGGGTTTGCGGGTTTGCGGGTTTGCGGGTTTGCGGGTTTGCGGGTTTGCGGGTTTGCGGGTTTGCGGGTTTGCGGGTTTGCGGGTTTGCGGGTTTGCGGGTTTGCGGGTTTGCGGGTTTGCGGGTTTGCGGGTTTGCGGGTTTGCGGGTTTGCGGGTTTGCGGGTTTGCGGGTTTGCGGGTTTGCGGGTTTGCGGGTTTGCGGGTTTGCGGGTTTGCGGGTTTGCGGGTTTGCGGGTTTGCGGGTTTGCGGGTTTGCGGGTTTGCGGGTTTGCGGGTTTGCGGGTTTGCGGGTTTGCGGGTTTGCGGGTTTGCGGGTTTGCGGGTTTGCGGGTTTGCGGGTTTGCGGGTTTGCGGGTTTGCGGGTTTGCGGGTTTGCGGGTTTGCGGGTTTGCGGGTTTGCGGGTTTGCGGGTTTGCGGGTTTGCGGGTTGCGGGTTTGCGGGTTTGCGGGTTTGCGGGTTTGGGCTACCAGGGGGGATAAAATTTTTTTTTGGTACCCGGGGGCGAACCGGGGGACTGCTACACTCCTTTCTCTGCTCACGGGTGTCTGCTGCATGTCGAGGCGAGAAGCAAGGTGACATGCAGGGCGGAAGCCATCGACACCCGTGTTGTTGGTCATCTGCTGCAGAGGCTAGAGAGCCGTGTACTCGGCATGTTCGAACAACAATGGCTGGGCGTCCTCTCCAGTCTCCTCCCAAGGGGTGACCATCGAAAACGCCCACGGCTGGAAACGCGCAAAAAACAGGGTCGAGAGTTTCCCAGTCGAGCGGTTCCCAAGACCGAGCGGTCCATCCTTGCAAACCACTCGACCGGGGGGAGAGAACAGGGGAGAAGCGAGAAGGGGCGAAATCAAGTCGAATGGTGGATGCATGGAGAGAAATTACAGGGGTCCGTGGTGCCGTGGTCCTCACACATGTTCTGCTTGTGCCACTCCGAGCCGGCGGCCGACACCATCTGAGCACTCCGAACCCCCCCAAAGGACAAGACTATACACACTGTGCAGGACTCTATTAAGGGAGGGGGGGGGGGGGAGATGGTCTGGTTTGGTTGATTAGGCGCTGAGGGCCAGGCTGTCGACCTGGTCCCCCAGCTCGAAGGGCAAATTATCCACACTGGGGAATCATCACACGAGCACTCAAACTGTACACACTCGTGACGACTCTGGGAGGGGGGGGGGGGGGGGGGGTGGGGATGTTAAGGATGCTATGCGTTAGACGGCCCCGCCCTGCGGGGCCACGCACAGACGTGTAATGCCCGCTCATCTGCGGGCCCCCCTGCCAGCGCCCATGATGGTCGGCTCATGCCGGCCCGCACGGCGCTCCCTTCCGCTGCCCCTGCCTGCACCATCACCTCCTCGACGATCACGACAGTCCCCGCTGCCCCTGCCGCCATCACGTCGGTCACGCTCCTGTCGTTGCACACGCCGCTTCCTCTTCAGGGCCGCCTTCTGGCGCTTGTTGGCGTGCGAGTCGACCCGCTTGCAGGCCAGGTACTCGGCGTTTCCCTCCTGCGAGCCCTGCCGACCCCCTGTGGTGTAGTAGGTCGCGTCGACCGCCCGCCTGTCTGCGATCCACTGCTTGAACACACAGTGTGCCGTCGCCGCCGCCCCCGCATGCGGCCCATTCCTGCCGAACAGCCCTTCCCAGCCGTCCGCCGAGTCCGGGATACACGCCGCGTCCGCCGCACCACTCGCCGCCGCCATCGCCGCGCAGGGGAATACCCTCACGCCCTCCACCATCGCGGTGCCGTCCTCACTGCTTCCTGCCCACTGCTCCTTCCTCGCCCTCTCCGCAGGGATCCGCACCCACGACACACGGGTGGCTGTCTGTTGTTGGTTGCCTCCCATTGACCCGTCGGACTGCTCGGCCACGTTGTCCGACATCTCCTCCTGCACCTCGTCGTCATCGACGTCGACGTCCTCCTGCGACAGATCCTCCTGCACCTCGTCGTCATCGAAGGCGAAGTCCCCCTGCGGTAGAGCCTCCTGCACCGCCGCTGTCGTTGTCGCCGCTGAGGCTGGTGCCTGCTGGAGGATGGCTGAAGGTGTTGTAGTGGAACCTTCCCCCAGGGGCGTCGTCTCTGCCGCCGTTGTCGCTGTCGTAGTTGTTGCCGGTGCCGCCGTTGCTGCCTCGGCCGATGCTCGCGCTGCTCTGGGTGCCTCCTCTGCTGCCCCGCTGGTCTGCGCCTCTGTCGTCTGCTGGGGGATGGCTGAAGGTTTGTTGTTGGAACCTTCCCCCAGAGACGTCACGTCCCCACCAGTCTGCCTCGGCCCCCGGCTCCCTGTCGGAGGGGGGACCGGGGGTGCCCCACTGCACCCCCTGTACGCGGTGGGGCACCTTTCACGGCACGTGAGGCACACTGCCACCCCACACTCGCCGCACCCCCAGCACCCGCGAGGGCCCACCGGCGTGGTGCACGCGCCGCAGCTCGTCTGCCATCCCACCTGGAGGCGCATCCGCTTCGCCTGCTCGCACCCTCGCACGCGCTTGTCCTGCCCCACAGGACACGTGTCCACCTCCCGCGCCCACTGCTGTAGCGGCTCGGGCAGGACCACCGGCACGAAGTGGCCCACCGCTGTGCCGTCTGCTTGCCCTGACTCATCCACAAAAGCCACTGCCGCCATTGCTACCGCCCTCTCCGCCGCGCGCCACACCCTGACGCCACAGCCTTGCCTCCGGAAGGAGAGGATGGTGATTCGGAGGGCCCGTGCGAGCCCCCCGAGGACCAGCTCGTCAGCCCACGACTGCAGACCTGGCCCTGCCCCTCTTCTGCTCATCTGCTGTGCCCACACCTCCGGCTCCCCTCCCTCAACCATTGTGCGGAGCCCTGCGTGCTGCATCACCGCCTTCACTGCCCGCGTCCTCGCTTCGGCCGCTGTCACCTTGAGCCCAGTGGGTAGCTGGGCGACGACCGCGTCGAACAGGCAGTCGCCCACTGTGTACGCCGCCTTCCATCGCACCTGCCCCTGGAGGGACCTCACCAGCTCCTCGACCCCCAGGCACTGCGACACATCGGAGGGGGCGGCGCTCTGCCACTGGGCGATGAAGGCCGCCACTGGCTCCGTGCCTGCGAGCTCCTGCACCAGCTGCCACCTGCTCGCCTCCCGCGCCTGCCGCTCCTCCTCCGAGGCCGGCTCCGCGTTTGCGTCGGTCGCCATCGGTGTGCCCTGGGGAGTAGGTGCGCACCCGTCCAGATACACACACCCCCCAATCGAGGTCTCACCCGCTTCCGCCTGATCTTCCGCCGCGTCCACCTCCATCTCCTGTTTCACGCCCGTCGGCGCTGCCCAGCCTTGCGAGCGGCCGGCTTCCGACGCTTTCACGAGCTGGATCTTGGGGCACGCACAGGGTAGGCCCGACCCCCCGCACGCCTCACACGCGGCCCGCATGCAGTGCCCGCATCGGAGGTGGCGTGCCCGCGGCGGGATCTCAACCGCACAGATGTGGCACTCCGCCCCTTTGTCACCTGCCACCACCCTGTCCATCTGCGTGCCCAGCTCTGCCTCGGGGCCCTCGGGCATCTGCGACAGGTCCATGTCGACGTCGACCCGCACGAAGCCCTTGCCCACCGCACACAACGAGAAGCGCCCACCCACCTGCGCTCCCGGCGCCGGCCTGCACAACACAGGCTCCCCAAAGTCACGGATGACCAGGATCTCGCTGCGCGTCACCACCGCCAGCGCCCGCAGCAGCGCCAGGTCCGCCCACGCACACTCCGCCATTGACCCATCTGCCTCCTGTGGGGCCAGCATCCGACGGCTCCACTCAGTCGGGTCGTCCACCTCTCGACGTAGTGCCGGCGCATGCAGAACCAAAGCCACAGCCTGTCTGCGTGCCTGTGAGAGGCTGCACGGCGCCCCTCGACCAGCCATTATGGCACTCAAACCATCACCCGCCTTGCCCCGAGGTAAAACTGCACCCAGCTGCTTCAGCTGGTACCACGCCGGGAGGCTGGCCGCGCACCCCGTCACGCACTGCCCCACCGTCCGGGACCCGCCGGGATCGCACCGCCTGCGCCACTGCGCCAGCTTCGCGTCGAAAACCCGCTCCTCTTGCGGGGTCGGGTCACTGGGGGGGGCGTCGTCCCCCTCGCTGCCCTCATCCTCGTCAACGTCCGGCGCGTCTGGGGGCACTTCCTCCATGACGACCCCCGGCATCAGGTCCCCGAACTTCACATACGTCTCGGGGTCGATCACCGGGGTCTTCGTCAGCTCCACTCGCTGCCTCCCCTGCCCTGCCACCGTGCACAGCCTCCCACACGACTCGAGCGACGCACCCACTGCCTTCTGGAAGGC
Organism: Rhynchopus euleeides; assembly: GCA_963210315.1. Taxonomy (NCBI): domain Eukaryota; phylum Euglenozoa; class Diplonemea; order Diplonemida; family Diplonemidae; genus Rhynchopus; species Rhynchopus euleeides. The sequence continues at coordinate 4,794 of OY723244.1, forward strand.
CCACCCCATGCTGCGGGCCGTCTGTTGTGCCACTTGCACCCGCCCGACCCCCAGCTTGGCTGCCCCCAATGACACGAGGCGGTTCATGATGGAGTGTGCCCGCTGGCCCCAGCCCCCAAAAAGCTCGACCACAAATGGCTCGAAGGCAAGGCGGCCCGTCCGCACGGCCTCATCCTCGCGGTACTTCCAGACCTTCGTAGTCTGCCGCCGCGCCGCTGCCCCGCCTACCGTCCTGGCTGCCAGCTGCAGAAACGACGGGGCCAGGGGGTTCACCACCGCTACATCTATGGCAGTGACTCGACCATCCAGGAATCCCTGCTGCAACGTGACATCCCCTGGGCGTCTCCTGTCTCCCTCCAGCAGACCCAATGTCTCCCGCTCGGCTCTCAAGCCACCCTGTCGCGCTGCTCGCAGCAAAGCATCCGCCACCGCCTCGTGGCGCGTGATGGCCCCACCCCCCTTCTCGCAGAGGGTGGCATGCAGACCGTGCGCGTCCATCACCCCATCCTTCCCGCAGCATTCACACCGCGCCAGCGATTCGTACAGCGGAAGGCCTAAGCGATACCTGAGCACTGCTTGGAACGGCAGCGGGGGCATCGCCTCCCAGCGAGCCGGGTTTCCCGTCAGCCACGCACCGCACCCTGGCAGCAGGAGAGACTGCATCCGGGCCCGCGTCACCGCATCCGCCTCATCCATCAGCGCGTTGTACCACCTCTCCAGAATGCCCAGCGAGAGCGAGCGCTGCTCGGGGGCTCTCTCCGGAGGTGCCTCGGTGTCCAGACGCCAGCCCTCAGCTACCATTTCGTTATACGAGGAGGCCGTCTGCCTCCAGCCCTCTGCATCCCACACGAAGTCTCGGTCCAGCCGTCGGCACAGCGCTGCGGTCCCCGCACTCGAAGCCAGCGCCGCCGCATGCCAATGGTCGGCCGACTTGCGTATCCCCAGACCTCCGATTCGAACAGGGAGGGACGCCTGCAACATCGCTTCTTGTGGGAGGCAGTCGTCGTCGTAGCCCAGAAGCTTCGCGAGGCTCCGCTGCACGCGCGCGTCGTACCTCTCGAGGTAGCCCGTCACCCCTTTGAAACCAATCGCACGCATAAAGAACACCATGCGCGCGAACCCCAGGCACTCACGCAGCAGGGCAAATGCGGTCTGCGAGTCAGTCAGCTTGTCGAGGGCGTCCAGGGAGGTCACAAACTGGTCCACCCGCTCCGACATGAACTGCTCGCACCACGCCGCATCCCCTATCGGGGCTCCGAGCAGCTCGAAGTTGCCGTCCCGCATCCACCTGATGCCCGGGATGGGCGAGTTCTTCGGCTTCTCGACCACCTTCAGTCCCCATCCAGCCCACTCCTGCACGGAATGCCCCGTCCCCCTGCCGCTCAGGTCCACCAGCTCGCACTTGTCCTCACGGACCTGCAGACCCAAGTGCTTGCACCGCTCGACGATGAGCCGGTACGCCTGGCCGACCGCGTATCCGCTCCCCATGATCACCCCGTCATCGAGGTACCACACCGCCCCGTGTATCCCCTTGATCTGCTTCACCTCCTCAGCCACGGGGGCGATCGCGAGGGAGAAGAGCAGTGGGCCGAGGGGGTCACCCTGCTGCACACCACACGACGACGTCACACATTCCTTCCCGAACTGCAGCTTCGACGGGCTCGCGTAGCACCATGCGACCCACGGCAGCATCCCCGGAAACTTCTGCTCCACCTCTCTCAGGAAGGCTGAGCGATCCACCGCATTAAACGCGTTGGTGAAATCGACTTTCAGGATGCACGCGTCTTGCCCCCGCCGCCTGGCCGCGTAGTTGGCCGTCACAGCCGTCGCCGCCTCCGCTCCCTGTCGCACCGCCACACCAACCTGCCCACTGCGGAGGAGAACAGCCTTCGCTTCGTCCCGGTGGCGCGCTGCGAGGAGCTTGGCCACGAGCCGTCTCAACGATTCGCCACACGCGATCGGCCGTACCTCCTTCTCCGACTTCCTCAGCGCTGTCAGGTTTGCCCCCGCCAACCAGGGCTGGACAGACGCCGGGGCCGCACCCCGCGCCATGGCGTTCACGAGGTGGGTCAGTGCCGGGAGGGCCCGCGCCGTCGGGTGCGTCACCGCCGCCTTCAGATGGTCCGGTCGTAGGCCCAGAGCCCCGCCTGCAGAACCCGTGGGGAATCCCTTCACCCCCTGCAGCACCTGGAGCGGCGAGAAGGCGTCACAGAGCGTCGCGTCCGGCTTGCTGCACCGCGCAACCTTGCCGACCGGGTGCTTCGCCTTCAGCTTCTTCAGCGTGTCGGTGTCTTTGGGCGCCACCGCCTCCGGGGTGAGCGCCTTCACCGCTGCCGAAGTCCGGCCCTGCGCCGTCAGCTTCTGCACCCGTCCCTGCCAGCGGCGGTGCTCCTCCGTCGGGTCCTGCGAACCCCTCGACGCCCGTGACGGGCCCGCCGGCTGCCTCTTCCCTGCCTCGGCCGCCCACACTTGGGCGAACTCGCCCTGGCGCAAGCGTCCCAGCATCATCCGTCGCTGTCGAAGCGTCTGGGCTTTGCGTGACTTGCCCATTTTTTCCTTGCGGAGCACCAACAGAGGTAGCATCGCCAGCACTCGCCAGGAACCGTCCGTCTGCGTCGTCGCCACCTCCCTGCACGCATCCCGGAACAGCCCCGCCCACTCGCCCTGCAGCTCCTTGGGGACCGACTCCCACGTCCGCACATCCGCCTGCGCAATCTGCTCCCAGGACGGCAGACCCTCGTAGCGGCCTTGTGCGCTGCTCGGCGACCCTATCTCCTCCTCCTGCACCGTCGGGTGGCACCTGTCGCACACCTCCTCCGCCTTCCTGCGTGAGGCCAGCAGCGACATCACTCTGCTGCACACCGCACATGTTCTGAGTCCCGCTTGCCGCAGTATCTCCTGCATGGCGTGCGGCCCGAAGCAGCCCTCCGCCATGTGCCCATCCATGTGCGGCGTCAGATAGCTTTTCGATGCAAAGGGGGCCCCACCCTGCACCAGTGACCGACTGCAGGAGTCGATGGGGCACCACCTCCCGGCGGTGGGGACGTCCACCAGCTTCCCCGTCAGGTCCTCCTCTCCACTGCTCTCCGACGGCTGCTCCACTGCGTTGCGCGCCGTCAAAATGGGGCTCCTCGCCCCCTCCTCCAGCTGCGCCATGACGGTTTCCCGGACCGTGTCTCCGATCCGCACCTGCTCATAGTGTCCTCCGGCGAGGGCCACTACCTTCACAGGGCTCGTCGACACCTTGCCCGGCCCCCGCTCCGCCTTCGGCCGCTTCGGTTTCGGTCCAATGAGGAGGTTGGGCTGGCCCGGCTGCACCACCAACACCTGGAACCTCCCCTGACGCGCCACCAACTGCAGGGTCAGGTGGTCCATGTGCCGCTCACCGCGGACTCCAGCCAGGTACCCCGCGTACGCCTCCGCGGTGCCGAGCATGTTCCGGAGGCTCGGCTGTTGCGTCGCGAGGGTCGCGATGGTCTCCCGCACCCCCTGAACGTCACCCTGCTTGTATCCCAGGGCCAGATACCCGCAGTCGTTCAGGGAGGCGTTCGGGACTCGTGAGGCCCCTGCCGGCAGGGAGGCGTCGACATCCCGCATGTCCGGCCCCTTTTTTTTGTGTGTTTCTTTCGCTTTCTTCTTTTCGTTTCTTGTCTTGCTTGTCTCTTGTACCTTGTATTCTGTACCAACTAGCCCAGACAAACAACAGCTGCAAAGATTCTCGGTCCGGAAGAACTCCGGCTTTTTTTTTTTTTTTTTTTCTTTGGGGGGCCTCTTGAGTGAGTCTCGGGAGAAATCGGACCTGTGCATGGGTCAGGGCAGTGTGCGCGAGCATAAGGCCCTGGGCTGTTCCCTCTGAGTTGCTCTAATTGCATGAGTGGCTTGAGCACATGGACGTCTGCAGGCCAGCCTGTAGGAAGATCAGGATGCAGGGTTGCCCCCCTTTTGGGGCGTGAAAGCCTCGCCAATGCTTTCCCTAGTGCCGTGATCGGGCGTGCTGGAGCTGCGCGATGCCTGAGAAGATCCTGCTGGAGCTGATCCTGCCCCCACGTTGCGGCTCTAAGCCCTCAACGGGTAGCCCCTCTGGGTGGTCGCTGCTGACCTGTGCCTGGCCCCTCCCCCTTCGCACAAGGGGTTGACTAGTGTTGCAGGCGGTGGAGTCATAGACAGCACTGCCTTTTGCTTTCACCATTGGCCCTTTCTCTACTTTTTCGGTGCACAACAGAGACCTCTCTTTGTGTCGATGCGTTGCGGCTACAAACAAACCAACAAGCCCCTCCATCACTACAAAGAGCAGTTTTCTGAACCCTAGCGTTGTCCCAGCTAGCTTGTGTTTCCCTTTTGGGCTTTTTCTTTGAGTTTTTCTTTACTCGATCGTTTCCTGTGACACTCTGTGTTTCAGCATTCATTGCAATGTGTAATGTGCAACTTCCACTTCAGGTTCCTTGCACATAACACAAAAGCGGTTGGCGGCTATCAACCATATGCTATTGAAGCAACCAAGCCCCCCGTTTTTGGAGTTATGTACGAGCAATCTGTCACCAGTGTGGTCCTCGCTGGCTAAGTGGATGTCCAGAGGCTGTGCCATTTTGGGCGTGTCGTTTGATGTGTGTGATCTTTTCATGTGTGTTTCTTTCGCTTTCTTCTTTTCGTTTCTTGTCTTGCTTGTCTCTTGTACCTTGTATTCTGTACCAACTAGCCCAGACAAACAACAGCTGCAAAGATTCTCGGTCCGGATGTCCCCCAGAACTCCGGCCCCTTGCCTCCGCCCCGCAACGCATCCGGTGGGAGCTGCAGGCGTGGCGCGCTTCCGTCCCAGACCAGCAAACCCCTCTCCATCAGCCTCGTCGCCTGCGCCTCCGACGTGACCGCACAGGCGACTCCCGTCTCCGAGGGGGCCAGCACGACCTTGGGGTACCGTCTGAGGGCCGCTCGGGTTTTGGCCCGGTACGACGGCGCTGCGTACACCACCGGTTGCTGCCCGCCCTGCACCCACACCACCACGCACCAGGGGGGATAAAATCCAACTTGCTGCCTTCACGTGGCGCCCCCTGTGATTACCCTCCTTGGAGGGGAAACCAAAGCAAGCTCTGGTATTAAGATCCTTGGAATTGACCTTGGGGGGCCTCTTGAGTGAGTCTCGGGAGAAATCGGACCTGTGCATGGGTCAGGGCAGTGTGCGCGAGCATAAGGCCCTGGGCTGTTCCCTCTGAGTTGCTCTAATTGCATGAGTGGCTTGAGCACATGGACGTCTGCAGGCCAGCCTGTAGGAAGATCAGGATGCAGGGTTGCCCCCCTTTTGGGGCGTGAAAGCCTCGCCAATGCTTTCCCTAGTGCCGCGATCGGGCGTGCTGGAGCTGCGCGATGCCTGAGAAGATCCTGCTGGAGCTGATCCTGCCCCCACGTTGCGGCTCTAAGCCCTCAACGGGTAGCCCCTCTGGGTGGTCGCTGCTGACCTGTGCCTGGCCCCTCCCCCTTCGCACAAGGGGTTGACTAGTGTTGCAGGCGGTGGAGTCATAGACAGCACTGCCTTTTGCTTTCACCATTGGCCCTTTCTCTACTTTTTCGGTGCACAACAGAGACCTCTCTTTGTGTCGATGCGTTGCGGCTACAAACAAACCAACAAGCCCCTCCATCACTACAAAGAGCAGTTTTCTGAACCCTAGCGTTGTCCCAGCTAGCTTGTGTTTCCCTTTTGGGCTTTTTCTTTGAGTTTTTCTTTACTCGATCGTTTCCTGTGACACTCTGTGTTTCAGCATTCATTGCAATGTGTAATGTGCAACTTCCACTTCAGGTTCCTTGCACATAACACAAAAGCGGTTGGCGGCTATCAACCATATGCTATTGAAGCAACCAAGCCCCCCGTTTTTGGAGTTATGTACGAGCAATCTGTCACCAGTGTGGTCCTCGCTGGCTAAGTGGATGTCCAGAGGCTGAGCCATTTTTGGCGTGTCGTTTGATGTGTGTGATCTTTTCATGTGTGTTTCTTTCGCTTTCTTCTTTTCGTTTCTTGTCTTGCTTGTCTCTTGTACCTTGTATTCTGTACCAACTAGCCCAGACAAACAACAGCTGCAAAGATTCTCGGTCCGGAAGAACTCAAAAAAAAAAAAAAAAAAAAAAAAAATGCGGGTTTGCGGGTTTGCGGGTTTGCGGGTTTTGCGGGTTTGCGGGTTTGCGGGTTTGCGGGTTTGCGGGTTTGCGGGTTTGCGGAAGCCAACGACACAGTTGCTGTTGGCCACGTGTGGCAGAGGCTAGAGGCTAGAGGGCCGTGTACTTGGCAAGTTCGAACAACAAGGGCCAGACCTCTTCTACAGTCTCTCCCCAAATGGCGACCGTTCGAAAAGTCCAGGGCCCAGAACGCGCAAAAAACAGGGTTGAAACAGTCCCTGTCGAGCGGTTTGCGGGACCGAGCGGGCCATCCCTCCAAACCACTCGAACTGGGGGAGGGAACTGCAGAGGAGGGGCGGAATCGAGGGGAATGGTGGAATCAGGGAGCGAATTTACAGGGGTCCGTGGTGCCGTGGCTCTCACACACGTTCTGCTGGTGCCACTCCGAGTTTGTGGCGAACTTTTTCGGACACCACCGACCCCCCCAAAGGGCAAGACTATTCACACTGTGCAAGACTCTATTAAGGGGGAGGGGCGGGGGGGGGGACGATCAGATTTGTTTGTTTAGGCGCCGTGGGACCGAATGGACTTTCCGGACCCACGGCTCGAAGGTCAAACTATACACACTGGAATCGATGATGATGCTTGGGGGCCTAGGCGCGAGGGGAACGGACGCGGGGGTCCCAACCACCCACCCTAGACGGACTATACACACGACTCTACCGAAGAGGGGAGGAGGGGGAAGGGGGGGGGAGGAGGTTGCACCCTACGTGCACCGTCCTCTCCCTGCATGAACGCTTCACCTCCGCCGACGGGGCCCCTGGCCCCCTACTCCGATCACCGCAGCCTGCCTCTCCTGCCCGCCGCCACGGTCCCTACGGTCGCCGCCACCCCTGCCGCCGCCTCTCCCGGCTGCCCACCTGTCGCGGCCCTGCCTCCCTCCACCCTGGCCGTCGCCCCTCCTGTCCCGGGGGTCCGCCACCCCTCCCCCGCCACGGCCGCCCCGCGGTCGCGCCGCCTCCTCCGGGTGCCGCTCACGCGTCCGTCTCTTGTCCACCCGGCTGTTCACGCGCTTGCACGCGAAGAACTCCTCCACCCGTGCCGCACTCGCCCCTTCCCGCCTCGAGTTGAAGTCGGCATCAACCGACCGTCGATCCGCCACCCACTGCTTGTAGACAGCGTGTGCCGTCTCGACCTCCAACTCTGAGCGCCCGTGCTGGCCGAAGAGCTCGAACCAGCCTTCTGCCGTCCGAGGGACCCACGCCGCCTCCTTCGCTCCCTCCGCCGCCGCCTTCGCTGCCGAAGGAAACACCATCCTGCCGTCCACCTCTGCTGGCCCGTCAGACCGACTCCCTGCCCACTTCCCCATACCCGCGCGAGCTGCTGAGATCAGGATCACTGACACTTGGGTGGCTGTGTTTGTGTTTTGGGTGCCTCCCGTTGACGTGACCGTGCCCTCGTCGCTCATGCCGTCCACCCCCTCCGACAACTCGTCGTCGAAGGCGATGCCGCCGTCCGCCCCTCGAGGGAGCTCCATCGTCGATGCTGCTGCCGCTGCCGCCGCTGTCGCTGCCGCTGCTGCCTGCCGAGGGATGGATGTGTTGCGAGGCTCGCAAGCAAGACTGTGCACAACAACATGCCAACACACAAGGCAGGGAACAGGCTCCGAGGTTCCGAGGCACAAAACATCCAGCACCCTGTGGAGGAGGGGGGCTGAGGGGGAGGGGAGGGGGCAAGGCTCGTCACGATGCTGGTGTGGGTGTGGCGGTCTGCTGGAAACACGATGGGGCCTTAGCTCAGAAGTGCAGCAGAGTGAGCCGCCTCACACAACAGGGGACAACCTGGCACAGTTCGACACACAGCGAAGGGCCCCTGTGAATCAGCACTGGTCTCAGGTGTGCATTGGGTGCAAGGGTGGAGAGGGGGGCTAGTGAGGGAGGGGAGAATCAATCCAGCACTGCGTCAATCCTTCTGCCCCCTTCCCCTCTCAGATGCAAACGCATCAGCAGCCTCGAAACAGAAGAAAGGGCCAGGTGGTGATGAGTTGCGAGGCAAGGAAGCAACACGGTGGGGCCCTTCGCTGTGTGCCACTGTGTGTCAAACTGTGTCACTTTGCAGCAAGTTTGTGAGGTGGTTCACGTTGACTCCCTTCTCTGCAGATCGGGGCGAAGTCCCCACACAAACACACAACATCGCAACACAGAACTGGCAGAAGGCAACGCAAACAGGGTTTGATACTGCACTCAGAGAGACGCTGCACTCAGGGTGAAACGGAAGACACAGCACACACAGAGACTGAAGTGTTGTTGTTCGTTGGTGTGAAGACCCACCTCCCGCAGAGGCTGAGTGCAACACCATACCCCTGTGAGGCCACCTTCCCCAGACACCTTCCTGTGCTGAGGCGGTACAGTGTGGTCTCAATGTCGTTGTCTATCACTGCAACAACATCACCTGGCTGTGACACAGCAAGTGAGGAGGGACAGCAGTCCAGTTGCACAGTACGCAGGCAGCTGAGAGAGGTTGTGCACCACACCTTGAGTGACTCGTCGTAAGAGGACGACACCAGGTGCTGCTCGTCCTGAGTCAGGGCGATGCTCAGCACCCAACCAGTGTGCTCCTCCAGGGAGTGTGTATGTGTGAGGGTGCTGATGTCCCACACACGGATGCTCTTGTCCTCTGACCCGCTGAAGATCCTCGTGCCCGACACAGCAAGACCGAAACCCTCCAGTGTGTGACCCTCCAGCACTCTACTGTCATGTTATTGGTTTATTTCTGTGTACAGATACACACTGCTGATTCGCTTGTCGGGTGGGGGGGGGGGGAAAGGGGGGAAAGAACCATATCAAAAGACATAGCAAAAACGGGGGTTGGGGGAGGGGGGGGGGGGGGAAATGGTTGAGAAAAAACATACATCAGGGGTGGGGGCGTTCTGTTATGGTTTTTGTTTCATTCGTGTGTTCGTTCTGAAGACAAGATAATGGAAACAAAAGGGAAAACAGGCATGCCCCTCACCACTCAGCGTATCTGCAGAGCCATGTGCACGTACGTACACTCTGGGTACACATCGCCGCTCTGCCTTGGGAACAGGTAAACAGCCTCGCTGTGACCCTCCAGCACTGTGGCGCTCGGTGTGCCCTTCAAGTCCCACACACGCACGCTGCCTGACTCGTCTCCGGACACCAGACGTCCGCAGTGTGTCCACGCTGCACTGAACACGGAGTTGTTGTGGTGCAGCATGCACACTTCCTCCCACGTTCCTGTCAGCCACACGCAGATGGTGCTGTCATGGGAGCACGTTGCCGACCACGTCCCACAGACAGAGAATGCTGTGCAAATAATCGCCTCGTTGCCGTGTGTGAATTCCGCCACATCAGCGGTGGTGGTGTCAAACACAGTGATGTGTCCGTTGGAGTAACCCACAGCACACAGCTTCCCACACCTCGACAGTGTGATGTGGCATACAGCGTTGCCATGCGGAGATTCGTAGACTGCGGGCGCCTTGAGGTTGGGCCAGCGTGGGACGAGCTTGACAGCACCCCCGTCCTCCAGACCCGTGTCGGCAACGCGCTGTGCGTCGTCCAGCTCCTCCTCACACCCTTCGATGTGTGCTGCGACGTTCTCAGCCTCACAGGCTGCGTTGTTGACAGAACCCGGGAACATCTCGCTGAGCGCATCCGCCTTCAGCCCGACCACGGTCCCGCCTTCCGGAACACCGACGACACAGCTGTCTCCGGTCCCGCTGTGACGGACGCACACTTCCATGACTTTGACGACCAGCTGCTAAGGCTTTCTGGAGAATGTGGCGGTGTGTGCAGTGTGCGATGGTGGGATGGGGACAAAGGTCGTGGCAAAGTGAGATCAACACGAATTGTGGAGTGCGGTCCCGCTTCCCATAAAACCCGATTGTGCTGGCAACAGCACAGGACGGCTGCGCGTTCTTCGCTGTTGAGTCCGGGTGGAAGTGAACGAATGGATCAAGTCTCGGCATCTTGGTGGTGCTGGTCTCAGGTGTGCATTGCAAGGGTGGTGAGGAGGCCTAGTGAGGGAGGGGAGGGGAGGGGGTGTGGAGCAGTCTGCAGAGAGTGAAATTTCGAGATCTTGCTGTTGGCATCAAATCAGGAAGTTTCGTGATGATGCTGTTGGCACAGTCCACGGCGATGTTCTCCACGCTCCATCAAAGAGAAGGGACAGGTCTGGCAGGGCCAGGTCTGACCCATGGCTTGTGCCGCGATGACATACACCATCTGCCTGTGAAGCTTCTTCTTTGGTGCGATTGCTTCTGTGGCACCTGCCCGCCGCAAGCAAAGGCAACAAACACAGGGATATTTGCCTGTGTCACCTCCAGCAAAGCGCTGCCAAACTACCCTTTTTGACAAGGTTCCTGTTATTGTGGAAAATAACGGAACTCCGGGAAGGGGGGGGAGCGGGGCGAGACAGGTGGGGCAGAGAGCGCCACGGGAGGCGTGGCAGTCTAATGCAACAACGGGTGGGAAGGTGTCTGTCGTAGTCTCGCTACAGATGGAACAATATCCAGAGGGTGTGAGGAAGCTGCCCACTGGAAGAGCGCCGCATGGCGGTGTGTGCCCCCCAGAGGGCTTGCTTTTCTCCCAACAAGGTACTTGTCAGGCGGAAATGCAGCGATAGGGGAAGTGCTAGGTGCTTGCCGTCACACACAGTCTCATGCGCCTGCCAATCACACACCAACACTTCCGCAGACAAAATTTTCTGTGTGTGTCGTGCGATCAACGAAAAACTTTTTCTCATTTACCTTTCGTATTTCTTCACGAATGCTCCTGCACGACTCCAGCTATATTTCCAACCGCTGCTGGTGCAACTCTGCAACACAACGTCTCGCAAAACACAGACAAAAAGCGGTGCCTGGAAACCTTGTTGGAAGAATTGCGGAAGAACCACGTCGGAAACCACGGAACAAGGGACTTCCAAACACCTGCGTTGCAAATGCGTAACAACACCGTAAATCAAGCCTTTGCAGGGGCACCAAAAGAGACAAGGGACTTCGCTCTCCGTCAAAACTGTGCCAGTTTTGTCCCCTGCTTTGTGAGACAACTCACGCTTCTCCACTCCTGAGCGAAGGCCCCCAAGGCTGTTGGGGGGGGGGGGGGGGGGTAGGGGGGGTGATGTATGGGTGGTACACGGTGGCCTCCCGCACGTCGGGGGTAGACCCTTTTGGGATGTCGGAAAAGCGGGGGGGGGGGGGGGATCTGACGAGGGCCCGACCCCCCGCAAGCGGGGGTCGTATGGGGCACCAAAAATAGGCAGTGCAGACTCCCGATATCGGGGGCCCAGACCCCCCGCTCTCTGACCCCCTCCCCCGCCGCCCCAGGGGGTGGGGGGTCCACCGTGTAAAGAGTAGAATGTAGAATTGGTGGGGGAGGGGAACCTTTGGTTGTCCTGCTACGTGCGATGGTTGTTACCTCTTCGCCCTGGTGAAAAGGAAACAACCGTGTGCACACAAGGCTGTTGGGGTGGGGTGGGGGGGGGGGGGGGGGATTTAGAGAGCGTGGCGATCAAAGTGGGCCATCAAAGCATAGCAAGGCGACCCGACCCTCACGAAGGTAACGGTGGCGGACCAACACTCTGGTGCACACTGCGTTTGACGACCACACCGAAGAGGAGGGCGAACACAAAGAAAAATAACCCCCCCCCCCTCCCTTCTGAGCCCCTTCTTCCCCACCCGAAGAGCGTCCCCCGCGGGTGGGGGTGGTGGGGGGGGGGGGGGGGGGGGAGTCATCTAACACGTCCAGGCGATCTACAAAATATCTATAAAAAAACACCAGCACCCATCGGGCAGTGCGTCATCCAAGAAGAGTCCGCGGGCTGCGGCTGCCATTCCAGACACTCGGGTTGGCGGATTTGGTGAGGTGAGATCTAACAAAATAAGCGGGTGGGGGCGGGGGGGAAGGTGCCGGCAAGCATAAAGAACAAAAGGGGGGCGGGGGCGGGGTCGGGGGGGTGGGGGTGGGGGGGTGGGGGGGGGGAAGCAGAATGTAGAAGTGACTGGGGGGAGGGAGGGGGTGGTGGGCTTCTTCTCTAAAAGTCGGATGATACCATATTGTGCCGTGTGTTAGCGTTTGGGTTAGCGAGCTCAGGCATCGCGCAGGACAATTTCTTTTCTCCCAACAAGGTGGTTGTCAGGCGGAAATGCAGCGATAGGGGAAGTGCCAGGTGATTGCCGTCACACACAGTCTTATGCGTTGCCTGCCAATCACACACCAACACTTCCGCAGGCAAAATTTTCTGTGTGTGTCGTGCGATCAACGAAAAAGGAGTGCCGGGTGTCTTTTGTTTTGTTTGTGCAACCTTCTGGTCACCTGCCACGTTGGGGCGTGGAGTGTAGGTGAACAAAACATTGCTCCCCGCTGCAACCTTTTTAGTTCTGAACGCCTTCCGTGAGCACGGTGCGTTTGACACAAAAAAAACTTTTTCTCGTTTACCTTTCGTATTTCTTCACGAATGATCCTGCACGGCTCCAGCTATATTTGCTATGCTCAGCCAGATCGAGTGGTTTGGAGGGATGACCTCGTTTGTCAGGTATTCTCACTTCGAGAGCCTCGAGCCCACACACAGCGCAGCGTAAGGAGTCGAGCCTACACTATGAAACCATTTGCTTGACAGTCCAGGGGGGGGAGGGGGGGCTGGTGTGGGGTGGTGTTGGGGGTGGGGTCGGCGTTCCGGACCTTCAGCGGATGTGCACAGGACGCAGTCCCGACGTGGCAGCTCGCGTCTGTGCGGCATGAGGTGTGTGTCGCGTATATTGTGGGCAGCGGTGGACAACATCAAGACAACGAACAGGTCACGCCGCAAGAGCAGGGCGACCTTCCATCCAACACATAAAATATATTTCACATGGGGGTCTTCGCTGAGGGGTGATCGTCAGTGCATTTTGGCGCATTTCCTGTTGAATTAGCTGAAAACTGGCGAAGATTGACGAACGATAACGACCAGCGAAGACCCCCCCATGAGTGCCATGAGAGTGCGGGTTAATAATGTACAGGGGGCCTTCGCTCAGAAATGCAGAGAAGTGAGGAATGGCGAACCGCCTCACAACACTGGCGGTAAAATGACACAGTTTGACACACAGTGACACAGAGCGAAGGCCCCCATAAAGCACGTTTGGTTGCAGCTGTGGTGGGGGTCGCTTTCCGCTCCACACGAGTGTCTCTGGAAAAAACAATCCCCCCCCCCTCCCCCCCCCCCCCCCCCACACTCTCTCCCTCATATGGGGCCCTTCGCTCTGTGTCACTGTGTGTCAAACTGTGTCATTTTACCGCCAGTTTTGTGAGGCGGTTCGCCATTCCTCACTTCTCTGCATTTCTGAGCGAAGGCCCCCCTATGTCTTGGTATCAAGGTTTAAGAATGTGCAAATTCCTGCAGAACTTACAATTATTGCTTGTCATAACATCCCCCACCCACCCCTCTAGCCCTCTGCTGATGCCATACCCCTCCTGTGTGCGTCTTCGAACCGGTGCGCTTCACCTTCCGAGCCCCCACGGACGGCCCAACCCGCCCCTCCCTCTGAGGACGCGCCGCAATCACAACAGACTCGTTGCTGTTGGCGGGCAGCTGCTGCGCCTGCTGCTGCTGCTGCTGCTGCCTCTCCCTCTCCCCTCCAGTGTAGTAGGTGTGCCTGGGACGCCCCCCACGCGACGACGCCACACCGGCACCGCTCCCGGAAGGCTTCGACACGACACGCGGCGCCGCAGCCCCGCTGTTCGGCTGCACCCTCCCAAGGGGCAGCCGCAACGGCTTCTGGTTCAACACCCGCCTCACCGGCTGCGCCTCCAACGGGATCCGGGCCGGCGGGCTGATGGACCGCATCGGCGCACCACCCCCGCCCTCCAACACACGCTGCGGGTGCGACGGGCCCTTCGAGCGAGGCAACGCGCCACCCCCTTGCGAGGAGGAACGCAGGGCGCCTGTCCGTCGCTGCGCCTCGATGAGCCCAGAAGCGTCCGGCTCCGACAGTGAGGAGGACCGCCTGCCGGGGTGGCACAGCGGCTGGGCCGGCGGCTGCAGGGGGCGCTGCGCGGCACCCTCCTCCAGCGACTCCATCGCGCGCTGCAGGGCCTGGTGCGCGACGCGGAGCTGCGCGTTGCTGGCGGCGGCAGCAGCCTTCAGGGCGTCGCGCTCCTCCTCTGCAACAGCCTTCTGCTGTAGGGCACGCTGCAGCTCGCGCTGCAGCGTGCCGGGCGCTGCGGACGGCAGGGGTCGGGGTGACGCGTCACGCGTCGCCTGCACCAGACCCGCCGGGAGCGGCTGCGGCTGCGGCACGCTGCTCCGCGGCTGCGACCCGCTGGGCCTCGCGGATGACGACCTGCGCTGGTCGTGCTGTTGCTTCGCCCTGTCCAACCTCCCCAACCCCTTCTGCAGCAGCGTCTGGATGCACGACACCTCGTTCAGCGTATACTGCGCATCCTGCTCCGGGTCGTGTGCGGGGCGCCGCTCATCTCCATACGGCAGGTTGTTGTTGCTCTCCCTCGCCGATGCTGCCGATGCTGCCGACGCTGTCCCGCGCCCGGTGGACCCCCTCCTTGCTTGGGGGAACCCCACCTTGCGGTCCACCGTCTCGGGGGATACGCTGAAGCGGAGGGGCGGGACGGATGACACGGAGGGGGCGGACCTGCCGCTGCGCTCTGTCGCCGGCACCGTGTCGCCGTGCCGCATCGTGTCGCTGCTGCGGGGAGAGGACCCGTCAGCAGCGGAAGCGCCTGCCGCAGCTGTCGGCGTGACACGGGATGATGTGCTGCGTCGCCCGGCCATGCTCGCAGCCTCGCTCACGCCCTCTGCGGTGATGTCATTGGTGGCGTCGTTGGAGGACAGTGACCTGGCGGGGGCGGTGCCGGTGTTACCGCGGCTCGTGGCGCTCCTGCTTTCAAACGGCTTTGGAGGACTCAACGGGAGGGGCGTGCGGCCAGGAGTGTACACTGCGGTCGTCACGCTGACGGTGAAGTCGAGGTCGTCCATCATTGCAGTGTCCTGTTGCGGGGGCGGGTGGGGTGGGGGCGAGAGACACAAGGGGAGAGGGAGGACTGAGAGAGGGTGGTGTCTGGCATAAAGGGTGCCTTCGCTGTGTGCCACTGTGTGTCAAACTGTGCCTTCGCTCAGAAATGCAGAGAAGTGAGGAAGGGGGGGTGTGGACCGCCTCACAACACTGGCTGCAACGTGGCACAGTTTGACACACACTTGGCACAGAGCGAAGGCCCCCATTGGGCCAAGTTCCAAGCTGAGGGTGGCAGGACGGGATAATGGGCTGTGCTAAAGGGAGGGAGGGAGGGAGGTCGTGAAGTAGAGGGAGGGGAGGGGAGGGGGTGTGGGGCAGTCTGCAGAGAGAGAGCACCGCGTCAATCCTTTTGCCCCCTCTTTGTTCTCATCTCAGATGCGCACGGAGCAGCTGCCTCTAAACAGTGCATGGGGGCCTTCGCTGTGTGTCAGTGTGTGTCAAACTGTGTCACTTTGCAGCCAGTTTTGTGGGGGGTGCGGTACACCATTCCTCACTTCTCTGCATTTCTGAGCGAAGGCCCTCCATGGGTCAGGTCGTGCTGCGAGGCTAGAATACAACACGGTGCAATCGCAACAACGGCAGCCACCAGAAACACTCTTGAGCGAAGACCCCCCACAGAAGACCAGACCACACGTTGCTTCACACACGACGGAAGAAGGGAAAGTGCAGTTTGCAAAGTGCAGCCTCAACACACTGGCGTCGTCCACACAAGAATGGAACAGTGAATGGGGCTAAAGAGGGCTCAGGCATGCAAGAAGAAGGTTCCCTGCCCAACTGGACGGACCATGTGTGAAGTGTGGGTGACTTGGGACCAAGTCACTCACACCGTGTCCGAACCTGCCGAGGCCCACTGTGTGATGAAAACTGAGGAAAGAACGTCTAGGCAGGAGGGAGACGAGGTGAAAAGGAAGAGACAGCACGCACAGTGACAGACCTGCCGCTCGGTGCAAAGGCCCACCTCCCGCAGGGGCTGAGGGCAACACAAAAGCCCTCCGAAGCAGCCGCCCCCAGACGCTCACCTGTGCTGAGGCGGTACAGCGTGGCGGAGGAAAGGGACTTCGTCACAACAACATCACCTGGCTGCGATACAGAAATTGCGTGGGGATAGTTGTGCAGGTGCACAGCACGCAGGCAGTTGAGGGAGGTTGTGCACCACACCCTGAGTGACTGGTCCCGAGAGCACGACACCAGGTGCTGCCCGTCCTCAGTCAGGGCGACACCGGTGACCACCTCAGTGTGGTCATCCAGGGTGTGTGTGTGTGTGAGGGTGCTGATGTCCCACACACGGATCGTCTTGTCCTCTGACCCGCTGAAGATCCTCGTGCCCGAAACAGCAAGACTGGCAACAGTTCTGCTGTGACCCTCCAGCACTGTGGCGCTCGGTGTACCCTTCGAGCCCCACACACGCAGTTTCCTTTGAAAGAAAGCGGCAATGCCACGAACAGTCCAGCTGTGACCCTCCAGTACTGTGGCGCTCGGTGTGCCCTTGAAGTCCCACACACGCACTTTGCCTGAGTCGTCTCCGGACACCAGACGTCCGCAGCGTGTCCACGCTGCACTGTACACGGCGCTGTTGTCATGTTCCAAGATGCACACCTGCTCCCAGTTTGATGTCAGCCACACGCAGATGGTCCCGTTGCGCGAGGACGTCGCCAACCACGTCCCACAGACTGAGAACGCAGTGCAAGTAATCGAGTTGCCGTGTGTGACGTCCGCCACCACAGCAGCGGTGCTGGTGTCAAATAAACTGATATTTCCTCTCGCGCTGGATCTCATCCAGTACCCCACAGCACACAGCCTCCCACACCTCGACAGTGTGATGCACCGTATCTTGTCGCCAAGCTCGTATGGGTACTCTGCAGGAGCCTTGATGTTGGGCCAGCGTGGGACGAGCTTGACAGCACCCCCGTCCTCCAGACCCGTGTCGGCAACACGCTGTGCATCGTCCAGCTCCTCCTCACACCCTTCGATGTGTGCTGCCACGTTCTCAGCCTCACGGACTGCGTTGTTGATAGAACCCGGGAACATCTCGTTGAGCGCATCCGCCTTCAGCCCGACCACGGTCCCGCCTTCCGGAACACCGACGACACAGCTGTCACCGGTCCCGGCATGACGGACAGTCACATCCATGCTTCTCGAATGTTCTTCCCCTTGCACGCTGTGAGGGACACCAGCAGCAAAGCCTTCGGGAGTGGTGGTGTGTGCTGTGCACAGTGATGGAGTTGGCACACAAAGAGGTGAGCTTCAAGACACCGCCTACTGTCATGTGTCTCGTCACGATACAATACTGTTCGTGTGGGTGCCGGCAGACGATGAATCAACACCTGTCGCAGGTGCGCATATATGTAAAGGTGGAGAGGGGGGCTGAGTGAGGGAGGGGAGGGGGTGTGGAGCAGTCTGCAGAGAGAGCACTGCGCCAATCCTTTTGCTCGTCTCAACCGCATCAGCTGACACAAGGGTCAGAGAGTCTGAGAGACACTGCGCTCAGGGTGAAATGGTAGACACAGCACACACAGAGACAGTGGGGTTTGCACTTGTGAAGACCCACCTCCCGCAGAGGCTGAGGGCAACACCATGACCATCTGAGTCCACATCCCCCATACCCTCACCTGTGCTGAGGCGGTACAGCGTGGTCCCAATGGGCGGAAATGACAGCATCAACCCCACCGCGACGACATCACCTAGCTGTGAGACAGCAAGTGAGGTGGGATAAGCGCGCAGTTGCACAGTACGCAGGCAGCTGAGGGAGGTTGTGCACCACACCTTGAGTGACTTGTCGAGAGAGCACGACACCAGGTGCTGCTCGTCCTGAGTCAGGGCGATGCCCTTTACCCAATGAGTGTGCTCATCCAGGGTGTGTGTGTGGGTGAGGGTGCTGATGTCCCACACACGGATCGTCTTGTCCCATGACCCGCTGAAGATCCTCGTGCCCGACACAGCAATGCTGAAAACAGCATCGCTGTGACCCTCCAGCACTCTACTGACCCTCCAGCACTGTGGCGCTCGGTGTGCCCTTCAAGTCCCACACACGCACTTTGCGTGAGTCTCCGGACACCAGACGTCCGCAGTGTGTCCACGCTGCACTGTACACCGGGGTGTTGTTGTGGGGCAGGAAGCACACCTGCTCCCAGTTTGATGTCAGCCACACGCAGATGGTGCCGTCATAAGAGCACGCCGCCAACCATGTCCCACAGACTGAGAACGCAGTGCAATAAATCACCATGTTGCCGTGTGATAAGTCTGCCACCACAGCAGCGGTGCTGGTGTCAAACACAGTGATGTGTCCTTCGCCGTCACCCGCAGCACACAGCGTCCCACACCTCGACAGTGTGATGTGGCGTGCAGCGTTGCCATGCGGAGATTCGTAGACTGCGGGGACCTTGACTCTGGGCCAGCGTGGGACGAGCTTGACAGCACCCCCGTCCTCCAGACCCGTGTCGGCAACGCGCTGTGCGTCGTCCAGCTCCTCCTCACACCCTTCGATGTGTGCTGCCACGTTCTCAGCCTCACGGGCTGCGTTGTTGATAGAACCCGGGAACATCTCGTTGAGCGCATCCGCCTTAAGCTCGATCACAGTCCCGCCTTCCGCAACACCGACGACACAGTTGTCACCGCTGTCAGCATGACGGACAGTCACACCCATGTTTCTCGAATGTTCTTCCCCTTGCACGCTGTGAGGGACACAAGCAGCAAAGCCTTCGGGAGGGTGGTGGTGTGCTGTGTGCGATGGCGGGGTTGGGGACCAAGACAGTGTATCTCGAGCCTGCTGTGGCCTGTGTTTTAGACATCTTTCGGCAGAGGCCTGTGAGACGGAAGCTGTGCACAGTGATGGAGTTGGCGCACAGAGAGGGAAGCTTCAAGACACCGCCTACTGTCATGTGTCTCGTCACGATACAATACTGTTCGTGTGGGTGCCGGCATGAATCAACACCTGTCGCAGGTGCGCATATATAAGGTGGAGAGGGGGGCTTCGTGAGGGAGGGGAGGGGAGGGGGTGTGGAGCAGTCTGCAGAGAGAGCACTGCGTCAATCCTGTTGCCCTCGTCTCAACCGCATCAGCTGCCACCACGACGGGAGGGACACAAGGGTCAGAGACACTGCGCTCAGGGTGAAATGGTAGACACAGCACACACAGAGACAGTCTCGCTCTTTGTTGTGAAGACCCACCTCCCGCAGGGGCTGAGGGCAACACCATCACTCTCTGAGTCCACATCCCCCATACCCTCACCTGTGCTGAGGCGGTACAGTGTGGTCCCAATGAACGGAAGTGACACCGCGACGATATCACCTGCCTGGGACACAGCAAGTGAGTCGGGATAGTTGTCCACTTGCACAGCACGCAGGCAGCTGAGGGAGGTTGTGCACCACACCTTGAGTGACTTGTCAGAAGAGCACGACACCAGGTGCTGCTCGTCCTGAGTCAGGGCGACGTCCGACACCAAATCAGTGTGGTCATCCAGGGTGTGTGTGTGTGTGAGGGTGCTGATGTCCCACACACGGATGCTCCTGTCCCCTGACCCGCTGAAGATCCTCGTGCCCGACACAGCAATGCTTGTCACAGTCTTGCTGTGACCCTCCAGCACTGTGGCGCTCGGTGTGCCCTTCAAGTCCCACACACGCACTTTGCCTGATTCGTCTCCCGACACCAGATGTCCGCAGTGTGTCCACGCTGCACTGAACACCGGGGTGTTGTTGTGGGGCAGGATGCACACTTCCTCATAGGTTGAAGTCAGCCACACGCAGGTGCCGTCATCAGAGCACGTTGCCAACCACGTCCCACAGACTGAGAACGCAATACGACGAATAATCTTGCTGCCGTGTGAGAAGTCCGCCATCACATCAGCGGTGCTGGTGTCAAACACAGTGATGTGTCCTTTGAGGTAACCCACAGCACACAGCGTCCCACACCTCGACAGTGTGATGTGGGATGCAGCGTTGCCATGCGGAGATTCGTAGACTGCGGGAGCCTTGACTCTGGGCCAGCGTGGGACGAGCTTGACAGCACCCCCGTCCTCCAGACCCGTGTCGGCAACGCGCTCTTCATCGTCCAGCTCCTCCTCACACCCTTCGATGTGTGCTGCCACGTTCTCAGCCTCACGGGCTGCGTTGTTGATAGAACCCGGGAACATCTCGTTGAGCGCATCCGCCTTCAGCCCGACCACGGTCCCGCCTTCCGCAACACCGACGACACAGCAGTGCCCAGTATCGGCATGACGAACAGCCACATTCATGTTTCCGATTCCGTCTTCGCTTTACGCTCACAAGCAAACCTCCTAGAGTGCGGCGGTGTGTGCAGTGTGACGGGGGTGGGCCTCAAACACAGTGTGGCTCAAAGGGCAAGGAGAATTGCTTTGTTATCCACATCCCACTCATTATCAGCACTCCAAGGGGGTCTTTGCTACGGGGTGATCGTCAGTGCATTTTGGTGCATTTCCTGTTGAATTGGCTGAAAGCTGACGAAGACTGACAACGGATATCGACCAGCGAAGACCCCCCAAGCATTGTTTCCTATACTGGTGTTGCTGAAAGTGCTTCGCATGATGTGCGCACGAACTACGCAATATGGCCTCGTAATGTCACTTTTTTATTTTGTACTGGGGCGGGACCAGTAATTAGCTCAAAAAGGCTGAAAAAATGCCGAAAATTTTCGAATCCCAGTCAGGGACCACTCTGAATCACCTGTATCGTGCAAAGAAACGGGTTTGTTTGCCGGAAAATCACAATGTGTGCCCTCCACAGGCCCCCCTACCCCCCGAGTACTCGGGGGGTAGGGGGGTATGAGGGGGGGGGGGGGGTGGTTTCACCCAATTGGTGTTCCCAGTAAGAGGTGTAAATGGACACCCCATGGCCAAAACGACCCCACTGCGATCCGCACAGATCCCAAACGTTCCAAATAACGGGTTTTTGGAACACCCAAGGAGGGGGTCCCGCTGGGTGGGCTGGTGTGGTTGCCTCTCAGTCACATCCTATGACCAGCCCCTGGGCCAGACCCACGTTTCACGGACGAAGCTTGACAGCTCGACCACAGAAATGACCCCACTACGATCCGCACAGATTCCAAATAGTCAAAGGAACAGGGTTTTGCAACACCCGAGTAGGGGGCTCCTTTAGGGGGCGTTTTGGTACAATCTCGGCTCTGTAGTGATAAGGGGTTTCGCAGGCAGTGTCCTTAGCCTTCAGCCACTGTCAAGTAAGCCCATTCTATGGCTTGTCTTGAGGGTGCGTTGTCATCTGTTGGTCCCAGGTACAGACAAACAAACGCTGCAGCTGGGCGAGGGCTGACTGATGTGTCTTCCGACGTTCGAGACTTCGGACAACCTAGTTTGGTGAGTCTCGAGCCAGGCTCCTAGGGCCTCCAGAGACAGGTCCTTCCGCAGCAGTCAGAAGGATGACTTCCTGCAAACCAGAGGGCCTGGGTGGATATTTGGGCCACATGGAGGCCCCCTACATCAGGAAATGGGCACCACAAGGTCTGGGACGAGGCCGGTGGTAGTGTTGGTGCAGTCTGGGCTCTGTATTGGAGGTAGCGTGTTTCCCACAGGAGAGAATAAAAAAGTGGCATTATTGCTTATGCACAATGTACGCACAAACTACGCAAAACTACGCACGAACTACGCAATTTGGGCCTTTCAGCAACACCATATACTCCAGGGTTTTTGTAACGGGGACATGTATGCTTCTAATGCAAGTACAGAGTGCACTGCACAACGCAGGTGCCCCTGCGTCAGCAGGGCACCACTTCTTGTGGTGCAGTCAACACCATCAATTGCTTTGGTATGCTCCTCTGCGTCCCATCCATTATCACCGGCGTGACTCCATTGTGGCACCAGGCGGTGTGAGGGTGTGCGGTGTGGCCTGCCCTTTGGCATCCACTGGGCGGCTGACACAGAACGGGACCAGGGAACACACGTCAGGGTTCTGCTTCGCTGCTCCACCGCCCCACCCCACCCCCCCTAGGCATACTGGCGAAACGATTCGCATTGTCGCACAAAACCGAAATTGCGGCTCTGGCGGCAGATTATCGCAAAACTATTCGCATTATCGCACGATTATCGCATATTATCGCACACTATCCCACCTTACTGCCGAGTGCATACAGGCGAGTAAAGGCACATGTAGGCCCGTTCTGGCCTGTATCGGCCGGTCGGGGACGTTCAATGCGCGGCTTCTCGAGCGGTTAGGGTTCCCGTTGTGTCTTGGTAGCCTCTCATTTGCTGTCGGTGGACCATGGCACTTGAGCCATCCAAGTGTGCAGGGACCCTGCGGGCGGGGCCCTCAGAACCCCCCGCCTCTGCTCTCGCCTTGCCTCAACACACCCAACCCGCCTACCTCTGACCGGGCCCACGTGACACACTCTTGCCTGACGCAGTGCTGAGGATCCCTGCGGCGATCAACGGCTTCTTCAGCCCCGATGCCCCGTGCACGCGTTGCGCTGGAGTGCCCCGACCACCGGACACACGCTGGAGGTGACGGGGGACCCCTCCACGGCTCCACCTCTCTTGACGGAGACGTACACGCCCCTCCCAAATACTTACTATTATATGATGGCATCATTATCGCATGCGATAATCCTGCGATCATATGATAGTGGGTATTTGGGAGGGTGGGAGACATGCATAATGAATGCTCATGCGATCGGGGGTCTTCGCTGGTCGTTATTATTCGTCAATATTCGTCAGTTTTCAGCGAGTTCAACAGGAAATGCACCAAAATGCACTGACGATCACACCCGTAGCGAAGACCCCCATAAGTTCATGCGATAATGCGAATCGTTTCGCCAGTATGCCCCCACCCACCCACCCCCCAGGCCCTGGGGTAAGGATTTTTGGTAGTTCACGGATTTCCTCCGGGGGGGGGGGGGGTAGGGGGGGGGGGGGGGGCTCCCCGCGGGCTGAGGTCAGGCTGGCGACCCAGGTTTTCAGGGTGACAGCAGGATTTCCTCGAAATTTTGGGTGACCCCCACCCCCTGGTCGGGCACCCTACCAGGGGGGGGGGGGGGGGTCACGAGGGGGGGTATGGGGGGGGGTACCCCCCTACCCGACCCCCCTCCCGACTCGGGATGGGGGGGGGTCACGAGGTGGTACTTTCACCCAATTGATGTTCCCCAGTAATAGGTGTAAATGGGCACCCCATGGCCAAAATGACCCCATCGCGATCTGCACAGATTCCAAACGTTCAAAAGAACGGGTTTTTGGAAAATCCGAGGGGGGGGTCCCGCTGGGTGGGTAGGTGGGGTGTAGTGGACTGGCTGCCTCCCAGCCACCTTCTCCCACGACCAGTCCCTGAACCAGACCCGTGTTTCATGGGTGATACTTGGCTCACACACCATCAAAGTGACCCCACCGTGATCCGCACAAATTCCAAACGTTCAAAAGAAAGGGGTTTTGGAATACCCGAGGAGGGGGTCCCGCTGGGTGGGGTGGGGTGTCATGGTGTGTGTCACCCAGTCACCCTTCACCCATAACCAGCCCCTGAAACAGACCGCTTTTTCATGGGTGAAGCTGGGCACCTAGACCCACAGTGTGACCCCACTACGATCCGCAAAAGTTTCAAACGTTCAAAAGAACGGGGTTTTGGAACACTCGTGGAGGGGGTCCCGCTGGGTGGGTGGGCTGGCTGACTCTCGGCCCCCCTCTCGGCCGTGTGGCTACCTCAGTCACTTTCTCTTCGGACCAGCCCCTGAACCAGAGTCACATTTCATGGACGATGTTTGTCACATAGACCTATAAAATGACCCACTACGATCCGCAAAAGTTTCAAACGTTCAAAAGAACGGGGTTTTGGAACACCTGAGGAGGGGGTCCCGCTGGGTGGGTGGCTGGGTGGGGTGGCATGGTGTGTTACTCCCAGTCACCTTCACCCATGACCAGCCCCTGAACCAGAGCCACATTTCATGGACAAAGCTTGTCACCTAGACCTACAAAGTGACCCCACTACGATGCGCACAGATTCCAAATATTCAAAAGAACGGGGTTTCGGAACACCCGAGGAGGGGGTCCCGCTGGGTGGGTGGGCTGGCTGACTCTCGGCCTCCCATCACAGTCTCCTATGACCAGCCCCTGAACTAGACCCACATTTCATGGGTGAAGCTTGGCACCTAGACCCACAGTGTGACCCCACTACGATCCGCACAGAGCCCAAAGAGTGCAATGGAAGGGGTCAATCGCGATTCCGCGAGTCGAAGATTCCGCACTTTTGGGTCACTTTCAGGTGATGTCAGGTCCCTGGAGTGACTGCAGATAGCCCATTTTCAGGGTGGGAGCCCTACTCGTACGTCACCCAGATTCAGCCCAAACCCGTGCACCCAGGGTGCACGGTCGCCGGGAGCGCGCGGGCACCCGGAAACAGGTCGCATTTGCGTGCGCTGCCTGCACCCTGCACACCAGCCCCCCCCCCCCCCCCCCCCCCCCCCTAGGGGGGGTCAAATGCCACCCTTTTACGTGGACAAACACGATTTTTCAAAAAACCGGCGCAGAGGCCCCAAAGCCCCCGTAAACCCTCCAAACCCCCCCAGATCGGTCCGGAAACCCATCGAACCCCACTTTTCCACCATTCCGGGCACCTCAGGTGCCCGAATTGGGGTACCTAAATTTTGTGCCACCGTTTGGTACCGTACAGTGCCACTGTGTGGGAGGTTGGAAAAGAAAATGCCCCAACACACCACATCTGAGGGTTGCAATGCATGTTGCTTGCCAACCACGTCATCCGGTGGGTGTCAGGCGCTATGTAGGTGGCATTAGCCAGGTCTTCGATGAGTTCTGGCTTGTATATGTACCTCCCTGCCACCATGCACCGGGAGGCTGCCTGTAGGTACGGAACAAGTCCAGATGGTCGTGTGATTCCTGTGCAGCAGTGCTCCACAACCGGGATGTGTTGACAACGACTGTTGCAACACGAGCTGTACATTCCGGGAACACATGAAGTGCGCTGTCGTGGTACCCATTGTGCCAGAATTGGTAGTTGCTGCGGTCTACTTTGCCTGGCCCAAGAGCACTGGTACTGAACGGTGCAATATGCGTGGCGAGGTGAATGCAACGGAAGGGCGCAAAGTCAATACAGCTCTCGGATGGCGGGTGGTGGTGCCACTAGTGTGTGACGTTCACTCGAGGATACAACGCATCACAATGAATCAGCAACCGTGGACCGAGTACAATACGCTCTCTGTGGCTGGTGTGGGGGACAAAGGCAGTGCCTGTGCCGCAGGCAGGGAGGTACATATACAAGCCAGAACACATCGAAGACCTGGCTCATGCCACCTACATAGCGCCTGACACCCACCGGATGACGTGGTTGGCAAGCAACATGCATTGCAACCCTCAGATGTGGTGTGTTGGGGCATTTTCTTTTCCAACCTCCCACACAGTGGCACTGTCCGGTACCAAACGGTGGCACAAAATTTAGGTACCCCAATTCGGGCACCTGAGGTGCCCGGAATGGTGGAAAAGTGGGGTTCGATGGGTTTCCGGACCGATCTGGGGGGGTTTGGAGGGTTTACGGGGGCTTTGGGGCCTCTGCGCCGGTTTTTTGAAAAATCGTGTTTGTCACCCCCATTTGACCCCCCCTACCCCCCCCCCCCCGACGTTCACGACCCCCCAGAAAATTACCCCAGCCCCTGCCACCCCCCCCTGCTCCTCAACGCAAACGGTGATCTGTATTTGTGCGATGAACGAAAAAGTCACTTCACCATTCAGCAGCAACCGCTCTTAGCCTGTATTTTGTTTGTTGATGCGTCGACGCTTCTACACACAAACCCTGAAATGATAATCACACCCTGGGCCTGATGAAGGGTGGGGTTAGTGTATAGAGCACGTTTGGATGCTTGCTGTGGTGGGTGACTTTCTGCTCACACGAGTCAATTGCTTTGTAATGCTCATCCACATCCCATCCATTATCAACACTCCACACGAGTGTGCGGAAAAAACTTTTTCTCGTTCACCTTTCGTATTTCTTCATGAATGATCCTGCACGGCTCCAGCTATATTTTTGAAAACTATCTACTCCTGCTGTGGGTCCCAGGTGACCATGTTGGTGTGGGTAGGGGACATGCAAGTTAACGTGGCAAGAAGGGGAAAGGGTGGGGGTTCAGTGTGTGTGTTGGAGGGGGGGGGGGTTTATTGTCGGGAGTGAGTGGAAAGGCAAGTCACCCAGCACCTTCTTGCAATGTTAGTCCTGTGTGCGTGTTGGAGGGGCGGGGGATAACTGAACTTGTGCTGACAGAAGACCTGAACAATAACAAAGCGCATCATTTTTTCTTGGCAGAGGCGAGTTGCTGCCCAACACAAGCAGAACAGGAAAACTATCTGTGCCCCCGCTGGATCGTAAAGTGACAGCAAAACGAGACAACAAACCAATTACTGCCGAAAGTTGTTTTGTTGGAACGCAGACCCCACTCTTTGTGTACACCACTCCCCGATCTGATGAAGTGGTGTGAGTGGGGACGCACGATCCAGCTAAAGGCACAGAAAGCTTCCCCAGTTGGCTACGCCGAACTAACAAAAACTAAAAACTGTCGCTTTTTTTTGCAACCAGCTTTGTGGGGCACGCACACTTCACCCTATGCGCCCCCTCCCCACCCACCCAAGCCTGGCTCCCGCAAAGCACGCATCTAATTCTTGTTGGGGGAGGGAGGGGGGAGGAATACCACCTTCTGTTGGGTGCCTTCGCTCCAGAGTGCAGAAAAGTAGCACACACACACACACACACACACACACCACCGTCCCCCAGGCCAGGCAATACTGCATGCATTTGCCATGCAAAGTGCAGCATGCAGGACACAACACAACGAAGCCGTTCTCGCATACCCAAACCCACACGGTGGACCCCCACCCTGGAGCGGGGGGGTCAGAGCGGGGGTCTGGACCCCCGATATCGGGAGTCTGCACTGCCTATTTTTGGTGCCGTAGAGCGGGGGTCCATACCCCCGCTCGCGGGGGGGTCGGGCCCTCGTCAGACCCGACATCCCAAAAGGGTTCTACCCCGACGTGCGGGATACCACCCGTGCATCCCGTGCCCCACCCCACCCCACCCCCAACCAACCACTCTCCCCAGGCCGCCTTCATGCGAACCCCCTGACCAACGTGACCACCCCAAGGGAGAGAAGAAACACAGACCCCATCACAGTCCCGATCGTCCCGAGCTGGAAGCGCCCCTCGCCCCTCGAGTTGCTGTGCCCCGTGGTGCCCGCATCGATGAAGTGGCGCAGCTGCCTGCTGTGCAGGCTCTGCAAGGGGCGCGCGTTGCCATGCATGTAGTATGTCGGCGCCACGAAGCCCTCAGACGCCGTGAGGTACGCCAGCTCCGCGTCGAGGGCGAGCGCCCCGCGCACCGCAGACAGCTGCTCGGGCGACACCCCGCCCACCTCGGACATGACGTAGTACACCACACCCTCGGTGCAGGGGGGGCGCGTCAGCGACCCGCTGTACGTCGCAAAGTCCCGCTTCGCGGGCAGCAGCGCCGTGACATCCACGGGGTGCTGCACGAGATATTCCGCCTGCTCCGTCAGCACCTTCTCCGCATCGGCGTAGAACCCGAAGGCTGGGTCCGGGACAGGCTTTGCGGAGCCGATCAGACTCCCGAGGGTCGGGTTCCCCGCACCTGCCTCGTCGTACAGCATGCTGACCACAGCCCGCGAGGCGCCGCTCTGGTAGGGGCTCGACTCGTTGTGGATAAGCTGCACCTCGATTGCGGCTCTGCCCCCCGCCACCGCATGTTCTGCAGGACTGTGGATGTGGATCTCGGTGAGGTAGTACGCCTTGCCCGCCTGGTTGGGGTCGGTGAGGGTCTTGTTGAGTGTCGTCCCGAAGCGCACTTTGAGCACGCTCTGCCGGTTGGCCACGCTGTACCCACGGATGGTGTGGTTTGAAAAGGTGAGAGCCTGCAGGTCGCTGTCCATCGCAAGCCCGTTCGAACCCACGTCAACCGGGCTCTGCTGCT
This sequence comes from Rhynchopus euleeides, assembly GCA_963210315.1. Classification (NCBI taxonomy): domain Eukaryota; phylum Euglenozoa; class Diplonemea; order Diplonemida; family Diplonemidae; genus Rhynchopus; species Rhynchopus euleeides. The sequence goes on from OY723244.1 coordinate 32,853, forward strand.
GCCCGGCAGAGCAGGTTGGGTAGGCTGGTGCACCACTGTGCTGGATCAGGCCCCAGTCAGCCGGCCCCCTGGTCCGCACGTTTGCATAGAGCCAGTCTTGCGTGAAGGTCCTCGCCTCCTCAACGTAGGTCGAGTGGGACGACTCTGCAGGCGTCGCAGCTGTGGGTGTCGTGGAATGGGTGCTGCTGGAGCCACGTGCAGACGGGGGGGCGATCAGCAGCAGCACTGCGCAGAGCACGATGGGGAGCTGGGGCCTGCTGTGGCACGGCATCCCGGAAGAGGCAAGGGGAGCTGGCCCGCAGGTGTGTTGTAGTCTGTGTGTGTGGCGGGGGTGGTGGTGGTGGTGGTGGGGTCCGAAGCGCGGCACACAACAACACGCCTGCTGATGCACCAACACTCAAAAAAGGATTGCCGGGTTTCTGTTGTTTTGTTTGTGCAAACCTTCTGGTCACCTGTCACGTTGGGGCGTGGAGTGTAGGTGAACAAAAAACATTGCTCCCCGCTGCAACCTTTTTTAGTTCTGAACGCCTTCCGTGAGCACGGTGCGTTTGACACAAAAAAAAACCCCAACCCGCAGCATTGTTGCCAAACAAAATGCCAAACATTGTACCGAAACTGGGGAGGGGGGAATGTGGGGGGGGGGGGGGGAACACTACAACGGCAAGTGGCATTATCCCACCCTTACTTTGCTTGCAGTGCTTGTCATGAGAACCCCTCTCCCCCCCTCCCCCCCCCTCTCTCTCCTCCTCCGCTTTCTTCACACGGAGGCCTAGTCAGGCAGGGGTGTGACCAGGCCTGTCCCTGGTCAAGAAAGAGACCGGTCAGTGACCTGGTCATGACCAGGGGGAACAGGGCAACATGAGCCGCAAACCTCCCCTGGCCAACCACCTGGTCAAACCCCTGACTCCTGAGGCCACCGTGTTGCCCGGGGGGTACCCCCCCCCCCCCAGCACCTGCTGATGTTCCCTACACCCCTCCCCCCCCCTCTCTCTCGACTCGCATGCATCGTGTGCATAGTGCTCTACGGGGGTGTCTGTGTCTGTGTTGACAGCTGAGATCACACCTCAAGAGCAGAACACAAGGCGCGCTGCCCGGGTGCGCTCCCAACCCGACTCCAATAAAACGCCCTACACGGTGTGGACGATCCGAGCACACCTGGGGAGAGCGGCCCCTTGAGGTGCCCGCCCACCCCCAAGACGTGCAGTGAACTGACCACCTCCTGCAACGCACACGCTGGGAGGACCTCTTCACCTCTGTGCCAAACACTGTGCCACCCAGGCTCGGGTTTGCGCACACAGCAGCACAGGGCAGCCCCGCCACCCTCACCGGGGGGTGAGGCAACTGGGGCACTCTCGGTGGGGGGGGGGGGGGGGGGACAGACATTTGGCGGGGCAAAAGAAGGGTTCCCCCCCCCCCCTCCCGTTTTTTTCACCCCGTTGGTTTCTCTAGGCCGGGTGGGGCGCCCCTCCTCCCCTTTACGCCTGTGTCTGTCCCCACTCATGGGGACAGGGTCGCACGAGACATGCGCTTTGTGTTGTGTGCTGTGTGCGCAACACTCAGGCCGCTCGTGCATGTGGAGGGCGTGTGTGCAATGGCCCCCCTTGGAAGCATAGGACCCGCCACGCAAGGCTAAAAGCAAAGGGGGTTTTGGAGGCAGGTGCGAGGCAGCGTGGCACTCAGCACGCTGCACTGGGGTGATCCTTCTTTCGGTGGCACGGGCGGCCCACCCTGTGCTCGTCAGAGGATTGCGCCCGAATCCATACCCCCCACCCCCACCCAAAACCCCACTGAGGGGCTTCGAACGCACTGGGGCGGGGGTGTGTGGGGACTCTCTCTAGCTCTGAGGCGCGGGAAAGTGAGAAAAAAATACGCGAGAAACGCCCTCTTTGCTTGTGGCGCACATTGGGAGGGGGGGGGGGGGGGAGATTCCGGATCTGATCTAAAATACTACTGACAGTGGGCCTTTTCGCTGAGGGGTGATCGCAAGTGCATTTTGGTGCATTTCCTGTTAAAATTAGGTGAAAAACTGACTGTGAAGACCCCCCACACACACACTTCTGGAATTCTGTCGCTTGCTTGCATTGCACGCATCCACCGTTGTAAAACCCCTCTTTTTCCCTCACCCCCCCCCCACCCCTGTGTGACGCCTCGGATGACCTGCCTGAAGCACAGAAAGTAGACCGATGGCGGAGCAAAAGGAGATAGGAGATATTACTGAGTAGCTTCGCTGCACATCGACTCCTTCAGTGTGTCTGTCCGCATTTCCTCTGACACACAGGTGTGGTACAAAAACTTTTTTGTGTCAAACGCACCGTGCTCACGGAAGGCGTTCAGAACTAAAAAGGTTGCAGCGGGGAGCAATGTTTTGTTCACCTACACTCCACGCCCCAACGTGCAGGTGGCCAGAAGGTTGCACAAACAAAACAAAAGAAAACCTGCTACGCTACTTCTTCCGAGGCTGTGTGGGGGTGGGTTCAGCCTTTTGATTGGGCAAGGCGTCACAAGAAGAAGAAGAAGAAGAGGACGAGGATGAGGGTGTGTGGCTCTGCCAGCAAGCCAAAAACGGCCCAACTTTTTCTCTCAAAGGCAGGTCATGCCCACTCACTCTGCGAGGGTCCGATCTGCACGATGGGGGGCCTTCACTCAGAAGTGTGGAACAAGTGAGCCGCCTCGCGACAATAAGGGAGGACAAAACTGGCCACAGCTTTGTCCTTCACTCACAGCCCCATCCGTGTGCGTGATTTTGTGGTGGATCGTAACTAACATCACCCAAACACCTTTGACTTGCCGACCAGAAAAATGTGAAATGGGCCTGAGACAGAACGGAACAAACACACGTGCATGACAAAGGGGCACGCCTGCATACAAGAAATACTACGAGAAACACTTGGCCTCTATGCTGTGAGTGTTGCATTGGACGCTTCCACCCATTGGACGCTTCCACCTGTTGAACGGGCTCCACCTCTTGCACTTTGAAACCCCCCCCCCCATATTTTTTTTTGATTTGACAACTCCGGTTTGGTGTACCTCGATGAGCTTACCTTACCTTGTCGTCGGACACAACATATCATCGTTGTCCCAAACCCCGTAACCCACGTGAAGTGGATCATCTGAAGTGCAGAATGAGGTGGAGCAGGTGGAGCACGAAACATAAGTAAACCATAGCAAGAGAGGCCAGCAGCAGTCCCGAGTCCATCGCGTTCCTCGTAGCATTTCCCGTACCACACAGGTGTGTTATGTGCAAAATACTACGAGAAACACTTGGCCTCTATGCTGTGAGTGTTGCATTGGACGCTTCCACCCAGGACCCTTAGGACCCAAGGACTTAGGGACGCCGCGCGAACGGTCTACTATTGAAGTGATCAGGCTCCGTCGCCCATCGTATGCATCCCTCCGATGGTAATGTACCGCTTTCTACGTTGTCACGAGCACCTTGTACGGAAAACGATCGAACCTCACTCGCTGAGGGGATCCGCCTGCCTCGGCCGTGTGCCGCCGTCGTGTGGCCAGCCTCGTGATTCTTGGTGTGCCCTATCGACAACATGCCTGTCTCTCCAGTTGCCGCACCCGGCGAGAGAGTTGATGCGTCTCAACCCGGCGAAACTAAGGGGGCAAAGGTTGCACACAGCCCCGCCTGTGCTGCAACCACCCGCTCTTGGCTGACCCCCGACGTCTGGTGCGTTTCCCACTCCGGGTATTTGAATCCTCCCCCTGTACCTCTTCGGGATCCTCCATCCCCTGGGGAACCCTTCCCCTCGAGGCTTCTTCACGTCTCCGACATATTGGTGTGTGCCCACATGACCCTTCTTCCTGACATCCTCGATGTCGTTTTGCACCCCGGGCGATGCACTGAGACGGCCGTATCCAGGTAGTCAGTGGCCATGCCCAGCCCCTCAGCGTGACAGTCCTCTGGTCCGCTCCCAGCACCACCACCGCGACGCTCGTGCATATTCAGCCACCATGACCCGGCAGCTCTCGCCTGGGGACAGGGCTCGGCGGATCGAGAAATCACAGTCTGAAACTCGCCTCCCAGCTCCTCCGCAGCAGTCTACTGTCCGGCCGTCTTAAACTCTCGCCCTTCGGGAGCCCGGCCAACACCCGGTGCTTTCCGGCGTGATCTCGATCGCTCTGTGGCTCTCTGTGTCCTCTCCGGTCTTCGCTGGCTGCGAGCGAGTTGCGGGGTGAAGCCCAACGCGCCTCTTCATGGCGCACTGGAGACGCTGCATGGAGTGCCCAGGGGTAGGTGTGAGAGGTGCCGGCCCTTCTGGGTGAAAGAGGGCGATCGCGCGCACTGTCGTCTCCTGAACTCCGCTCGAGCGGTGGACAACACGTTCCTGCGGCCCCCTTCCCACTGGGCTGATCCCCACTGTACCTGCCCCATCGCCCGCCTCGTAGACAGCGCATCAAACGGAGGCCCTGTGGCCCCACGTGGCGTCGATTCAGTGGTAACGCCCGGACTCAGTGTGGAGGGCGTATTTCCCGGTGCGTGAGGAAATTCGAGGCCCTGGAGGTGTGGGCATGCCAGAAGGATTCTCGGAGTCGCCTTCTTAATGAGAGAGGTGAGTCCCCGCGGACCGGAGCTTGTCGCACGCTGCAGTCGCTGTTCGGGCTTGTCGAGTAGGCTGCTGGGTACTCGGGAAGACTGGCTGACTGCCCCCCAACCTTGTGGAATGATCTCGGCCCGCTGCCATGGCTGCGGTTTCGGTGGACCCCCTCAGCGGCGGCACCGCTGACACAGGCGATGCGGACGCGTCTCTCAGTCGCTGCTTCTTTTGCTCCCCGAGCAGTGCAGCTTGGGAGAGCGTCTCGGCTGTGTTGGATACCTGATCTCTGTGTATGTCCCACGGCACCTCGCAGGTGTCCAGTCAGCAGCTCCCCTTCCCTGCATGGAACTGTGAGGTCGTACGTCTCAACACCGGGCCACAGACGCCCGGAACTCCCCCTGACCCCTGTGAATAATGCAGGCTTGAATGTGTGTCCCCCGGCAGGGAGACTATGCTTCGACGGAGTATGCCCCGCTTGGGGCGTGTGCGGGCATCCGCTTGACGCCGGGGTGCGCGTAGTCGGCATTCGCGCAGATAAGCTGGGCACGACAGACATGCCGGCTTCTCGGGGGCGTGTCCGGGGGCGTTGCATTGGTACACGAAAACTGTCGCCCTCGGAAAGCTCACGTCGCGTCACCGTGCTCGAGCTGGATCTGGCAGGCTGTGTGTGACAGGCCACCCTTCCGCCTTCAGGTGCCGTCGCTCGGGCAAAAAAGGTGTATTTCTCAATCAAGAGAGTATGCCCCTCACGATTGTGGCACGATTGTGTCTCCCCGGGTCAGGCTCGGTATTCCAGTCGAAAGCGTAAATGCCCCTCGGCACTGTGCTGGGCGGGGTTGTGTCTCGGTCAGGAGAGGAGGTGCCCCTCAGGCAAAATCCTGCGTCTCGCGGTCGGGAGTGAGTGCCCCTCGGCAGGAATGTGTCTCGGCCAGGTGTCCCTCAGGCAGGGAATGTAATGTCTCGGCCCGGTGTCCCTCGGGCATGAATGTGCGTCTTGGCCAGGTGCCCCTCAGGCAGGGTGCCCCGTAGGCGGAAGTGTATGTCGCGGCCAGATGCCCCTCAGGCAGGGTGCCCCGTAGGCGGAAATGTATGTCTTGACCAGGTGCCCCTCGGGCAGGGTGCCTCGTAGGCGGAAGTGTATGTCTTGGCCAGGTGCCCCTCGGGCAGGGTGCCTCGTAGGCAGAGGTGTCTGTCTTGGCCAGGTGCCCCTCGGGCAGGGTGCCCCGTAGGCGGAAGTGTGTGTCTTGACCAGGTGCCCCTCGGGCAGGGTGCCTCGTAGGCGGAAATGTATGTCTTGGCCAGGTGCTCCTCAGGCAGGGTGCCCCGCAAGCGTAAGCTGTAGGTATGTCGTGGCCAGGTGCCCCTCAGGCAGGTAATGTCTCGGCGAGATGCCCCTCGGGCAGGAAAAATGCGTCTCGGCTAGGTGCCCCTCAGGCAGAAGTGGGTGTCTCGGTCCGATGCTCCTCGGCAAGATCGTGTCTCGGTCAGGAAAGTAGGAGTTGGATATCACTGACGTCACTTTGCTGCATCAGTATCGACCCATTTATCAGCACCCGACTGTTGCTCTTGGTCCCGCCTTTGTCAGCGCCTCTGTGACGGAACCTCCAGCTGAAGTATGCGTTTGGAAACCTTGAGCGCGATCAAGCGTGAAGCAGGTTTTCGGCGAGGCGCGGTGATAGTCTCGATGGCTGATGGGAATGTCCTCAATCCGCTGCGGCCACGGGCGCAGCGCTGTCCCGCTGTCACGTTCATAAGCGGCGGAGGACCACCTTGAACACCACGGCGTCATCATCCCCATCTTTTTGCGCCCCTCCTTCGAGCTGATCCCCCCGTGCACCTCGCCGTCATTTATTAGAACCAGTGCGTGGGGGTGTTGTTGTCCTCAACCGCGGCTTCGGCCCTCTTGAGACCTGACACGAGCATGGTGTGAGGGTCGTCTTCTCGGTCGGGATTTGGTGCCCCTCGGGCAAGATTGTGTATCTCTCGGTCGGGAGAGCGGGTGCCCCTCGGGCAAAATTTTTGTCTCGGTCAGGAGAACAGGTGCCCCTCGGGCGAGATGCTGCGTCTCTCGGTCGGGAGAGTGGGTGCCCCTCGGGCATAGTTTTGTCTCGGTCAGGATAACGGGTGCCCCTCGGGCAAAACTGCGTGTCTCTCGGTCGGGAGAGTGAGTGCCCCTCGGGCAGAATATTGTCTCGGTCAGGAGAACAGGTGCCCCTCGGGCGAGATGCTGCGTCTCTCGGTCGGGAGAGTGGATGCCCCTCGGGCAGAATATTGTCTCGGTCAGGAGAACAGGTGCCCCTCGGGCAAGACTGCGTGTCTCTCGGTCGGGAGAGTGGGTGCCCCTCGGGCAAATTTTTTGTCTCGGTCAGGAGAACAGGTGCCCCTCGGGCGAGATGCTGCGTCTCTCGGTCGGGAGAGTGGGTGCCCCTCGGGCAGAATATTGTCTCGGTCAGGAGAACAGGTGCCCCTCGGGCAAAACTGCGTGTCTCTCGGTCGGGAGAGTGAGTGCCCCTCGGGCAGAATATTGTCTCGGTCAGGAAACCAGGTGCCCCTCGGGCAAGACTGCGTGTCTCTCGGGTGCCCCTCGGGCAGGGTAGAATGCTGCGTCTCTCGGACGGTCAGATCGTGTGTCCCTCAGTCAGGAGAGGAGGTCTCGGTCGCTAAAAACGCGCCCCCTCGGGCAGAGTGGTTGTGTCATCGCTGTTGTGTCACACCAATTGCCTCTCGGGCGGTGTGTCTTTTTTGATTTGACAACTCCGGTTTGGTGTACCTCGATGAGCTTACCTTACCTTGTCGTCGGACACAACATATCATCGTTGTCCCAAACCCCGTAACCCACGTGAAGTGGATCATCTGAAGTGCAGAATGAGGTGGAGCAGGTGGAGCACGAAACATAAGTAAACCATAGCAAGAGAGGCCAGCAGCAGTCCCGAGTCCATCGCGTTCCTCGTAGCATTTCCCGTACCACACAGGTGTGTTATGTGCAAAAAAAAGGGGGTCGATGGGGAGGGAGTGTTGTGTATCACATGCCTGCCAAGCAGCAGGGTTATTGGAGAGAGACTCTTTTCTGACAGGTGGGGATCACAGAGAGCACAGAGAGCACAGGGGAGCCGGCACGCCCCCCACCCACCCCACCCCCGTCCCAAGGAGCTCTCGGCGATTTTTGTGTGGCAGGGTCGGGGTTGTGGGGAGGGGGCATTGTCGCCTTTTCTGTAAAATTTACTTTTCTGGTCGAAGGCGTGCCCCCCCTCCCCCCCCTCTCCCTCTCCCTCCCGCACGGCCTGCCATGGTGTTGGGGAGTCCTGAGGGGGGGGGGGGGGGGTGCGTTTTGCTCAGGGGAGGTGCAGAACAGTGAAGCCGCATCGCAAAAAGGGGGGGGGGACAGAACTGGCACACAGTTCGGCACAGAGAGCGAAGTTCCCCCCTCCACCCCTCCACCCCCCCCCCCCTATTGGCCCAGTGTGAAATGAGGTAAAAAAAAGATGAACTACATGCAAGAGCCGCTGGTGCAAACGGATCGAGATTGCCCGACGACAGCAAAGTGAGAATAAGCGAGCCGCCTCACATAGCTGGGCTGCACAGTGGCACAGGGAGAAGGGCGAAGGGGGGACCCTCGCTACCATGGCACTCTGATGCCATGCTATTGTGTTAGTGTTGTGTAGAGAGGGTTTTCGCTGGTCGTTTTGCTTCGTTATTCTTCGTCAGTTTCCACCATAGTTTCCTTAGGAAGTGCACCAAAATGCACTGACGATCACCCCGTAGCGAAGACCCCCAGAGTACACAAACCATTTGCTTGATCCCTCGCTACCAGGGTGTGGCTGAGACTGAGAGAATAAGCGAGCAACCGGCCCCACTTCCCCTCACCACCCACTGCCTGACGAGCTGTGACATGGCAGCGACGTGCAGGGGTGTTCTGTGCCGCACCCCACACGAGCCCGCCGCCCCTCCACACCCCGACGCCACAAAGCGCACGCCGTTGGCCCAACCCTTCTGTTTTTTTTTGCCGCTGAACCCCTCTGGGGAGGAGGGGCGCCAGCACAACACACCTTCTTTTTTTTGTGATATCAACCGCTACGCAGAGTGTGCGGTGTGCCGCCACCCAGCAGCAGGTTGCAGGCAGCCACTGCTGCAGCACCCTCCTCCCTCTGCTCTGCTAGATGCATCAACCCATCTCCGGAGAGCTGCCGCCTCACACCTTTGATGCGGGTGCTCCGCTGAACCCCATTTTATTCCCCTCTAGTTCGCAGCCTCTGCTGCGGGCGTCCTGCGGGACAGCACGACGAACACCGCGAAGAGGCCCAACGCTGTAGAGGACACGACAGTGCCGATGACGCCCAGCACATAGGCTGTGTCGTCGTCGTCCCTCACGTATACCTCGGCGATCGATGCGGCAGTGTAAGCCGACACGGTGCGACCGTTCAGCGACTGGGTGGGGCGGAAGTTGCCGTACAGTTCAAACCTCGGGGAAGCGTAGCTGAACTGCGCCGTCGCGACGGCCTTGCGGTCTGCGAAGCCCATGACGGACCGGAAGTTGTCCAGCTGCGTCTGGCTGATCTGGTTTACGTCACTCATCACGACCCACTTGACGCTCTCAGTGCAGGGAGGTGTGGTTGTGCTGCCGCTGTAGGTGTAGTATTTGCTTGAAGGGATCGTCGCCCCGAAATCGAATGTCGTGTCAGCAAGCGTCACGTCGCGCGGGGAAAACTCCGTCGTCTTGTCTGCGTAGTACTGATGGGTCGCAATCTCCGACGGCAGACCCGGCAGGTGTTGGAAGAAGTTGAAATGCGGGTTGGGCGAGCTCGCCACACGGAACATCACACCGACAACAGCGTGCTGCAGAAGAAGAAGAAGAAGCGGCAGGTGGCAGGGGTCGGTGGGGGTCAGTTTTGTCTTGGTGTCAAGGTTGAATAATGTGTTAACTCCTGCAGAACTTACAAGTTTTTGCTTGTCACAACAAATTGGGATGGGGGTCAGGTTGTGGGCCGCAGCAGTGCTGCCTAAATCTAAAACTGTGATCCTGTTGACGGCACCCCCCATCCACACAAAGACAAAGAGCGATCGACGCCTCAGTAGCATCGCACCCCACACGTCACACTGTCGAGCTACATACCGTGAAGGTTGTGTCAGCCCCTTCAGGCTGCTGGGACGCTGCCTCGTGAACCATCTGCATCTCCAGCTCGTAGTACCCGCCACCGATAGAGTGCTGCAGTTGAGGTGGGGCGGGATGGACACGGCGGGCACATGTGGCTTGTCTAGAGTGTCTATGTCGAGAGTGAGCTGACGCATGTCTCCAAGATACACCCCCCCTTGGAATTGTCCGCCTGATCTTTTTAAGCACATGCATGATGCGTAAAAGTGTGGGAGTGCTTCCGACGACCCTGCTTCTTTTTCTGTGTGTTTTGCTATCTCGTGTTCACATGTGCTCCACACCCACATCAAAGCAGCAGGCTCTGGTGGAAGCGTCAACGCATCTTTTAGGAAGAAGGAAGCACGTTCGCTACGCTTTTTGGCACTTTTGGCTGGCCGAGGCGGACAAAGGGGGGGTGGGGTGCCTTGGTCCGGGGTCGGTGCCTCGAAAAACTGTTCTGAAACACACACACACACACACACACACACACACACACACACACACACACATTCAGTAAACTTGTTTAAGCACCTTCGGTGCGACTAGGGAGTCAAGGGAGGACTAGAGAAGACGACTTCCCTGTGCGTATTTGTTTTTCTACCACTTGCAGCAACAGTTTTCTTGCAAGGTTGGAAGGGGGGCGAACGGAACAAACACCACCCTTCATCAGGCCAACGAGTGGTGTTTTGCTCCCTGCCTTCGCCCCTCCGCACGTCAGCTTCCACACACACACACGCACACACACACCACTCGGCACACCGCCAGCATACCTCTGATGGGGAATGGAACTGGATTTCGGTGAGGGTCCAGTTCTTGTCCCCAAGGTTGGGGTCGACGAAGTAGTTCCCGCGGTTGTTCGAGGGTGTCAGCACCACCGTGGACCCCTGATTGCTGATCTTAAACCCACCCGCCGCGTGGTAGTTGAACCGCATCGCGTGGAGGCTGCCATTGCTTGCCGCGGCCGCGATATTGACCGGACTCTGCGACACGCCGCCACACGTCGGGTACTTCACCTGCCCCGACACGTCCTGCAGCTTCCCCCACTCAGCAGGGCCGCGCGAGTCCACTTCGTCATACAGCCACAGGAGGCTGAGTTTGTTGGCCTGGTCAGCACCCACAGCCACTCCGAGGAGGGTGCACACCAGCGCTTTGCGCAGCATCCCAGCGTGCATCACTTCCTTGTTGCCTGCAAGGTGGACTGGCGGTGGTGGTGGTGGTGGTGGTGGTGGGGGTGGTGGTGGGAAAACAAAGATGCAACAACCACCCAGGGTATAAAACCTGATGAAGGCGGTGTTGTGTAAGTGTGCTCTGCCTCTCTCTCCGCTGCAAATTCCCAACGTAAACTCAGATGGTGGTGGTGGTGGTGGGGGGGCCACCAGATACTAGAGAAAAAAGGAGCAGCTGCCCGAGCTCAGCCGGGGTGCTCGAAAAACCGTTCCAGCTGATGGGGGAGGGGAGGGAATAGGAATCTGTCTGTTGTCACTGTTGATGAATTCTGCGTGCGGGGACCGGAGAGCTGAAGAGCCGGGACAGCACGAAAGAGCCTGATGAAGGGCGTTGTAGTGGTGTCTCGTCTCCGTCCCTTCCAACCTCACCTCAGTGAGTGGAGTCTTCTTGATGATTGAGCGCCTGTGCACTAAACAAAGGTAGTACTGGTGGCCCCCCAAGTCGCACTCTACGAGTGCTCTAACAAGTTAGCTAGGAGGGGGCCACCAGATACTAGAGAAAAAAGGAGCAGCTGCCCGAGCTCAGCCGGGGTGCTCGAAAAACCGTTCCAGCTGATGGGGGAGGGGAGGGAATAGGAATCTGTCTGTTGTCACTGTTGATGAATTCTGCGTGCGGGGACCGGAGAGCTGAAGAGCCGGGACAGACCCTTCGCTCAGGCGCTCGAGGCGGCGAAGCCGCCCTCCCGCTCCACAACGTGAGCGCTTTCACGCCCGCACCGCGTGACACCCACACACCCCGCCCGCGACCAGCTGTCCGCGGGCATGTCCGCCGTCGGGATCCAATGGACCCCCAGCACGGCGTCGCGTCCCCCAAGCATCCCAAAGATGCGCTGCAAGATAACGTTCGCAAAGCGCACGCGGCTGTGCCCCTTGCGCAGCACATACTCGACGGCCTGGTTGTCCACCGCCAGCAGCGGGGTGCGGCTGCCGAGGTCCAGAGCCAGCCGGATCGCCTTCTCCGCCGCCAGGAGCTCCAGCACAAACATGTCGCCGGACTGCCCCTCGCGCGCCCACACCCCGTGGGCCACCTGCGAGTCCGCACCCCCAGGCACGGACACCACAGCTCCCCAGCCTGTTGTTGACGCGTCGCTCCACACCGCCATGTCGGCCAGCCCCGGGTGCTCGCGCCGCAGGCTGAGCCAGTCGTTCACCCGCATTGCGTCGACGCACGCCGCGAGCTCGTCCCGCGTCGCGGGGGGCAGCACGAACGGGTCCTCCCACGTCAGAGACCCCTCGTGCAGGCGCTGCGCGGCCCCCTGCAGCGTTGACAGGGTCTCACGGAGTGCGCACAGGCGGGTCTGCCTGACGTGCGCCACCCGGAAGGCTATGCCGAACAGCTTCCAGCAGGACCGCACCGAAGGGGAAGCGTCCCGTAGGATGGACACCGCCGCAGCGACGGCCTTTTCTCCCCAGCTGCAGCCGAAGCGGTAGCGTCCCGTGGCGACATCGAATTCGACTCCCAGGTAGGTGACGCGCGGCAGGGGCCCCTCCGAGCTCTTCCGGGCGTTGATCTCTCCGCCCGCCAGCACAATCCGGTCCCGGACGTATGCCGCCCTTGCCGCGACCTCCACCGCCGAGGTGCCCCACACCAGGATGTCGTCCAGATATACCGCCGCCGCCGTCACCTCCACAAGACCCCCGAGGAACAGCTGCGCCGTGGACTGCGCAATCCAGGGCGCGTAGGAGTAACCCATCGGGAGGCGTGTCCACGCATACCATCGCTGGGCGACCCGCACGGAGAAAAAGGAGGATACCCCCTCGGACAAAGGGAACTGGTGAAAAAACCCCCTGAGGTCGATGACCTGCGCCATGCAAGCGTCTGTGTCGCGGAGGGCCCTCGCAATCTCATGCACCGTGGGGAGCCGAAACTTCGGGGGTTTCGGGAGGCGGCGGTTCACCGGGCGGCCGTCAAGGATGAGGCGGCGCACACAGGGGTCCGCCTTCGCAATGTCAAACATGCGCACCACGCCCCGCTTGGGGTCTCCGCGTCCGAGCAGGCGGAGGACCCCCGCTGAAATACACTGCCCCACAAAGCTCGGCTTCAGGTCTGATGTGGGCCCGGGGAGAGGGACTGCCGATGTCAGGTGCCTCGCAATCAACCCCCCCTCCGTACACCAGTCCAGGAAATCCGGTGACACCCCCAGCTCATCCGCGTAGGTGCGCAGCTTGTCGTACTCCAGGCACCCGCGCGCTACAATGAGCGACGCCGGCGAGGGGCCCTGCTGGGATTTTCTGGTGAGCGGGGTGGGCTACGCGGATGAGCCGGGTGTGATCGGTCTGGAGGATCCCGAGTACGACTTGGACGAGTTTGAAATACTGGGCAGGCGACCGCCATCCCGCTCCTCGGAGAGGCTCGATGATTTCCCGTCCGGAGGAGCTCCGCTTCCGTCTTCCTTTGGTGGTCGTTCGTGGTGGTGAGGTATCTCGCCGTCGTGTCCTCCGCGTCCTTGCCGTGTCGGAGGAGACGCTTCAGCAGCGGTCGAGGTACTCCGTCCTTCTGCACCTCTTGGATCGCGCCCCTCCTCGAGGAGTGGAGCCAGGAGCCTTCCGGCAGGGCCGCGAGGATCGCCTTCTTCAACCCCGCATATTTTGTGGAGTTTCCCCCGAAGATCAGTTCCGTGCTGGAGGGGGCCACTGTGCGCATATACTCCACCACGATCGCCGTGATGGGGCCCGCGGGGAGGAAGATCTCTGGCCTCCACTCGAGGGCTTGCTTCTCCTTCGCGTACACCGCCGCCGACGTCGCACGCGAATCCCCCCCTGCCCCATCGATCTCCCGCCAGTCCGCCCGCGTCACAAACCGCAGGTCCGGCACCCGACATCTCGTCACCCAGCACAGCGCGAGTAGCACCCGCGCCCGCCCCTGGAGTGCCCCCAGCGCCTCGCGCACTTGTGCCGTCGCCACAGGGGGGGCCTGTCTGGGCCGGATGAGGGTGCTGAGGCGCCGGAGCGCCTTCTTGGCGTTTTGGAGGCGGCGCGTGCGGGTCCCACGTTCGCCCCGCTCTATCGCGATCGCCGCCAGCCGCTCGAGGTATGTCTTCGCAGTCCTGCATGATATGCTGCCCAGGCGCGTCCAGACGTAGCGCAGCACCGCCTCGTCGCTCGGCGTGCCCGCACTCAGTCCGCCCCGAAACTCCTCGAATGAGGCCCACAGCCGGTCTTTCTCCCCTGCTGTGTGTGCGGCCAGTGCTAGCCGCGGAATGTCCTCCCACCCCGTCGCATTTCGCAGAGCTCCCGCTAGGCTGCGTCCGTCGCGGAACGAGAACAGCTTGTCCTCCAGCCTGGCGCGCTTGGCCCGCGTCCACCTCACAGGCTCCCGTGGGTCCCGGTTCGCGTCTTGAGGACCCCGTGGGGGCGTCACATCCCTGATGTCTGGGGGTGGGAGTGGAGTCGGGGCCCTGCCCCGGCGCCCCTCGGCCTGCGTGGCCCGCTGGAACAGAGGGCTTTTGAGGCGCCCTGCGAGGCCTCCCCTCTGGGGAATCCTCTGTGGAGAGGGGACTGTTGTCGACCCTACCTCCTTCACCTGTGTGCCCGGGGAGGAGAGCGTCGGCGGGCTGTTTCTCGTTGCGGGACAGGGGATGACCATCGACCCTTCGTCCTCGCCCTGCCCCGGACAGGGGACCGCAGTCGACCCTACGTCCGGCTGCGCTTTGTGAGAGGGGACTTCTGTCAACCACCTACCAGGCTCCCCTGGCTGCGACTGTGAAACCTCCGTTCTGTCCGTCTCTGACTTCCCTGGTGTCCCCGTCTCCCCATCCAACCCTTCACCACCCGTCTGAGACAGAAAAATATCAGGGGAGGCAGGCACCGAGGGCGATGCCTGTGCCGGAGGGGCACCCAACAACAAGGGAAGTTCCACAGCAGGTTCCGTGGCTGACGCCTGTATCTGAGAGCCGCTCACTACCAAGGCAGGTTCTCCACGCTGTCTCTTTGTTAGCGGCCCCTTGGGCTTTGGCGTCATCCGATCCTCCGGGAGAACGACTACAAGGGCTGAAGAAGTCGCAGCCACTGTATCAAGTTGCGGTTGGCTTTCAAACAGGTCTTTCGACTCCTCACTCGTTTCGTCACTGCCACTCACTTCGTCTCGGTCCCTCTTCTTCTGGGCCGTATGAACAACTACTTGCCCTTGCTCAGGCTTCGGTTGCAACAAACGGGGTTGGTCCGTCCCTTGCACCCGTGCTGGGGCGTCCTGCGCCTGTATTTGCAGCTGCTTGTTCTCAGACACCTCCAACGCTGACTGCAGGGACAATACCAATTATGTCTTGGTATCAAGGTTTAAGAATGTGTAAATTCCTGCAGAACTTACAAGTTTTGCTTGTCACAACATTGGGGGGGGGGGTTTTTGTTTGTTATTGTTGCCTTTGTGTCAATGCACACTACAATACCAAATACCAAGGGTGGGGGCGTTCTGTCTTTAGTCCTGTTTCATTCGTGTGTTCATTCTGAATACAAGATGATGGAAACAAAAGGGAAAACAGGCATGCCCCTCACCACTCAGCGTATCTGCAGAGCCATGTGCACGTACGTACACTCTGGGTACACATAGCCGCTCTGCCTTGGGAACAGAGAATGGGGTTTAACACGCTGAACTCCTTTGTGTAAACACCATTGGGTAGGCGGTCACATTCTCAGGTTCCGGTGGGAGAGGGGGGGGGGGAAATCGTTTTAGAAAACAAAATATTCATCACGTTCCGTCACGTCCGTCAGCCATTTCCGCGCCATTTCTTTCGCCATGGTCATGCCTTGGCGCAGCTGGTGCTGCACCTGCTTAACCAACATGGCCTTATCCTGATTCTGTTGTTCGTGTAGGCCCTCCTGGATCTGCATATGTTGCTCCTGCATCCCCAGTTGGTCACGGAGTGCCTTCTCATTTTGCATGCTCGCCGACACGTGAAATTCCAAAAGCATCTTATCTTGCTGTGTACCTTTCAAAGCATTCTCTGTCTGTTCAAGTAAGCGCTGTTGGGATTCTCCCTGTGACGAGGAGCTTCGGGCCTTGGACTCCACACGTTGCAGTTCCTGGGTGAGGACCGCTTTGAACGATTTTGAACGATTTTTGGCCGTGCTCGTAGCATTCCCCGTTGAGGGGGTCGCTATTTCGTGTTCTCCTGGCCGCACGGAGGCATTGCCTTACGTCGCCTCTTCCTCTTTTCCTTTGGTGGTGTGTTGGTCTGGCACAGAGGGCGGGACCGTGCTGATATGCACAGTGACGACTCTCCCTTTTGTTTTGTGCCCGCCTCCACCGAGATTCGGCTGATGCCTCTCAGACTGGGGGCGGGCGGTCGCCGACCCTTTTCTGTACGAGGTTTTCCACAGGCTGCACACCTGCCCCGCGGCTGTGTGGCAGTCTTCGCGGAGTGCAATGCGAAGGTCTGGCCTGACGTGGTGTGACTATTTAGACTCCAGGTGTCTCCACCCTTCCTGGTCTGGGGAGCCTCGGTACCCAAGCAGTTTTCGGTCATGCCCTGGACCACGGCCGTGCTAGACTCCTGGTGCAGGCACCCGTCATGGTCCGGGGACGGCCCCCCCAGGCAGTTTAACGTCTTACCCAGGACCTTGGTGACGAGAGTGGGGCTTTTTCGTGAGTCGTCTTTGCCCTCAGCTCTTCCACCTCCGCTTCTCTCTCAACACCAAGCACTTTCATAAAAGCCAACGCAGATTCCTGCTTCTGGAGCTGTCCCTTTAACACGGCCATCTCCTGTCGTTGTTGATTCAAAAAATCCGTTTTGGCCTGTGCCTCACTCGCCACCTTTTCCTTCTCCTCATTCACCGGCCTTACAATGGCCATGATCGCGAGGATCAAGCGGCTGCACGGCTGGCGGAGGGTCGCCCCTGTTTGTTGCCTTTCTCGGGTTCGGCAACCCGAGAACCACCTCTCGGTGCCTGCCACCCTGCTGCAGCTGGGGATCAGCCACACACCGTGCCCTCCCGCACCCCAGGCTTCATGTGGCGATGTGTTTGAGGCTAGAAAGCAAGACAGTGCATAACAAAATGCGAACACACAGAGGCAGGGAACAGGGTCCGAGGTTCCGAGGCACTGCACTCAGGGCGAAGCAGAAGACACAGCACACACAGAGACTGAAGTGTAGTTCGTTGGTATGAAGACCCACCTCCCGCAGAGGCTGAGTGCAACAACACCACCCTTTGAGCCCACCTTCCCCCGACACTCTCCCGTGCTGAGGCGATACAGTGTGGTGCCGTCCTCAGTCTCAACTGCAACAACATCACCTGGCTGCGACACAGCAAGTGAGTAGGGACGAGCGCGCAGTCGCACAGTACGCAGGCAGCTGAGGGAGGTTGTGCACCACACCTTGAGTGACTTGTCCCGAGAGGACGACACCAGGTGCTGCTCGTCCTGAGTCAGGGCGATGCTCAGCACCCAATCAGTGTGCCCATCCAGGGTGTGTGTGTGTGTGAGGGTGCTGATGTCCCACACACGGATCGTCTTGTCTCTTAACCCGCTGAAGATCCTCGTGCCCGACACAGCAATGCCGGTCACAGTGTAGCTGTGACGCTCCAGCACTCTACTGTCATGTTATTGGTTTATTTCTGTGTACAGATACACACTGCTGATTCGCTTGTCGGGTGGGGGGGGGGGAAAACATATCAAAAGACATAGCAAAAACGGGGGTTGGGGGAGGGGGGGGGGGGGAAATGGTTGAGAAAAAACATACATCAGGGGTGGGGGCGTTCTGTTATGGTTTTTGTTTCATTCGTGTGTTCGTTCTGAAGACAAGATAATGGAAACAAAAGGGAAAACAGGCATGCCCCTCACCACTCAGCGTATCTGCAGAGCCATGTGCACGTAAGTACACTCTGGGTACACATCGCCGCTCTGCCTTGGGAACAGAGAATGGGGTTTAACACGCTGAACTCCTCTATGTAACATGAATCTGCCCCGTTAACGGGTAACCGGTATTACCGGGTATTACCGGAAACCCGGTAATCGGCCTCCATTACCGGGTATTACCGGGTCAAAAACGGGTATTACCGGGTAAAATCGGGGGTATTACCGGGTCCGGTAATACCCGTTTTCGTATTACCGGGGATTTTCCGTGGGGATTTCCTTGGTACAGGGATGGTTCGTGGGGTGTCGCAGTGAATCAACTGCAGGGTTCTGGTGATCTTCCGTCTGGCAGTCCAAGGGAAGGTGCGCGGGGGGAATGTCAGGTGTTAGGTGACCCCCCTGCGTTATTCTGAAGGCCAGCCTCTGCAGCCCCTCCTGGCCCACCCCTCACAGAGGCGGCCCTGGGAACACTGGGAGTGGGAACGGCTGGGGAACACCCACGTTCAGTACAACCAAGATCTATGAGGCAGGCTTTGCGGCATGGCGGTGGGGGGCTGTGTTGGCGTGGCGTGCCCCGATGATTACACAAACAAAGGTCGAGATAATGAGCCCAGGCCCTGATTCCAACACCTGTTCGTTCAACCAAGATCTATGAGGGACACACACCCCCCTGTCTGTGACTGTGTCCTCCGTGTGTTGCCTCCTCTCCCTCCCTCTTCAATGCACTTCATGGCCTCGTCCGCTTCCACGGAGGCAGAGCGTGTCGTCACACAACAGGCCGTCCACGAGGCTAAGTTCTTTGAAGCATGCATCATGACTTGTCCCGACTCGAACCAAGCTGATGATTTATCAGAGGGACCAGTAGCCAAGCAAGATGACAAGAAGCAGGCGCAACTCGTGCATATATTGAGGGCCTGGTCGAATCCACGTTTTGCTGGGACTTCTCTGGATTGCATCATATCGTAAGGGGTCGCTCAAATACCTTGCCGCACCAGCCCGGATCTTAGCTGCAGGTCCTGTACAGAGTGCCAGGTGCTCTTGTCAAGGGTGTCGCCAGAGAGGCTTCACATGGGAATGTGCGTCTTGCTGTGGAGCGTATCACAGAGAATTTCTCAAAATGGAAACGTGTCGACACCACAACTCCAGAACCAGCTCTTCCCGTCCACCTGCCCAAACCAGCCGTTGTCTGGGAGTCGTGAGGCCACCACGTGGGTCGACTGCAGGCTGGTTAGCTTCCGCTCATCATACACGGGGCGGATACTCAGCGTCCCGAAGGCAGGTGCGATTATCCACCTTGGCCCGGGGGCAGTCCAGTGGCGAGCCCGTGTTGAAGCCACCCCAGCAAATATAGCAAGTCCGCTCACCGTACTGTGACCTGCTGTGGCAGGAACCACAAGCCCGGCCACGCCAAGAAGCATCTCTCGGTACCATAATGCTCGTTGGCTGCTCGCAGGTAAGTGTTGCGACAAGCACCCAGCCAGCAGAGCGATGTGACCGAATAACGGAGCTGGCGTGACCAAGCACTCGAGCCTGGGGTAAGAGAAGATGGCTTCCCTGAACGAAGGATCGATCATTGAAAACGAGGAGCCCTTCGCTCTGTGCCACTGTGTGCCCAACTGTGCCACTTTGCAACCAGTTTGGTGACGCACCGTTTCTGCATTTCTGAGCCAAGGTCCTTAAATGATGGAAGCTACGGGAACAGTGGCTCGACTGCCTGATCTGACGACACCGCCGGCTCTGGAAGGGCTCAGGTGGTGTGTGGGCACCGTGCAGTAGTCAGCATTGCTGCGAAACTCGAAAAGTCTGCAGTGAGACACACAAACCAGACATGAACTGCGGAACCCATCTTTCGATCACCCCATGCGCCATAGAATCCAATGTCGATGTGTGTGACGCTCCAGCACTGTGGCGCTCGGTGTGCCCTTCAAGTCCCACACACGCACGTTGCCGTCGAAGTTACCGGAAACCAGACGTCCGCAGTGTGTCCACACTGCACTCTTCGCGGAGCCGTTTCTGAGCGGCCTGCACACCTGCTCCCAGGTCGATGTCAGCCACACGCAGATGGTGCCGCTAAGAGAGCCCGTCGCCAACCACGTCCCACAGGCTGAGAAGGATACGCAATTAATATTTCTCTCCCCGTGATGCAAGCTCCGCACCACATCGGCGGTGACGGTGTTCACCACGGTGATGAATCCTATGTGCCCGTTGTAGGAACCCACAGCACACAGCGTCCCACACCTCGACAGTGTGATGCACTCTACCGAGCCCTCGAGTTGTGAGTAGACTGCGGGAGCCTTGACGATGGGCCAGCGTGGGACGAGCTTGACAGCACCCCCGTCCTCCAGACCCGTGTCGGCAACGCGCTCTTCGTCGTCCAGCTCCTCCTCACACCCTTCGATGTGTGCTGCGACGTTCTCAGCCTCACGGGCTGCGTTGTTGATAGAACCCGGGAACATCTCGTTGAGCGCATCCGCCTTCAGCCCGACCACGGTCCCGCCTTCCGCGACACCGACGACACAGCTGTCTCCGGTCCCGGTGTGACGCACAGTCACATCCATGAGTTTGCTAACTAGCTGCTCTGCTTTTCTGAAGAACGTGGCGGAGTGTGCGGAGTGTGATCAGGGGATGGGGATCAAGACAGTGGCAAGGTGGGACTGTGTACACGTAGTGCAGGGTTTGGTGTTCCCCTCTCTTTACTGGGGGGGGGCAAATAGTTGTGGGGGGGGCAAATAATAGCGGGGGGTCAAATAATAGAGGGGTATGGAAACCGGCGGTTTTGGCGGCGCACCTGGCCGAATAATTGAGGGGGGTGTGAGTCTGTTTTTTGCATCCGTAAGTGGTGCTCGCAGGCACCCCATAGCCAAAATGACCCCACCACGATCCGCACAGATCCCAAACGTTCAAAAGAACGGGGTTTTGGACACCCATCACCAGTCCCTGAACCAGACCCAGGTTTCATGGGTGAAGCTTGGTACCTCTACCACCATGACCCACTACGATCTGCACAAATTCCAAACGTTCGGAATATCGGGGTTTTGGAACACCCAAAGAGGGGGTCCCGCTGGGTGGGTAGCTGGGGTGTTCGCTGCCCCCAGTCACATCCTCTGAGGATCAGCCTCTGACCCACATTTCTAGATAAAGTTTGGCACATCGACCCAGCTGATTTGGAAAATCGTGGATTTTTTTGGCATATAAGACCGCTCAGCCCCGCCAAACTCGGATCAAATCAGGTGGTCGACCGACAAAACGACCCCACTCCGAGCCGCACAGATGCCAAATTCAAGAGCGCGAAATTTCCACCCCCCAAAAAGCAAATAGTGGAGGGGGTCCGAAAACCCCCATTTTCGTCGGCTGGCACGGTGAATAATAGAGGGGCCCTCTAGTATTTGCCCCCCCCCAGTAATTCGGAATCTCTTCCCCTGAAGTCCAACACAGTCCCCTCGAAAGGGAGTGAAACACACACAGCACACCAACCCTCCGACCTCTGATCGTGCTGCTGGCAGCACGGTCTGGCAGCAGGACGGCGGAGTGTGTTTCGCTGTTGACTGCGGCTCTCAGTGTGGCAGTGGAGAGAACAAGTCTGCTCAGGTGGTGGGTGCTGGTGGGAGAATGGGGGATGTGCTGGAAGTCCTCTGAGTCAACACTCAGATTGTGAATCAATACTGGCCAGGCAGGTGTGCATTGCAAGGGTGGAGAGGGGGGACTCGTGAGGGAGGGGAGGGGAGGGGGTGTGGGGCAGTCTGCAGAGAGAGCACTGCGTCAATCCTTTTGCCCTCTTCTCATCTCAGATGCAACCGCACACAGCTGCCTCCAGACAGTGCACGGGTCAGAGAGTGCTGTGCTGCAGAGGCAAGAAAGCAAGCAGTGCAAACTCCTGCAACTGGGTGAAGCACACGAGAGCATCACAACGGACAGTTGTGTTCGCAAGCATCCGCACAGTGGAAAGCTTCCTGAGTTGGCTACACCGAAGGAAACAGGAAGCAGGCAAGCCAGCTGGCAGGGGGAAGCACGCTGGAGGGAAACAAGGATATGAGATACGCTACGCTCAGCGGGAAACGGAAGACACATCACCCACACTGACAAAATTATGGCGCATTGGTGTGAAGACCCACCCACCGCAGGGGCTGAGTGCAACACCACCTTGAGTGACTTGTCGACAGAGCACGACACCAGGTGCTGCTCGTCCTGAGTCGGGGCGATCACCGAATGCGTATGGGGGTCTTCGCCACGGGGTGATCGTCAGTACATTTTGGTGCATTTCCTGTTGAACTAGCTGAAAACTGACGAAGATTGACGAATCATAACGACCAGCGAAGACCCCCAATATCAACCTTCCAAGCAATGCTCCCTCCCAAAGGTGGGCTGTGGTTTTGAATGGTGTGCATAGTCGCCCCCCGAAGGCGGAGGGCGACGGGGGTGGCATTGCTCCCTGCCTCCCTACAGGGCGGCCCGTTGAAGAGCATCGCTTCTTCTGGACGGGTGGCTGTTGGAGGGTGCCCAGCGGACGCGAGGGGGTGGGCTGCTCCCTGGGCACACGAGGGAAGAACAACACAGACAGCAAACACAAGTCGCGAGAAACAGGTTCTGAGCCAGCACGTCTGAGCCAAGGCACAGGGTGCGAACAGCATGGCAGCACACAAGGCAGGAAACAGGGTGACGAGACACTTGCACTCAGGGTGAAGCAGAAGACACACATCACACACAGAGACTGAAGTGGGACTCTTCGTTGGTGTGAAGACCCACACGTGGTCAGCAACACAGATGAGTCCCAAGAGCGCAAAGAGAGAGCCGCTACATCTGTCACACAAACAGGTCCCAAGGCGAGAACAGGGAAACGGAAGACACAGCACACACAAAGACAGAAGTGAAGTCCGTGGGTGTGAAGACCCACCTCCCGCAGAGGCTGAGTGCAACACCACGACCCCGTGAGTCCACCTCCCCCAGACACTCACCTGTGCTGAGGCGGTACAGTGTGGTGGTATCCCTGTCAGAAGTCACCGCCGCCACAACGTCGCCTGGCTGTGACACAGCAACTGAGGAGGGATAGTGGTCGAGTTGCACAGTACGCAGGCAGCTGAGGGAGGTTGTGCACCACACCTTGAGTGACTTGTCGTCAGAGCACGACACCAGGTGCTGCTCGTCCTGAGTCAGGGCGATGGCATAGACCGTCTGAGTGTGCTCATCCAGGGTGCGTGCGTGTGTGAGGGTGCTGATGTCCCACACACGGATGGTCTTGTCATCTGACCCGGTGAAGATCCTCGTGCCCGACACAGCAATGCTGCGAACAGCCTTGCTGTGACCCTCCAGCACTCTGCTGTCATGTTATTGGTTTATTTCTGTGTACAGATACACACTGCTGATTCGCTTGTCGGGTGGGGGGGGGGGGGGGGGGAAAGCGCCCTATCACTTCACAGCTACAACCGCTCTGATGAATTTCCTTTGTTTGTTGCGTTGACGCTTCTACACACAAAACCCTGAACTGATCACACCCTGAGCAGAGAGAGCACTGCGTCAATCCTTCTGCCCTCTTCTCATCTCAGATGCAACCGCACACAGCTGCCTCCAAACAGTGCACGGGTCAGAGCGTGCTGTGCTGCAGAGGCAAGAAAGCAAGCAGGTGCAACAAGACGCCAAACACGAAGGGAGGGACACAAGGGTCAGAGACACTGCACTCAGGGTGAAACGGAAGACACAGCACGCACAGTGACAGTGGAGCTCTCTGTTGTGAAGACCCACCTCCCGCAGGGGCTGAGGCAACACACGCACCATAATTCAATGAGTCCACATCCCCCATACGCTCACCTGTGCTGAGGCGGTGCAGTGTGGTCCCAAAGTGCGGAAACCCCACCGCAACAACATCACCTGGCTGTGACACAGCAAGTGAGTCGGGATAAGCGCGCAGCTGCACAGTACGCAGGCAGCTGAGGGAGGTTGTGCACCACACCTTGAGTGACTTGTCCTGAGAGCACGACACCAGGTGCTGCTCGTCCTGAGTCAGGGCGATGCCGTTGACGTAATCACTGTGCCCATGCAGGGTGTGTGTGTGAGGGTGCTGATGTCCCACACACGGATCGTCTCGTCAACAGACCCGCTGAAGATCCTCGTGCCCGACACAGCAATGCTGCCAACAGCCTTGCTGTGACCCTCCAGCACTGTGGCGCTCGGTGTGCCCTTCAAGTCCCACACACGCACTTTGCCTGCGCGGTCTCCTGACACAAGACGTCCGCAGTGTGTCCACGCTGAACAGTGCCCGGCGCCGTTGTGGTGCAGGAAGCACACCTCCTCCCAGTTTGAAGTCAGCCACACGCAGATGGTGCCGTCAAAAGAGCACGTCGCCAACCACGTCCCGCAGACTGAAAACGCAGTGCGTCGAAGACTGTTGTTGCCGTGTGCGAGGTGCACCACCACATCAGCGGTGATGGTGTCAAACACAGCGACATGTCCTTTGAGGGAACCGACAGCACACAGCGTCCCACACCGCGACAGTGCGAGGCACTGCATGAGGTCGCCATGCGTCGATGAGTAGACTGCGGGGACCTTGACGATGGGCCAGCGTGGGACGAGCTTGACAGCACCCCCGTCCTCCAGACCCGTGTCGGCAACACGCTGTGCATCGTCCAGCTCCTCCTCACACCCTTCGATGTGTGCTGCCACGCATGCAGCCTCACGGGCTGTCTTGTTGATAGAACCCGGGAACATCTCGTTGAGCGCATCCGCCTTCAGCCCGACCACGGTCCCGCCTTCCGGAACACCGACGACACAGCTGGACCCGGTCCCGGCATGACGGACAGTCACATCCACGGTGAGGCTGTCCATCCCTGTGGTGGGGGTGGTTGGGAGGTGGTGAGGTGTCTGTCGGGTCGCAAGCCTGCACACAACATCACAGTTCCCACAGTTGGGCTGCTGTGCGAACTCTCGAGGAACAACCACTCCTTCCCAGCTGCAACAGTTCTGATGGGGGCCTTCGCTCTGTGCCGAAGTGTGCTGCAACCTACATTGTGAGGCGGCTCACTTTCCTGCACTTCAGAGCCAAGGCCCCCGATGACACTCCAATTGCACTGCCAGGCTGACGCTTCCCCACACGGCAACACACGAAACCTGTTCCCTGCATTGGTGCTGCCATACTCTTGCTGCTGGGTTCGACACCTGCGGGCTCTGTGGGGTTGGTGGCGAGCACCTTCTCCACGACTGGGCCCCCCTCCGCCGCGATGCCCCCCTCCAGGGACCCACCCACAGCACCCGGGGTCGCAGGCGATTCCACCGGGCAGGCCGTGACGCGACGCCGCTTCGACGCGCTCTGTGGGGGAGTGCCCGGCTCCGCTGCGGGGGGCGTCACGCACCTCGCCTTCTCCGCGCCGCTCCCAGGCATGGTGCCGGGAGGAGGCTGTGTGGGAGGTGGTGTGCGCGTGGGGTGGTGTGCCCACACGCCCTGCTGCGGTGGTGGCGGTGTTCGGAAATACACTCACAATCACCCCTCCTCCTCCTCATACCCCTCACCACCCCACCGTTGCAGGAAGACACACGACCAGCAGCAGCGCGGCAAGCATGTGTGATCGGTGCATGTTGGCTGAACAAGAAGTGTGGATCTGGCCGTGGTGATGCGATGGTGGTGGTGGGAAGCGGGATATGGACCACATGGATGCACTTCGCAGGGAGGGGGAGGGGGTGTGGGGCAGTCTGCAGGGAGAGCACTGCGTCCATCCTTTTGCCCTCTTCTCACCTCAGATGCAACCGCACACAGCTGCCTCCAAACATAGCACGGGTCAGAGAGTGCCTGTCTGTCATTCGTTCACATCTTGAAGCGTTGACGCTTCCACCAGCTAACAGCCTGCTCGACGTGGTGAGGAGCAGCAGACATAACAACAGCAGGTAGCCAGACACAGAAAGGAAGCAGGTCGCCGGAAGCACTCCCACACTTCAACGAATCACAAACACGCCTCCGCAGCAGTCTCGGGGTGATGGGTCGTCAGGGGAGCGGACCTGGCGACTACGGCTGGCACCTCCACGTGGTGAACCCTGGGGGCCTTTGCGAACAGACCGTTGAGGTAAGCTACGCTGCACGCTTTGGCTTAAGGTAGCGCATTGCGTGTAGGCTGGATGTATCCCTCTGGAGACCCGGTGTTTCGCTCAGGCCGCTAAGACCAGTCAGGCTGCACGCGGCGCTCATGAAGCGCGCCGCGTGGCCAGAAGAATCTGTGGGCGGCAACCGTGTTACGTGTTTTTCACCGGGGCGCGTGGGACAAGTTTACCGCACACGCGCACGTGGGACAAGTTCAACGCACATGTGGATCCCCCGGCTTTGCCTTCCTTCGCCTTCCTACTTTTAGTTTTCACCACGATCTTTTGCCCGTCACCTGTTGTTCGACCAGTCGAGCCGCGACCAGGAACGCCTCTGGAATACCCTGTGGTGGTGAGTGTCCGTTCGTCCTGTTTAGACCAGCCGTTGTTCCCGCCTTCTCCTTTTTACGCCCACTGGGTTGGAGTTGATCAGTCAATCGTTCATCCGACCGCAGCATTATGCGACCGGCGCGGTGTTAACAAACGAGTGCATTAATCGTATTTTGTTGCACATTGCTTCCTTCCTTTCTGGGGGTCTTTGCTGGTCGACAAACTTCGACAAACTTCGTCAGTTTTCAGCCAATTCAACAGGAAATGCACCAAAATGCACTGACGATCACCCCGTAGCGAAGACCCCCTCTACCTCTTAGCCTTTTCCCGCCAGCCCACAGAGATAGGAGCACGCTCTCCCTTTTTATTGCTGTTCTTGCTGTTAGCTTTTAGCTGGGTCCGCCCCGGCGAAGACCGGCGTCTTCTGGCAGTCTGGGGGGTCTGGCAATTGCGCCGGGCTCCCTGGATCCTCTGGATGAGTCAGTCTATAAACAAAATCAATACGCCTCCGCAGCAGTCTCGACCCAGGGCTGTGCATCCCTGCCTTCGGAACAGGGGTGGGACGCTGCACCGCACAGCTTGCCAGGTACAGAGTCGGGGTCAGGAGGTGGTGCCCTGTGGGGGTCGAAAGCAACAACAACATGACACGGTGGGCCAAGCACAGCATGCAGTGTCTCGTGATACCCGCGAGGGAAATGGAACACTGTCGACACATGCCACTGAACACGGGGGAATGGGGAGGGGAGAGGTTGTGGTGAAACGCACACACCTCGACCTGTGATGAGGTGAGATGTGGCTCTGCAATTGCGGCACTACGCGTGCCGTAAACTCAAATCGGACCTGCTTTCTTCGTGTTCCATTTCCTCCTTCATTGCATGAGGCTACATAAAAAAATACAGTACATGGGGGGCATCGGTGCAGGCACAACAGAGGCAAAACACACGGCCTGCTCTACTCGTTTCACACACACGTCTCAGTCATTTGCGGGCCTGGCAAGACTGATGCATTTTCGGTGATGCCTGGGACCCCGTGTTTAAGTCCCCCCCCTGGACGCGATTTTCGGACTTAAACACGGGGGTGGCGAGACCAAGAAGACCTCTTCCGCTTCCGTCGTCGGGGGTGACTCTGGTCCGGATGAACTTTTGGCGCCCCCTTTTCGACTCTGACAGCACCTGGAGGGCACCAGGTGGCCTAGCGGCCACCTGATGCCCCTCCACCTAGCCCGCCCCCGTGTTTAAGTCCCCCCTGCCAGACCCCCAGGGGGGGGGACTTAAACACGGGGGGCCCCAGGGCCCATCCAAAACACAGCGCAGCATTGTGCATCGGAGGAAATACGATACTAGTAAGGATTGGGGTCATCACCTCTGTCATGTTTCCCTTTCTTCGTGCTCCACCACACCTTCTGTACTTCAGACAACACAAACACACAAGCCGGTTGTGAGATTTGTGCAGAGGAGTGGTGGAAGCGGTCAACAAAGCATTTTTCTTCGTTCCATTTTTGTGTTTTCATAGCGCCAAGTAAGGTATCGACAGAAGGACGTTTAGTACGCGTATTTGTGGGTACCGTGAATTTTATGGTCAATTGCTATGTTATGCTCAGCCATCTCCCATCAATTACGTTGTATCAACACCAGCCATCCGGTTAAATAGTGCCCATTTCCAGGTTTTGGCCAATTCTAAATAGTACAAATTTACCCACTTTTTTGGTCCAGGAGTTCCTTCACTCACACCGTTTTTTTGCCGCGGTTTCCCGTCTTCCCAGCTTCCGACGGTTGTTTGCGACCCCCCCCCGCCCTCCTCCCACACCATGAATCTAGAAAAAACCAAAAAGCCTGAAGGGTCTTCATACCCAACACCTCCCCGGCACCACGAATCTAGTTCTAGTCGTGCAGCACCGATCACCAGGAGAACACGCAGGCTGTGCAGACTCAGGCTGCGCCTGAGTCTGCACAGCCTGCGTGTTCTCCTCGTCACAATCAAAATCGCTGTCGTAGTCGGTGTCGTTGCCAACACCGAGTGGCCTCTCGTCATTTTCCCGAACGTACATTGCAAAGTGCACCTTCTGTGAGGGTCTTGCAGACGGGTTGTTGGTGGTGGTGCTGCGGCAGGACGTGGGAAGCAAAACAGGACGAGACATTTGCGCTGGATGGGCTGAAGGACCTCGCGGATCTCACCACGACCAAAAAGGTGAAGTGCAACACCTGCGGCGGGGAGGCCACTTCAAAGCTCGCTGCTTGCCGCTTCGCAGAAGTTCTCTTCGGGGTTGTCGATCGCTTCGATAGTGCCGGCAAGATGGTCAAGACGGCAAGCAGCATCCCCAACGAGCTTGAGCTGTTGGAGGTGGTCCCCGGGGAGATCGCTAGCGCGGAGCCGACCACGGTGACGTACCGGCTGACAGCCTCGTCTAGTGCTGCGAAGGGGCCCGACCAGCAGTCCGCAAAGTACGAGACGCAAGCCGCTCGGTTCCATGGCAGTCGCGTGCTGAAGTGGGTCGTGACAGGGACGACATTTCTGGCAGGTTGGGCCAGCTCCTGCGCGGGCTCAGGGAGGAAGGCACTCCCATGGATGCCTCTTCCTGGCTAGGGCTGGCTCGTGTGCTTCGCCCTCTGGACCAGCAGCTTGCTCGTCGCTACCCATCCACCCTCGGGCAGCTGGTGAAGACGACACGGTCGGGCGTGGTGGTAGACTGTGACACGCAATGACCGTCGTTGCGAGGCACTGCAGCACAGCAGCAACAGCAGGCGGACATCCGGTGAGGGCACGTGACGCACCTTCCTTCAGGTGTGCCCAGTACTCCCCTGCCACCTTTGCACTCCTTTTTGGCATTGTCTCGTCTCCGAGACTCCTGGTGGGTGATGCTATGTCTCGGGACAATATGAAGGCAAAGGCAACTATTCCTGTAATATTCCCATTCTGGGGTGGTGGGCAAGGGGTCGCCCCCCCCTCTCTCCCTCTGGGGTTTTTCCCTTCAAAAATCGCATTCTCGCATTGTTTGAGTGCATCCGTACCTCATACTTTTTCTCTCGCCAAAAATGGTGGGAAAAAAAACCCATTACTCCTTGGACCACTGAAGGAAAAAAGTGGGTAAATTTATTTTCCCCCCTCTTGATAACTTTTGAGTAAATTTTTTCGGGATCCTGGATCCCTCAATAGTCAATAGTATTTAGCCTACCGGCTGATCAACACTCCAAGCAATTATTATGATGGGCTGATCCGGCCCGGGGGAAACCACAAAAAATCTCGATCTCGAATCGCGATCTCGTTTGCTGCGTTGGATTAGCGGACCCACACCGTACAGAAAGTCCACGAGAGACGAACGCACGAGCGAGAACTGACATGCTATCCAAGTCGTGAACTAAGTCACACCACACGGGGGTGATCTGTGCTCCGTTCTTTTGTGAAAATAGGGAAGGCGCCTGAACACTGAAGGTCGGAGGCTCCACTGAATGAAAAGAAGTTTCCAAACACCACTGCAAGGACATCTCCTTACGAGACACAGTGCGCTCAGGGTGAAGCGGAAGACACAGCACACACAGTGATGTCACACTCGCCCTGTGGCGTGAAGAGCCACCTCCCGCAGGGGCTGAGGGCAACAAGCTTCTTCAGGCGCTCGACTTTCCCCAGATACTCCCATGTGCTGAGGCGGTACAGCTTGGTGGTGGCCACTAGACCTACTGCAACAACATCACCTGGCTGTGACACAGAAAGTGCGTACGACCAGTCGCTCAGTTGGACAGTACGCAAGCAGCTGAGGGAGGTTGTGCACCACACCTTGAGTGACTTGTCCCGAGAGCACGACACCAGGTGCTGCTCGTCCTGAGTCACGGCGACACCATTGACGCTGGCAGTGTGCTCCCTCAGGGTGTGTGTGTGTGTGAGGGTGCTGAGGTCCCACACACGGATCGTCTTGTCCCATGACCCGCTGAAGATCCTCGTGCCCGAAACAGCAATGCTGACAACAGCATCGCTGTGACCCACCAGCACCGTGGCGCTCGGTGTGCCCTTCAAGTCCCACACACGCACGTTGCCGTCGAAGTTACCGGAAACCAGACGTCCGCAGTGTGTCCACACTGCACTCTTCGCGGAGCCGTTTCTGAGCGGCCTGCACACCTGCTCCCAGGTCGATGTCAGCCACACGCAGATGGTGCCGTCATGAGAGCCCGTCGCCAACCACGTCCCACAGGCTGAGAAGGATACGCAAAGCGCCCTATCACTTCACAGCTACAACCGCTCTGATGAATTTCCTTTTGTTTGTTGCGTTGACGCTTCTACACACAAAACCCTGAACTGATCACACCCTGAGCCTGATGAAGGGTGGGGTTAGTGTATAGAGCACGTTTGGTTGCAGCTGTGGTGGGGCGCTTTCCGCTCACACGAGTGTGCTTAAAATAAATATTTCTCTCCCCGTGATGCAAGCTCCGCACCACATCGGCGGTGACGGTGTTCACCACGGTGATGAATCCTATGTGCCCGTTGTAGGAACCCACAGCACACAGCGTCCCACACCTCGACAGTGTGATGCACACTACCGAGCCCTCGAGTTGTGAGTAGACTGCGGGAGCCTTGACGATGGGCCAGCGTGGGACGAGCTTGACAGCACCCCCGTCCTCCAGACCCGTGTCGGCAACACGCTGTGCATCGTCCAGCTCCTCCTCACACCCTTCGATGTGTGCTGCCACGTTCTCAGCCTCACGGGCTGCGTTGTTGATAGAACCCGGGAACATCTCGTTGAGCGCATCCGCCTTCAGCCCGATCACGGTCCCGCCTTCCGCAACACCGACGACACAGCTGGACCCGGTCCCGGCATGACGGACAGTCACATCCATGTTCCGAGCTCTTGCTCTGCAAACCCTTTGCACGCTGAGAAGTGCAGCAAACCCTTCCTGGAGAGTGGCGGTGTGTGCAGTGGCGACTGTGTGACGGTGGGGCTGGAGATCTCTGACAACCAGTCTCGGATCAGCACCAGTCCGTATGCTGCACACTGAACAGGCAGGCTACCAAAACTCTGGGAGGGGCGCAGGGAACGCGGCGAAATGCTATGAATCACTGGTCGCATGCGTGCATTGCAAGGGTGGAGAGGGGGGCTTCGTGAGGCAGGGCAGGGGAGGGGGTGTGGGGCAGTCTGCAGAGAGAGCACTGCGTCAGTCATGTGCCCTCTTCCCATTTGTTGCGCTCCGGTGTATTGTGCTTTTTTTTGTTTTGTTGTCGATGGTGGTCATTTTGTTTTGCAATCTGCCGCCCCTTGAGGGCGGGCAACACACACGGTGAGGATCAAGTCCTCTGTAGGGCACTTATGCTGTAGATGATAGCACCTGGGGCGACCACGGCGGGGCACCATTCCCATGTCACGCACTCACTCGGCCCGTCCCTTAGTGTGCACTGTTCTGTTTTGTCCGGATCAAACTCTGTCCGTCAACAAATGTGGATGACCTCGCGGAGAAAGGCGCAAGATGCTTCTTACTCAAAGGAAAAGTAAACATAATTACTCGAAGAGGAGTACTGGGGTAGGGGGATGAGGATACTTCAGCTCAGTTGGAGGATAGGCCAGAACCAATTTCGTTGCCTTCCGTACGGATCCCTCCCCTGTGTTGCAACTCGTCAGCGTACTCACAGGATCTAAGGACTCCGGGTGATCAAATCCGGAGCGGTTCGTGGCCTCCTTTTTTCCAACTCTACATCGAGCCATACCATCCAGCTCTGCTTGTGGCAGGGTGGCTCCTCCCATCGCAAGTGCAAACGCACAGCTGCCTCCAAACGAAGCAGGAGTCAGGTGGTGCTGCGAGATGTGCTTCGAGGCAAGAAAGCAGCACGGTGCAAATCATTCTCCTTCCGCTGTCAAAAGAGAAACACCCTGCCCAGCAACTGCAGAGAAGCAGATCCGGGCTGCTCTTCGTTGAGCGCACACTCCTCCGAGAAAGTCATTATTTCAAAGAGGTGAGGCGAAGGGGCAAACAGGAGGGGAGCGGCTGACAGAGAGAGGCTGTCCACAGACTCCTCAGGCACCACCGGAAGAAAGGAAGGGTGCACGGGGAAGAGGGGGAGAAGGGGCCAGGTCACTGGCAGGTGGTGCTGTGTTGCGAGGCAAGGAAGCAGCACGGTGGGGCCCTTCGCTGTGTGCCACTGTGTGTCAAACTGTGTCACTTCTAACGCGGCCTCTGCTGACTGTCCCTCCTTGGTGAGTGACTTCCTTGCTTCGAGTTGGCCCTTTCTCGTGCTGCCGCCAGCACAACGAAGGCAGGAGTGACTTCGAGAGATGAAAGCCAGGCAGAGACGCCGAGAGGTGGGTGAGGGCGTGGGCCACCTAGTAGCAGTGCTCGGGTCAGAGAGTGCTGTGCTGCAGAGGCAAGAAAGCAAGCAGGTGCAAGAAGGGAGGGACACAAGGGTCAGAGACACTGCACTCAGGGTGAAACGGAAGACACAGCACACACATACACAGTCTCGCTCTTTGTTGTGAAGACCCACCTACCGCAGGGGCTGAGGGCAACACCATCACCCCATGAGTCC
Organism: Rhynchopus euleeides; assembly: GCA_963210315.1. Lineage (NCBI taxonomy): Eukaryota > Euglenozoa > Diplonemea > Diplonemida > Diplonemidae > Rhynchopus > Rhynchopus euleeides. Next base: position 65,430 of record OY723244.1, read on the forward strand.
ACATCCCCCATACCCTCACCTGTGCTGAGGCGGTACAGTCTGGTCCCAACATGCGGCAACCCCACCTCAACAACATCACCTGGCTGTGACACAGCAAGTGAATAGGGATAGGCATCCAGTTGCACAGTACGCAGGCAGCTGAGGGAGGTTGTGCACCACACCTTGAGTGACTCGTCGTCAGAGCACGACACCAGGTGCTGCTCGTCCTGAGTCAGGGCAACGCCCTTCACCCTATCAGTGTGCTCATCCAGGGTGTGTGTGTGTGTGAGGGTGCTGAGGTCCCACACACGGATCGTCTTGTCCAATGACCCGCAGAAGATCCTCGTGCCCGACACAACAATGCTGACAACAGCATCGCTGTGACCCTCCAGCACTGTGGCACTCGGTGTGCCCTTCAAGTCCCACACACGCACTTTGCCTGATTCGTCTCCGGACACGAGACGTCCGCAGTGTGTCCACGTGGCACTCCATACCGCGGTGTTGTGGTGCAGGATGCACACCTCCTCCCAGTTTGATGTCAGCCACACGCAGATGGTGCCGCCAAGAGAGCACGTTGCCAACCACTTCCCGCAGACAGAGAACGAAGTATGCGAAGTAGTTTCGTTGCCGTGTGCGAGGTCGGCTACCACAGCAGCGGTGATGGTGTCGAACACAGTGATGTGTCCGTCGTAGCGGGAACCGACAGCACACAGCTTCCCACACCTCGACAGTGTGATGCTGTTAACCCTAGCGCGATGCGTCGATGAGTAGACTGCGGGAGCCTTGACGATGGGCCAGCGTGGGACGAGCTTGACAGCACCCCCGTCCTCCAGAACCGTGTCGGCAACACGCTGTGCATCGTCCAGCTCCTCCTCACACCCTTCGATGTGTGCTGCCACGTATTGAGCCTCACGGGCTGCGTTGTTGATAGAACCTGGGGACATCTCGTTGAGCGCATCCGCCTTCAGCCCGACCACGGTCCCGCCTTCCGCAACGCCAACGACACAGCTGTCACCTGTCCCCGTGTGACGGACACAGACCTCCATGGGTATGCTCCGATATTCCCGTTCGGCTTGTTCGTGGAAGCAAAGCTGCAAAGCCTTTCTGAAGTGGCGGTGTGTGCAGTGTGCGATGGTCACTCATCATGGTGGGGCTGGGGAGCAAAGACAGTGTGCTTCAAGGCGGTGACCTGGGAGTACCGGAAGACCCTGGGAGGCTGAGGAGCCGTGCCTTCGTGTGGCGGGGTTGGGGAAGTGCCTCGTGTTCTGTTCTCTGCTCGGAAGGACTTCAGAGTGGGTGAGGGCTGGGGGATGCCCACGCACGTGTCACGCACCACGCTGGCGATGCTGCACGCCCTCCTGGAGGAGTCCGACCCACCCCAGGAGAACAGCGCGGAGAACGGGAATCACACAAGGCAGGGAAACAGGTAGCAAAGACCCCACACCCTCCATACACACGTGGACCTCTTGTGTGCTGTGTGTGGAAGGTTAACGAAGGGGTGCGACACACACAGGCACCCAGCCAGGCATCGACAGAACGGAACAAATAGACTTCAGGGGTGGTGGGGTGGGGTGGGGTGTGGAAGAGAGTACTGTACTTCATTGACGTGCCCCGCGGCTCGTGGAGTCCCACTTCAGGAGGAGGCGGTCGGGCCCTTTGCCGCGCCCCCTCCGTCACCCTCGTTCAAACACATCATACCCGGACCCTTCCCCCGTCATCCCGTGCCTGATTCCCCCCGTGCTTGGTACCCACACCCCCCGCCCCCGGCCTTACAATGGCCATGATCGCGAGGGTCGCCCCTGTTTGTTGCCTTTCTCGGGTTCGGCAACCCGAGAACCACCTCTCGGTGCCTGCCACCCTGCTGCAGCTGGGGATCAGCCACACACCGTGCCCTCCCGCACCCCAGGCGTCATGTGGTGATGTGTTTGAGGCGAGAAAGCAAGACAGTGTGCATAACAAAATGCGAACACACAGAGGCAGGGAACAGGGTCCGAGGTTCCGAGGCACTGCACTCAGGGCGAAGCAGAAGACACAGCACACACAGAGACTGAAGTGTAGTTCGTTTGTGTGAAGACCCACCTCCCGCAGAGGCTGAGTGCAACACCACCACCCTTTGAGCCCACCTTCCCCCGACACTCACCTGTGCTGAGGCGGTACAGTGTGGTGCCGCCCTCAGTCTCAACTGCAACAACATCACCTGGCTGTGACACAGCAAGTGAGTAGGGGTGGCAGTCCAGTTGCACAGTACGCAGGCAGCTGAGGGAGGTTGTGCACCACACCTTGAGTGACTTGTCCCAAGAGCACGAGACCAGGTGCTGCTCGTCCTGAGTCAGGGCGATGCTCAGCACCCAACCAGTGTGCTCATCCAGGGTGTGTGTGTGTGTGAGGGTGCTGATGTCCCACACACGGATGCTCTTGTCATCTGACCCGCTGAAGATCCTCGTGCCCGACACAGAAATGCTGAAAACAACAGTGCTGTGACCCTCCAGCATTGTGGCGCTCGGTGTGCCCTTCAAGTCCCACACACGCACTTTGCCATTTATGTCTCCCGACACCAGACGTCCGCAGTGTGTCCACGCTGCACTGAACACACCGATATCGCCAAGGTCCAGCATACAGGCCTGTTCCCAATTATGTCTTGGGGGGTCTTTGCTGGTCGACAAACTTCGACAAACTTCGTCAGTTTTCAGCCAATTCAACTGGAAATGCACCAAAATGCACTGACGACCACCCCGTAGCGAAGACCCCCTTGGTATCAAGGTTTAAGAATGTGTAAATTCCTGCAGAACTTACAAGTTTTGCTTGTCACAACATTGGGGGGGGGGGGGGGTTTAGGCCTGTTCCCAACTTGATGTCAGCCACACGCAGATGGTCCCGTCGTCAGAGCACGATGCCAACCACGTCCCACAGGCGGAGAAGGGTGTGCGAGAAATAGTCTTGTTGCCGTGTGTTAAGTCCGCCACCACAGCAGCGGTGGTGGTGTCAAACACAGTGATGTGTCCCTTGAAGTAACCCACAGCACACAGCGTCCCACACCGCGACAGTGTGATGTGCCGCATCGCGCCGCCATGCGTGGATGAGTAGACTGCAGGAGCCTTGACGATGGGCCAGCGTGGGACGAGCTTGACAGCACCCCCGTCCTCCAGACCCGTGTCGGCAACGCGCTGTGCATCGTCCAGCTCCTCCTCACACCCTTCGATGTGTGCTGCCACGTTCTCAGCCTCACAGACTGGGTTGATAGAACCCGGGAACATCTCGTTGAGCGCATCCGCCTTCAGCCCGACCACGGTCCCGCCTTCCGGAACACCGACGACACAGCTGTCCCCGGTCTCGCGATGACGGACAGACACTTCCATGACTTTGGCGACCAGCTGCTCAGGTCTTCTGGAGAATGTGGGGGTGTGTGCAGTGTGCGGTGGTAGGGACAGGGACAAAGAGAGTGGCAAAGTGGGATCAACACGGATTGTCTGACAGTGCGAGGGGCAAGTCTCAGGTGTGCATTGCAAGGGTGGAGAGGGGGGCTTCGTGAGGGAGGGGAGGGGGTGTGGGGCAGTCTGCAGAGAGAGCACTGCGTCAATCATTTTGCCCTCTTCTCATCTCAGATGCAAACACACACAGCTGCCTCCAAACAGTGCACGGGTCAGAGAGTGCTGTGCTGCAGAGGCAAGAAAGCAAGCAGGTGCAAACTCCTGCAACTGGGTGAAGCACACGAGAGCATCACAACGGACAGTTGTGTTCGCAAGCATCCGCACAGTGGAAAGCTTCCTGAGTTGGCTACACCGAAGGAAACAGGAAGCAGGCAAGCCAGCTGGCAGGGGGAAGCACGCTGGAGGGAAACAATGATATGAGATACGCTACGCTCAGCGGGAAACGGAAGACACATCACCCACACTGACAAAATTATGGCGCATTGGTGTGAAGACCCACCCACCGCAGGGGCTGAGTGCAACACCACCTTATCAACCTTCCAAGCAATGCTCCCTCCCAAAGGTGGGCTGTGGTTTTGAATGGTGTGCATAGTCGCCCCGCGCAGGCGGAGGGCGACGGGAGTGGCATTGCTCCCTGCCTCCCTACAGGGCGGCCCGTTGAAGAGCATCGCTTCTTCTGGACGGGTGGCTGTTGGAGGGTGCCCAGCGGACGCGAGGGGGTGGGCTGCTCCCTGGGCACACGAGGGAAGAACAACACAGACAGCAAACACAAGTCGCGAGAAACAGGTTCTGAGCCAGCACGTCTGAGCCAAGGCACAGGGTGCGAACAGCATGGCAGCACACAAGGCAGGAAACAGGGTGATTAGACACTTGCACTCAGGGTGAAGCAGAAGACACACATCACACACAGAGACTGAAGTGGGACTCTTCGTTGGTGTGAAGACCCACACGTGGTCAGCAACACAGATGAGTCCCAAGAGCGCAAAGAGAGAGCCGCTACATCTGTCACACAAACAGGTCCCAAGGCGAGAACAGGGAAACGGAAGACACAGCACACACAAAGACAGAAGTGAAGTCCGTGGGTGTGAAGACCCACCTCCCGCAGAGGCTGAGTGCAACACCACGACCCCGTGAGTCCACCTCCCCCATACCCTCACCTGTGCTGAGGCGGTACAGTGTGGTGGTATCCCTGTCAGAAGTCACCGCCGCCACAACGTCGCCTGGCTGTGACACAGCAACTGAGGAGTAATAGTGGTCGAGTTGCACAGTACGCAGGCAGCTGAGGGAGGTTGTGCACCACACCTTGAGTGACTTGTCGTCAGAGCACGACACCAGGTGCTGCTCGTCCTGTGTCAGGGCGATGGCATAGACCGTCTGAGTGTGCTCATCCAGGGTGCGTGCGTGTGTGAGGGTGCTGATGTCCCACACACGGATCGTCTTGTCATCTGACCCGGTGAAGATCCTCGTGCCCGACACAGCAATGCTGCGAACAGCCTTGCTGTGACCCTCCAGCACTGTGGCGCTCGGTGTGCCCTTCAAGCCCCACACACGAACTTTGCCTGCGTCTTTGTACCCTCCGGACACCAGACGTCCGCAGTGTGTCCACGCTGCAGTGAGCATGATGGTCTTCTTGTGGTCCAGGAGGCACACCTGCTCCCAAGTTGATGTCAGCCACACACAGATGGTGCCATCATGAGAGCACGTCGCCAACCACGTCCCACAGACAGAGAACGCTGTGTGAGAAATAGTGCGGTTGCCGTGTGTTAAGTCCGCCACCACATCAGCGGTGATGATGTCAAACACAGTGATGCGTCCGTAATAACCGACAGCACACAGCTTCCCACACCTCGACAGTGTGATGCACCGCGTGCTCTCCCCATGCTGGGTGTTGTAGACAGCGGGAGCCTTGACGATGGGCCAGCGTGGGACGAGCTCGACAGCACCCCCGTCCTCCAGACCCGTGTCGGCAACGCGCTCTTCGTCGTCCAGCTCCTCCTCACACCCTTCGATGTGTGCTGCCACGCATGCAGCCTCACGGGCTGCGTTGTTGACAGAACCCGGGAACATCTCGTTGAGCGCATCCGCCTTCAGCCCGACCACGGTCCCGCCTTCCGGAACACCGACGACACAGCTGGACCCGGTCTCAGCGTGACGAACACAGTCACATCCATGGTGTTGAATTCGTTTCCCCCTTTCGACTTGCACGCGGAAACAAACTGCAAAGCCTTCCTGGAGGGTGTGGTGAGGTGTGCGGTGTGACGGGGGAATGGGGACCAGCTTGCCTCGCAGTGCACTACCGGATACTCCCTCCGTGCGGAGGCAACACTGCGTGAGGGCGGCCCCAACAGGGCCATCTCGGTGCAACAGACAGCGGACGTTATTCCACAGTCTGGAAAATCAGCTTCTGCCGTGCTGCTCTTCCGACAAGGTGATGTGGTCATGGTTGGTGCGCACGAGAACAAACTGTCGACGAGCGTCTTGACACTGCAGCATCTTGATCCACAGAGGGGCGGCAGTGCATGCCTGCACGGTTTGCCCCCGGGCGGGTCCGGCGGGTACGGGATATTACGGGAAATCCCGGGAGCCCTCCCGGGTATGCCGGGGCTGGAAGGGTTGTAAGGCAGGCTTGCTCCGTATTCCTTGAAAAATAGCCAAAATCCCGGAAATGTATTCCTGCTTTTTTCTAAGGATTTTTGCCTTGGATTTCGGGCCCAGCAGTTCCCTGTGCCAGTCCCACAACCTCACGCAGTGCACTGCCTTGGAAAATTCTGTCACAAATCACTCATGGGCGTTCGTCCGTAATCACCACGGCGTGCTATGGGGAGGGACAGCTGCTGGGGGCCTTCGCTCAGAAATGCAGAGAAGTGAGAAATGGTGAACCGCCTCACAACACTGGCTGCAAAGTGACACAGTGACACAGAGCGAAGGCCCCCGCTCAGATCAGATCCGTCATCAAGGCGGAAGTGGAAATGCAATGTGGGGCCACCTACACAGGGCGAGATGCAGGAGCCACCTCGGGCATGCGCAGCAGCATAGTTGGCTCACACAAACGATGCACTCAAGCACACACAGGCACGGGATGTGTGGTCTGGCACAGGACAAGGGAGGCAGTGTGGTTGGAGGGACATGGGGAGGGGGGAGAGGAGGGGTGGGGGCAGAGGCTGTCCGGAAGCACCGCTGTGCTGCAGATGCTAGAACGCAACTAGCCACAAGGTGGACACCGCAGGTGGCGCTGTGAGGCAAGAAAGCAGGCCGGTGCAAGAAAACAGGACATCGCACTCAGGGCGAAACGGAAGACACGTCAAGCACAGAGATACGAGTGTTGTCGTTCGTTCCTGTGAGGAGCCACCTCCCGCAGGGGCTGAGGGCAACACACGTACCCTCTGAGTCCACCTTCCCCAGACGCTCACCTGTGCTGAGGCGGTACAGCGTGGTGAAAGGAGAGTTACTGATGGCAACAACATCACCTGGGTGTGACACAGCAAGTGAGGTGGGATAGACGTCCAGTTGCACAGTACGCAGGCAGCTGAGGGAGGTTGTGCACCACACCTTGAGTGACTCGTCGAAGGAGCACGACACCAGGTGCTGCTCGTCCTGAGTCAGGGCGATGCCGGTGACCGAATTCGCGTGGTCATCCAGGGTGTGTGTGTGTGTGAGGGTGCTGATGTCCCACACACGGATCGTCTCGTCAACAGACCCGCTGAAGATCCTCGTGCCCGACACAGCAATGCTTTAAACATCCTTGCTGTGACCCTCCAGCACTGTGGCGCTCGGTGTGCCCTTCAAGTCCCACACATGCACTTTGCCCTTCTCGCTAGAGATCAGACGTCCGCAATGTGTCCACGCTGCAGTGTGCACCATGGTGTTGTGGTCCAGCATGCAGACACGCTCCCAGTTTGATGTCAGCCACACGGAGATGGCGTCGCCGCACGAGGATGTCGCCAACCACGTCCCACAGACTGAGAACGCCGTACAACGAATAATAGTGCTGCCGTGTGAGAAGTCCGCCACCACATCAGCGGTGATGGTGTTGAACACAGTGATGTGTCCGTTGTAGTGACCCACAGCACACAGCTTCCCACACCTCGACAGTGTGATGCAGTAGTTATTGCCGCCATGCTCAGTACTGTAGACTGCGGGGGCCTTGACGATGGGCCAGCGTGGGACGAGCTTGATAGCACCCCCGTCCTCCAGACCCGTGTCGGCAACGCGCTCTGCATCGTCCAGCTCCTCCTCACACCCTTCGATGTGTGCTGCCACGCATGCAGCCTCACGGGCTGCGTTGTTGATAGAACCCGGGAACATCTCGTTGAGCGCATCCGCCTTCAGCCCGACCACGGTCCCGCCTTCCGGAACACCGACGACACAGCTGTCTCCGGTCCCCGTGTGACGGACAGAGACATCCATGACCTTGGCAACCAGCTGCTCAGATTTTCTGGAGAATGTGGCGGTGTGTGCAGTGTGCGATGGTGGGGATGGGGATCAAGACAGGTTGCCTCAAAGCGGTGGCACCAGTCGATACTTCAGGGGGGTTCGGGCGGGTGTTTGGGTGTGCGGGTGTGGAGACCCAGAGAGTCACGGCGACCACACTGCACCCTGCTGCGAGGCAACCAACCGGCAGCGCCAGATCTGAACAGCATGCCCATCAGAAGTGCAGCTCAGGAAAGCCAGAAGGGGCTCGGGTTTTTGCTTGTGCGCACGAGTCAGGCAACCAGCTTTGCAAATATTCCAGTCTGCCCACCCCCCCCCCCCTAGGGGGGGTCAAATGCCACCCTTTTACGTGGACAAACAGTCCAGAGGCTTAGCTTGGGGGGGTAAACTCGGTCAGCTGACCGAGTTTCAGCCAAACCCGGAAAAAAACTCGGTCAGCCCAGAGGCTTAGCTTGGGGGGGTAAACTCGGTCAGCTGACCGAGTTTCAGCCAAACCCGGAAAAAAACTCGGTCAGCTCAAAAAACAAAAAAAAAAGTATAAATTTTCGGGGGAAAAAGCGGATTTTTCTTGGGGTGCAGCAGCACAGGAGGTGAAGCACGCGTGCGAGCGAACGCGAACACCCCATTCTCCTTCTGTCCCGTATTCGTCGCTAGCGTAAGAATAACGTCAGCAGTCTTGAATTCCGTCTCCCGGCAACATGGTGGGCACGCAGGTGCAGGAGGCTCTGGGCTACATCGCTGACCATTACCTGGCACCTCTCCCGGGGATTACTGGCGCGTACCCTTGCCCGGACTTCAATGCCCCAGCACACCCACCGAAGTGGGCACAGGCGCACAAGACGGGGGTTAAAGCCGCCTGACGCCTGCACGTGGCGCCCCTGCTAATCCCCTCGCATTGCACTGCGCGGGGGGTGAACAGAGTCAGCGGTGGGGTGGCTACCTCGGTGCTGAAATGTCTTATACATGGAGCCGAAATAGCCGGGGTGGTGACCTGGCCTATGAAGGGGGAACCCTGAGCCCAAAGAACCGAGATCCCAAGACCTCCACTGGGGGCCGGGCGCGCCCTCGTCCTGTCATCCGCAGCGACTGCCCTCCACGGAGCCGTGACGAAGATCCATCCGAGCTCGATGAGCTGGGTTTGACCCCCGCCGATGCGTGTCTGAGTCCGACTTTACAGGACAACCAGTGTAATCCAACCGTACTGGGGGGATTGGTCCAGTAAGTCACGGTGCGTGATGAGGACTCGCAATTGTGGGGGACAGGACGAAGTCCGAAAGGGATGGAAAAACGTAGGAGTGCACTACCCAAAGTGTCTTCCCAAAGGGTAAAAACTAGCCAATTGCCCTCACTCCGCGTGGGACTTCCGGATACTCACCATGAGCCACCGGGTCTCCCCACACTTAGGGGGGTGGCACCCCAGGTTGCTAACCAGCGGCAGGTTTTTCCAGAGACGCTACGGCGTCTCTTTTCCTCACCGCAGACAACCGTGTGTGGGAATCGTGACAGGCACTGCTTGGGTTCAGTGTTTGTTCACGCGTGGCGCAGGGACCGGTGGTCGTCACCATCGCCGCTGACCACGTAACAACCGACTCAGGGCACAGGCGCACAAGACTGCCCTTCTGCAAGGTGCCCGGGTGTCTGTTCCGAGATTCGGAGGTTGGGCCTGCGTGATCTGCAGGAGGTTATTCAGCGGTTTACCTCGGGAAACCTCGCTCTCACGTACCCAGCAACATGCAAGCTACTCCAGCTTGCATCTATGCTTCGGCTGGGCACTGCTTCTGTTGAACGCTTGTTTTCCAAGCACCGCCTTGTCTCCACCAGGCTTCGCCAACTGAGCAGCGAAAGCCTTGCAAATGTACTTTGTGGAGTGGAATGTCGCGAAGATTCACAGGGTATCCCCGAAGCCACTCTTGCGAGGTCCCAGGGTACCCCGAGAGAATGTCACCCCCCTCGAGGGCCCAGGGCCGAGGGGGGGTGACATTCTTACCAGCCGCTACCGTCCCACCCTCTGTACAGGGTGGCCGTTGGAGCCCAAGCGGAGGCCGAGGGGGGGTGACATTCTCTCCGGGTACCCGAGGTATATGGAAAATTTCACGGAAGCACCAACAAAGCTCTTTTTCAGCCCACTTCAGGACTATCTGCGCTGCCGAGACTGCATCCGCCACTGGCGGAAAGCTGCCAATGCACACCTACAAAGGCAACAAAGCAACCCCAGGTTGAGGCTGCAAACCTGGTTGCTGAGCTGGTGTTCCAGATAAGAAGGGGGGGAACCGGGAAGGCAGCAACGTCGAATTCTGGGTGAACCAGGTGGTGGGGAGCAAATCAACGGGGCAAATCAACTGCGTGTGTACTGTGACCGAGTCTGACCGAGTTTCGGCCCCAACCCCAAAATCCAAGCTAAGCCCCTGGGTCAGCCCAAAAAACAAAAAAAATACCTAAAATTTCCGGGGAAAACAGCGGATTTTTCTTGGGGTGCAGCAGCACGGGAGGTGAAGCACGCGTGCGAGCGAACGCGAACACCCCATTCTCCTTCTGTCCCGTATTCGTCGCTAGCGTAAGAATAACGTCAGCAGTCTCGAATTCCGTCTCCCGGCAACATGGTGGGCACGCAGGTGCAGGAGGCTCTGGGCTACATCGCTGACCATTACCTGGCACCTCTCCCGGGGATTACTGGCGCGTACCCTTGCCCGGACTTCAATGCCCCAGCACACCCACCGAAGTGGGCACAGACGCAAGACTGCCCTTCTGCAAGAGAGCCCTTCTGTTCCGAGATTCGGAGGTTGGGCCTGCATGATCTGCAGGAGGTTATTCAGCGGTTTACCTCGGGAAGCCTCGCTCTGACGTACCCAGCAACATGCAGGCTACTCCAGCTTGCATCTATCCTTCCGCTGGGCACTGCTTCTGTTGAACGCTTGTTTTCCAAGCTCCGCCTTGTCTCCACCAGGCTTCGCCAACTGAGCAACGAAAGCCTTGCAAATGTACTCTTTGTGGGAGTGGAATGTCGCGAAGATTCACAGGGTATCCCCGAAGCCACTCTTGCGAGGTCCTAGGGTAGGGGGGTGACATTCTTCCCAGCCGCTACACAGGGCAACCGTTGAAGAATGTCACCCCCTCTGTACAGGGTGGCCGTTGGAGCTCAAGCGGAGGCCGAGGGGGGGTGACATTCTCTCCGGGTACCCGAGGTATATGTAAAATTTCAGGGAATCACCAACAAAGCTATTTTGATACTTCAGGACTATCTGCGCTGCCGAGACTGCATCCGCCACTGGCGGGAAGCTGCCAATGCATCACCTACAAAGGCAACAAAGCAACCCCAGGTTGAGGCTGCAGACGTGGTTGCTGAGCTGGCAGATAAGAAGGGTGGGGGGAACCGGGAAGGCAGCAACGTCGAATTCTGGGTGAACGGGTGGTGGGGGGCAAATCAACTGTGTGTACTGTGACCGAGTCTGACCGAGTTTCGGCCCCAACCCCAAAATCCAAGCTAAGCCCCTGACAAACACGATTTTTCAAAAAACCGGCGCAGAGGCCCCAAAGCCCCCGTAAACCCTCCAAACCCCCCCAGATCGGTCCGGAAACCCATCGAACCCCACTTTTCCACCATTCCGGGCACCTCAGGTGCCCGAATTGGGGTACCTAAATTTTGTGCCACCGTTTGGTACCGTACAGTGCCACTGTGTGGGAGGTTGGAAAAGAAAATGCCCCAACACACCACATCTGAGGGTTGCAATGCATGTTGCTTGCCAACCACGTCATCCGGTGGGTGTCAGGCGCTATGTAGGTGGCATTAGCCAGGTCTTCGATGTGTTCTGGCTTGTATATATACCTCCCTGCCACCATGCACCGGGAGGCTGCCTGTAGGTACGGAACAGTCCAGATGGTCGTGTGATTCCTGTGCAGCAGTGCTCCACAACCGGGATGTGTTGACAACGACTGTTGCAACACGAGCTGTACATTCCGGGAACACATGAAGTGCGCTGTCGTGGTACCCATTGTGCCAGAATTGGTAGTTGCTGCGGTCTACTTTGCCTGGCCCAAGAGCACTGGTACTGAACGGTGCAATATGCGTGGCGAGGTGAATACAACGGAAGCGCGCAAAGTCAATACAGCTCTCGGATGGCGGGTGGTGGTGCCACTAGTGTGTGACGTTCACTCGAGGATACAACGCATCACAATGAATCAGCAACCGTGGACCGAGTACAATACGCTCTCTGTGGCTGGTGTGGGGGACAAAGGCAGTGCCTGTGCCGCAGGCAGGGAGGTATATATACAAGCCAGAACACATCGAAGACCTGGCTAATGTGGTTGGCAAGCAACATGCATTGCAACCCTCAGATGTGGTGTGTTGGGGCATTTTCTTTTCCAACCTCCCACACAGTGGCACTGTACGGTACCAAACGGTGGCACAAAATTTAGGTACCCCAATTCGGGCACCTGAGGTGCCCGGAATGGTGGAAAAGTGGGGTTCGATGGGTTTCCGGACCGATCTGGGGGGGTTTGGAGGGTTTACGGGGGCTTTGGGGCCTCTGCGCCGGTTTTTTGAAAAATTGTGTTTGTCACCCCCATTTGACCCCCCCTAACCCCCCCCCCCCCCCCCTCCACCAGAGCTGGCTCCCGGCAAGCGGGCGGGGATGGGGGGGGGGGGGGCGGCAGTGGCTGGGGTAATTTTCTGGGGGGTCGCTTACAGCCCCGGGGGGGGGGGGGGGGGGGGGGGGGGTAGGGGGGGTCAAATGGGGGTGACAAACACGATTTTTCAAAAAACCGGCGCAGAGGCCCCAAAGCCCCCGTAAACCCTCCAAACCCCCCCAGATCGGTCCGGAAACCCATCGAACCCCACTTTTCCACCATTCCGGGCACCTCAGGTGCCCGAATTGGGGTACCTAAATTTTGTGCCACCGTTTGGTACCGTACAGTGCCACTGTGTGGGAGGTTGGAAAAGAAAATGCCCCAACACACCACATCTGAGGGTTGCAATGCATGTTGCTTGCCAACCACGTCATCCGGTGGGTGTCAGGCGCTATGTAGGTGGCATTAGCCAGGTCTTCGATGTGTTCTGGCTTGTATATATACCTCCCTGCCTGCGGCACAGGCACTGCCTTTGTCCCCCACACCAGCCACAGAGAGCGTATTGTACTCGGTCCACGGTTGCTGATTCATTGTGATGCGTTGTATCCTCGAGTGAACGTCACACACTAGTGGCACCACCACCCGCCATCCGAGAGCTGTATTGACTTTGCGCGCTTCCGTTGTATTCACCTCGCCGCGCATATTGCACCGTTCAGTACCAGTGCTCTTGGGCCAGGCAAAGTAGACCGCAGCAACTACCAATTCTGGCACAATGGGTACCACGACAGCGCACTTCATGTGTTCCCGGAATGTACAGCTCGTGTTGCAACAGTCGTTGTCAACACATCCCGGTTGTGGAGCACTGCTGCACAGGAATCACACGACCATCTGGACTGTTCCGTACCTACAGGCAGCCTCCCGGTGCATGGTGGCAGGGAGGTATATATACAAGCCAGAACACATCGAAGACCTGGCTAATGCCACCTACATAGCGCCTGACACCCACCGGATGACGTGGTTGGCAAGCAACATGCATTGCAACCCTCAGATGTGGTGTGTTGGGGCATTTTCTTTTCCAACCTCCCACACAGTGGCACTGTACGGTACCAAACGGTGGCACAAAATTTAGGTACCCCAATTCGGGCACCTGAGGTGCCCGGAATGGTGGAAAAGTGGGGTTCGATGGGTTTCCGGACCGATCTGGGGGGGTTTGGAGGGTTTACGGGGGCTTTGGGGCCTCTGCGCCGGTTTTTTGAAAAATCGTGTTTGTCCACGTAAAAGGGTGGCATTTGACCCCCCCTAGGGGGGGGGGGGGGGGCTGGCGTGCAGGGTGCAGGCAGCGCGCGCAAATGCGGCCTGTTTCCGGGTGCCCGCGCGCTGCCGGCGACCGTGCACCCGAGGTGCACGGTTTGGGCTGAATCTGGGTGACGTACGAGTAGGGCTCCCACCCTGAAAATGGGCTACCTGCGGTCACTCCAGGTACCTGACATCACCCGAAAGTGACCCAAAATCAGCGGGACCCCCTCCTCGGGTGTTCCGAAACCCCTTTCTTTTGACTATTTGGAATCTGTGCGGATCGTAGTGGGGTCACACTGTGGGTCGAGGTGTCAAGCTTCACCCATGAAATGTGGGTCTGATTCAGGGTCTGGTCATAGGAGGCTGGCCCCAGGAGGATGTGACTGGGAGGCAGCCACACCAGCCCACCCACCCAGCGGGACCCCCTCCTCGGGTATTCCAAAACCCCGTTCTTCTGAACGTTTGGAACTTTTGCGGATCGTAGTGGGGTCACTTTGTGGGTCTAGGAGCCAAACACCGTCCATGAAATGTGCCTCTGGTTCAGGGGCTGGTCCAAAGGGAATGTGACTGGGAGGCAGCCACACCCACCCACCCAGCGGGACCCCCTCCACGGGTGTTCCTAAACCCCTTTCTTTTGAACGTTTGGAATTTGTGCGGATCACAGTGGGGTCACTTTGGTGGTGTGCGAGCCAAGCATCACCCATGAAACACGGGTCTAGTTCAGGGGCTGGTCAGCGTGGCTGGGAGGCAGTCAGCCCACACCCCACCCCACCCACCCAGTGGGACCCCCTCCTCGGGTGTTCCAAAACCCCGTTCTTTTAAACGTTTGGAATTTGTGCGGATCACAGTGGGGTCACTTTGGTGGTGTACGAGCCAAGTTTCGCCCATGAAACGTGGGTCTGGTTCAGGGACTGGTCATGGGTGAAGGTGGCTGGGAGGCAGCCACCTTCACCAGCCCACACCCCACCTACCCACCCAGCGGGACCCCCCCCTCGGATTTTCCAAAAACCCGTTCTTTGGGATATTTGGGATCCGTGCGGATTGTGGTGGGGTCATTTTGGCCATGGGGTGCCTATTGACACCACTTACTGGGAAATGCCAATTGGGTAAAAGTACCCCCCCCCCCCTGTACAGGTACAAGGGGGGGGTCCTTTCCTACAGGTGCGGGAGGTAGCCAGTGTACCCCCCCCCCTGTCCCCCACTTTGCGAGGGACCCCCCCCCCCCCCCCCCGACCAGGGTGGGGGTCACCCAAAATTTCGAGGAAATCCTGCTGTCACCCTGAAAACCTGGGTCGCCAGCCTGACCTCAGCCCGCGGGGAGCCCCCTTTTCTCGACCAAGCGTCAACCCAGTCCACTGGGTCGACGCTGGGTCGACGCTTTTTTATGGGGGGGGAAACCCAAAATCACTGGGTCGACGGTCGACGCTTAGCGACATGCCTGGGTGGGGTGTGGAGCTGGGGGGGGGGGGGGGGGAGGGAATGTGATAGGAGCACGGAGCAGAAGGTAAGTCGCAGAGGGGCCGGCCATTCCCCCCTTCTTCCTCGATTCCTCGAGGTGCAGCGTGTGTCGGGGAGATGTCATGCGATGGGGGCATTCGCTCTAGGGTTTTCATAGCGTATCAGTTCTCGTGCGTTAGTCTCTCGTGGACTTCCTGTGCGATGCGGGTCCGCTATTCCCACGTCGCCAATTGCTTTGCCATGATCATCCACATCCCATCCATTATCAACACTCCAAGCAATGTTTCCTACACTCTCGGGTTTTAGTAATGGTATCCCAACGTAGCCAATGCTCTAAAGTGCACCGCCTCACACTAGAGGCTGCTACCCTGACACACTTTGACACAGAGCAAAAGGCCCCCAATACGGATACCAGCCCCCTACCCTTTGACACACAGGGCGAAGGCCCGCTACCCGACTCCCACTCTACGTGACACCACATGGTTTCGCAAGCAAACACAGCGTCGCTAATGAGGTGGCTTTTTGTGACAAACGCACCGTGCTCACGGAAAGCGTCCAGATCGAAAAAAAAAGGTTGCAGTGGGGAGCCATGTTTTGTTCACCTACACTCCGCGCCCCAACGTGGCAGGTGGACCAGGAAGGTTTGCACAAACAAAACAAAAGAAAAATCCGGCAATCCTTTTTGCAAGTGGTGTGGGGGGTGGGGGTGGGGGTGGGGGATGAGGGGGGTGGGGCAGAGTGCGGAATCGCGAGCACACCCGACCCAGACGATGCCCCTCCCCTCCCTCCCCCCCTCCCTCCTTCATTCCTCCTCCTGCAAATCGGAAACAGACAACAAAAAAGCCAATAATACGACAGACCGTATGGGTTGTTTTGTGTTCCACACGAATGTGACAATGGGGGCCCTCGCTACCAGTTACAGCTCGTCGGTCAGTGAGGGGGGAAGTGGGGCCGTGGCTCACTTTTTTCTCACCCAGTCACACCTTGGTACCGAAGGCCCCCCAACGTGACATTTTTTTTTGAGAAAACTGATATCAGCGACAGCTGAGGTGCTCCCCCCCGGATGGGTCAAGAAGCGCGGAACAGGGTTCCGCCCCACTGCACTCAAGGGTGAAACGGAAGACACAGCATGCACACAGAGAGACAGAAGTGCGGTTCGCGGGTGGTGACCTATCGAGAAAGAGGGGCTGCGGTGGGGTGGTGTGAATGAAGGCAATGCCCAGCCAGATTCGTTTGAATCCGTTCTATCGGGGGCCTTCGCTACCAAGGTGTGACTGAGTGAGAAGAAGTGAGGCACGGCCCACTTCCCCTCACTGGCTGACGAGCTGTGACTGGTAGCGAGGGCCCCCATGGGGTGTGGCAGTGTGGGTGGGGTGTCATCGGCCCTTGGCAGACAGGTCTGCCTTTGTTGGGAGAAACACTAAAAAAATATGGCCCGGCGATTCGTTTCACCTCCAATAGGAGGAATCTCACCAAAACAAAAAAAAATGCCTCCAAGAGGCTCCGGCTCTTTGGTATCCTGTTTGTGATGCGTCGATGCCCCCACACACAAAGCCTCAACTCCTGTGATAGGGGAGGCTAGTGGTGTGCGGGGCACGTTTGGCTGTGGCGGAGTGACATTCTCCTGCTCAAGTGGGCGGGGGAAAAAGGTACCCCCCACGCCAGTTCTCGGCACCCTTCTGCAGCAGAAGAGCAATCGTTTCGCGACGGCGGTTCGTGCAGCCAGCCGAAAACAGCGCCCCACCACCCCCCCCCCTCACTGGCTGCACGGTGCGCTAGTGTTAGCAACCACTAGTGGAGTCGACAGCGGAAAACTCGACAACTGACCAATTGTCGAAATCGACAACCGGTACTTGTCGAGTCGACAACTGCCAGTAGATTTTGCCTGCCATCCCAGAGAGTTGTCGACTGGACAAGTGTGGCAGTTGTCGACTCGACAACTGACCACTTGTCGAGTTTGAGGTAGTCGACTCGACTCGTTGAGGTCACTCGTACATAGCTAACTAGTGCACCGTGTGTTCCGAACAGGGCAGACAATCGTTTCAACACGCATCTCACACCGGAAAGGGAGAGAGAGAGAGCAGCAGACGGGGGGGGGGTAAAGGCAGAATGTAGAATTGATTGTCCAACGGGACAAAAAAAGGCAAGGCGTTGTTTGTGCGCCCAAACCCGGGGGGGGGCACTCGCTACCAGTCTCGTCAGCCAGTGAGGGGAAGTGGGGCCGTGGCTCACTGTTTCTCACTCAGTCACACCTTGGTAGCGAGGCCCCCCCCCCGGGAAAAGAAAGAACTGCCGGATTTCTCCTTTGCTTTTGTTTGTACAGCCGGCAAATAAATGCTCGGAGAGTTGCAGGGAGATAGGTCTTCGCTGCACTGCCGAGCTGGCTAAGAGCCGCTCTATTGCCTCCCGTTGTAGGCCACACCACTGTGAGAATATACCACCGGGATTGTTTGCGGGAAAACTTGTTGACGAATCGCGAAAGCTCCCGAGCTGTGTCACCACAAGCACACACACCTGAATGTTTTCCAGTTGAGATTGCGCAGAGTTGCAAGCGAACTCTGTCGCATCCTCACACACATGCACACACACACACCGAGGTGGCTAGCAAAGCGATACCCACTGTAACACACACACACACACCCAAGCCCTCAAGACTCTTGAAGCGGCCTGACTATTTAGTGTCTTCGTCGCAGCAAGGGGGCGATATATACCACCCTTTTTATTGATTTCACGTGTCAGTGTTTGACTTTTTCGCAACTTCATTTCTTCCTTTTCTCCCTCTCCAACCCCACCCGTGACACCACCAGGGTTTAGCTAGCCCTGGTCCGATTATCCCCGGTTCTTCGCTGAAGAGACGCGGCCGGGGGGAGGGGTACGAAGAGTACGCGTCGAAACCGGTGTCACGTCGTGTTGGGGAATCCTTCGGGAGTGCGATACTGAAGGGGAGGTGCTACTGCCCGTGCAGGGCGACACCGCCTTAAAACTTTATAACCACACACAAACCCTCTATTCCCCCAGGCCTGATGAGCAATCCCCCCTGCCTCATGTTGTGACTTCCTTTCTACCTTGCACAAAACATCCCATTTGCCCCTTTACTTCCTTCGAAAGTGTTGTGACTTCCCCCCTACCCCACCCCTCGGGAGTGCCACTCCTCTGGTGGTTAAAAGTGACCCGCCGTTGTGCCTTCGGCATCTGTTGCGTGTGCCGTCGTATGCTTCCTATGCACTAGTTATAGCTATCCGGGGGCGGCCTGCTGTCGCACCAGTGGGCTGCCCCACCTCTGCACCCTCGGTTTTTAAGATGTTCACCACAGCGGAGAATGATCCCCTTCTCTGTGGCGATCGAGCCAAGCTGGACGAGGTTCGCCTTCGGGCGAAGGTCATGTGGGCGGACAAAAGGTGCCTGCTCCTGAGACTCATCAGCAACCTGTTTCTTCCTTCAAGCCCTCAAGACTCTTGAAGCGGCCTGACTATTTAGTGTCTTCGTCGCAGCAAGGGGGCGATATATACCACCCTTTTTATTGATTTCACGTGTCAGTGTTTGACTTTTTCGCAACTTCATTTCTTCCTTTTCTCCCTCTCCAACCCCACCCGTGACACCACCAGGGTTTAGCTAGCCCTGGTCCGATTATCCCCGGTTCTTCGCTGAAGAGACGCGGCCGGGGGGAGGGGTACGAAGAGTACGCGTCGAAACCGGTGTCACGTCGTGTTGGGGAATCCTTCGGGAGTGCGATACTGAAGGGGAGGTGCTACTGCCCGTGCAGGGCGACACCGCCTTAAAACTTTATAACCACACACACACCACATGAATCGTTTTGCAGCGTGTGTCGTCACGGAGCAAACAACCGCCCCCTCTCCTATTGCGACCTCCCACTACCACACACACGCAGGCATCATTGAGGTTGCAGCCGTCCCGAACACCCTCACACACAGCACACACAGGGCGGGATGGGGGTGGGCTAGGACCCGCGCAGGGTTTGTTAACCCACTGGGATCGCAACACTTGCCACACACATCCCAACCCAAACACAACCCCAAAACCCCCCCACCCTGGTCAAAGGATAACGGGGTTCGACTTTAGCGACGGTGTCGCCGTGCCGTTGAGGTTGTGGCAGCTCAACAGGCTCTGGCACAGCGGGCTGCTGCTGGCAGACGGCTTGTAGCACAGGTCGTTGTCCCCCAGCAGGGGCGAGAAGGACGTATGCCGAGGCACCAGGGGGGACGTCGGCAGCGGGGAGCTGGTCTTGGCGCTCAGCGACCCCGCCTCTCGCGTGAGAAGAGGCGACAGCGGCTGCAGGTGAAGGCCCCCGCTCTCCTGCCTGCGCGAAGGAAGCATCGATGGCGACGGTGCGGCAGATAGGTGGGACCCCTGCGGGCTGCCCTGGTTGGCGGTGCGGTCCAGCAGCGGCTGCGCGCGCTCGTCGCTCGCTTCCCTTGTGGAGAAGGCCATTGTGAGGGAGCCTGGGCTCAGGCTTGGGGAATCGTCGTCGTCGCTGTTGGAGAAGCCGAAGAAGGATCGCCCCCGGCCTTCGCGGAGGGCATCGCGCCGCAGCTGCAAACTTTCGCGGACCAAGTCGACGAGGCGTGGGTCGACCTGTGTGTGTGTGGGGGTGGGGTCAGAAAAAGTGCATAAAAAGGTGGGAAAACCCGACGCAACAGGGCGAAGCACAAGAGAGAAGGGCAGCAAAGGCAGTTGGTGTCCTTTGGACATCGAACACCCCACAACCCCACCCTGTCCCCGGTACACACCTCCTTTGCCCAGTAGACGACAGACAGCTCCAGCACAACCAGCAGGGTCGTGATGCCGACAACCCAGAGGTAGAACTTGGGATCTGTGGCGGTGGCGGTGGTGGTGGTGGTTAAAGGGGTGCCTGCCCTCCCTCCCTCCCCCTCACACCGCCTCAAAATTCCCAACGTAAGCTCAAGGTGGTGCCGGGTGGGTCCGTCAATTGATTTGTTATGCTCATCCATATCCCAGCCATTATCAACACTCCAATCTCCGGTGGGTCCGTGTGTTGCTCTGATCATCACCCATCGGGAGGGGGGGTGGGTGGGGCCGTGCGTCACGGTTTGCGTCAGGGGATCTCTGATAGGATAGACAGGACTCTCGCTGCGAAGGTCTGCTGCCCTGAAGGTTATAAGGCCGGCGACTAGTAGTGCTGATGAAGCGGCACTTCAACTGGCGCTCTGAGGCGATGAGGCTCAGGGAGTACACCCGGACATCTCTGCGGTCACAGACAAAGATATATCAGCGAGGACCACGCCGGCACAGCCAGCTGCAAGCTTCCATGGGACCCTATTCTCCGCAGATGGCCCTCCTGTTTTCAACTCCCCCACCCAGGACACTGCTGAGGGTGTGGCCCCTTGCCCCGCTGCTGGGGAATACGGGGGGCTTCACGATGGCCACCCCGAGAGGGGGGCGTGGGGGGTGACGCTCTCTGGGGGAAAAAAACGTATGTCTGTGGCACTGAGGGCCCCTGATCCCCTTCTCTCCACAGGTGGGGCCCACCGAGAAGTACTTGTACTGCACAGTCTGCGGCTCTACTATCGCTTTCAGGCAGACGAGTGGCATCAAAAGCCATTGCGAAGGAAAACTACATCAGAAACGCGTCGAAGTATGCATGTTGGTGCTCCGCGATCATGGCCACACTTTAATTGGAAGCGTCGATGCATCAAAGAAACGGTCGCAAAAGTGCTGAACGCAAGTGACACTTTTCCCTCGTGCTACTCCTTTGTCACAGGAGAAGAACAAACAGAATGAGGAGGATCGCAGAGTGGGCACCCGGGGGGATCTTATGTATCCTTCCACTTTTACTACGGACACCCTGTCCAACAACTGTGGGGAGAAGCCGGGAACTGAGGTAGTGAATTCTCAGAAAACCCACTCCCTCCATGACGGCCGTTATGATACTCTGCCCTGTCCAATAACTGTGGGAGAACAGTTCCGGAGGAGGCATACTGAATGTTACCGTTCACAATATTGCCAGGTAATACTAACCGCTACCATCACTCTATGGGCAGTTGCCATACCTGCGTACACCACGGAAGCCACGCCGTAGTACGAGCGATGCCCAAAGAACGATGGGATCGACGAGTAGATGATGACGAACACTGCGGGTGTGGGGGGTGTGGGTGAGACAGAGAGAGTGATGTCGCGCATGGCCTGCTGGGGGCACTGCCACGGATGGTTGTGTTTGTTTCTTCTTCTCCCAATAGGGAGGGTGGGGTTGCCTTGCTCGGGCGGACATGCAGCGGTGGGTTGACGTCAAGCTGAGTCTCATGCGCGCCTGCCAAGTCCACACACACACTCACAAGAAAACTAATGTGTGATCACAGCCACCCAACCCTCACAGCCTGGCATACAGTGGTAAAGTAGGAGGGACAGCACGAGGCTCGCGAAGTGCAGCCACGTCCACGACATGAAGCACAGCCCCGCCTTAGCGGTCACCATCGTGATCGCTGCAGCCATGACGTATGTGCCTGCAGTCCATATCCCACTGGACCGGTATGTTGAGTCGTCGTTCTGCATCATCGGGAAAAGGAACCCGAAAATGACGCCCGAATGAACCTGTCGGTTGGAGGCGGGGGTGGGGGTGTGGGTGGCGGTGGGGGTGGGGGCACCCACACACACAGGGCGGGCTGTGTGATCCTCCCCACACAAAACATGGCCACCACACACACAAACGGCAACCTTTTCTGTTTAGCCTCGGACGCACCCGAGCGACCTCTCTGGCGCTGCCTCCGCTGCCACACACACACGTTAATCTTTTTAGTTTAGTGTAGGACGCACCGAGCAAGCTCTAGTGCTGCCTCCACTGTCCACACACACACACACACACCCAGCAATACAATACATACCACACTCCACACCAGCCACCGGATGATCGACTCCCGCGACAGACGCCCACCCCTTGAAGACCTCAGGTCGTAGTACAGCTGTGGGTATTTCCGCAGCTCCGACGAGTCGACGTCGTATTCGTACAACCCCATTACAAGAGGCGGCAGCAGCGTGAAGATCATGTTGTAGTTGATGATGACCCACGAGTCGAAGAGCGTCTGCCCTGTGAATCCTGCGAAGGCTGAGTAGGCTATCTGGCACAGCGAGTAGACGAGGTTTTTGTAGAATGAATACTGGATGAGGTAGGAGTTCTTCAGCAGGGCGTACCGCCCGTGCACCGCGAGGAGGGGGACGAGGTGGTGGAACTTCGGAACGGCGTAGTCTGAAGATCGCTCCGCCTGCGACCCTTCCAACCCCATTATCCCCACACCCACGCGGGCACGCTGGATCATGGAGACGTCGTTTGCGCCGTCGCCAATCCCAAGGCACGTCAGCCCTTGCCCCTGCAGCACGCCCACTACATCAGCCTTCTGCATCGGAGTGACTCTGCAGCACAGCGCGCAACCCACCATCCGGCTCAGCGATGTGAACAGATCTTTGCATGCTTCATCCTGAAACACGACCTCCAGCGTCAGCCCGTCAACCAAGAGGCATATCTCCGTCTTCGCTGCTGCGGTGCGCTGCTGCTCCGCACCCAGAGGGGGCGGCTCTCCCCCCTCCCCAGTGGTGCTGTTTGCCTTCCCGGCGCTGCTGTTGCTTTTGCGGAACGACGGCCGCTTCGACTTCCCCTTCAGCGGATGGTTCGCGCCGTTATTCATACTGAAGTTCATCATACTCCCAAACGAGTTATACGACGACATGTCGTTCGAACCCCCTCCGGGGCAGTACGGTGGCGACCCATAGGGGTCGGGGATGCCCCGGCAGGACTCAACCTGCCGGATCACGGCGGCAAGCTCTCCCTGCATGAAGGCGGCTTTCTCCCCCAAGACCCGTTCCTTCTCGGCAGGGGTGGGAGAGGCTGGTGATAGGGTTGTCGGCGTGGATGGGTTAGCCGGGGACAGCTTCCCGCTGCGCCACCCTGCGACATCCAGGCAGATCACCTCCGTCGCGTCGGTGATGACGTTGGAGGATCGCGCGATGTTCACCGCGGTCTCCTTCTTGTCACCCGTCAGCACCCAGAGGACAACCCCTGCAGCCCTGAAGAACGCAATCGTCTCCGGCACCCCGTGCTGCAGCTTGTCCTCGATACCCGTCGCCCCGACGAGAGTGAGGTTCGCCTCCAGCTCAAGGCATGCCCTGTCGATGGCTGCCTGCTTGTTGTGGAGGGAGGTTGCTGCTACATCCCACACGTTCTTCTTCCACGCGGCGAACCCCGCCTCCGTCAGCGGCTTCCAGGCAAAACATAAAGTCCGCAGCCCGCTGCAAGCGTAGTCATCTAACGCCCGCTCCGTCTTATCCCTGAGGTCTGCATCGCCGGGGTCATTCTGAACACATCTTGCCAGGACAGCAGCGTCCGAGCCTTTGGTCAGCAGGGCCAGCCCGTGGGTGGGGTGCTGCACGACAACGGACATCATCTTGCGGTCGGAGGAAAATGGGAGGGTGCACAGCAGCGGGATGGCCAGCTCCGCCACACCGCCATCCGCACAGCTGCCGTCAGCCGAGGAAGCAACGCTGCCCCGCTTCCCGGGGCTCGGGGTGGCGCTCCCTCTGCTCTGCCCGCGGGTGCGTCGCCCCCCCGGTGGGGGTGTCTGTCCTACACGGAGGTGGATCTCTGTCTCCGTTCTCCGGCACAGCGTGTAGCCGTTGGACTGCGCGGCCTTCGCCAGCGCAACCTCGTCGGTGGAATCCCCCGCAAAGTTGAACCCGTCCAACCCATCGTGCGCAGGGATGATGGTGTTGCAGATCGCCATGCTCTGCAGCAGCATGTGTGTATAGTGGTGGTGGACCTGCTTCTCGACTGAGAAGCGCACCCCGTCCCTCAAGGCGCAGAAGAGGTGTGACCTGAAGTAGTTCCCGGAGGATAGAGCCGCAACCATAGACCCGGCATTCCCAAGCTCGTCAAATGAAGTCCCGCAGACAAACGCATTCGCGAACACCATGCGGTTGTCAGTCAGGGTGCCCGTCTTATCTGTGCAGATGATCTGCACCTGCGAGAGTTCTTCATTGAGGGAGGCGGTTTTTGCCTTCATCGCGAGATCTCTTTCGGCATCGTACATCTGGAGATCCCACTCCATGAATTTCGCCTGCAGCAGCTTGCAGAATTCGATGCTGAGGAACAGCGATATAGGCATCATAAGCGCAAGCAGAACGAAGTACGTCAGGTAGTGTTTGATGAAGAAGACCACCGCGTGCATGTCGTGGTTGTAGTAGGCGATGTAGAAAGCGTCGCTCTGTGATGAGGCTTTGGCAAACACGAGCGACCCAGCGCAGAGAAGCAGGATGCAGCACTGCTGTGCGACGAGGATGTACTGGATGAGCCGGGACAGCTTCTGGTCGATGCGTGACCTCTTTACAGGCGGAGGTGTGAGGTTCAGAGACATCTTCGTCTTCACCCCGGTGTAGATGACCAGGCCGTACACCGTCGGGGTCTGGCGCACGATACAGCCCCGCAGCAGCAGGTTATTGAGGTCGACGGGGGTGGTGAAGTCCAGCGTCTCCGAGGTGAGGATACCGTCCCACCCGCTGAGCTTCGGAGACGGCGCGTCGCATGCGATGTGCATTGCGAACTGGTTGAACTCCTCGCCGCGGGTGAACCCCTTGGTGGCGGTGACGACGGACTTCTTCTTCAGGTTGGTCTCGCCATCCAGGTTGGCAGTCTCGACATAGCAGCCTTCATCGTCGCGGGAGGAGCTGAGGGCGACGACATCTGCAGGCACCTCGTGGTCCTCCATGAGGCGCACGATATCCCCCGCACGGACATGCCGTGACTGAACCTGGACCAGCTCGCCAGTTTCCTGATTCAGCACCTGGACAGGGCGTGAGTTGGCCTTGCCGTCCTCACGGTGTCTTTTGAAATCTTCGTATGCGTCACGCAGCAGGGCGACGCCCACGACGAAGACAAGCGGTGCGATTGTCGTCACCGGGACAACCGGGGACACACCAGGGATCAGAGCAAAGCACATGTTGATGAAGAAGTAGATGTTCGAAACCTTCTGAAACTGCAGGAACATATTTTTCGGGATGAAGTTGAACGCGGTGTACTTCGACGTGACAATCACGTTGTCCGGCAGGTCGGCATTCAGCACCCCCCCCCACAGGGCCCTCCCGGCCCTGTTGGTGCAGCACACATGCATCAGCGACCCCCCATGGCCCCCCCCTTCCTGCGGGCCACCGTTCTGCGCAGCTCCGCGGGGTGCGCCGCCGCTGCCGCCCGCCGCACCCGTCTCCGCCGCTCCGGCACCGCCACCCCAGAGCCTCGGAGACACTTCAACACTCCCGCGAGTACAGCTTCGTGGCGAATCGTTCATCTCGAAGGCCCCTCCGAGCAAAGTGCCTTCCAGCTCCGACAAACGCGACATGTCTGCCGTGACGCTCCCGTTGTGACTTCGCATGTCTGGCGCGGGGCTGGAGAGCGGGGCGGATGGGAGTGTGGGGAAGAGGGCGTGTGGTGGGGGGGGGGGGGGGGAGTTCAAGGCTTGTTGTGCGTTTACATGTATCTACCCACCCACGAGCAGCAGTGTCCAAGCAATGTTTCCTGGGGGTGTGGGTGTGTGTGTGGTGGGGAAGGAGGAGGAGGAAGAGAGGGGGGTGGTGAAATCGAATTTGAAGGGAGCACAAGAAAGGAGAGAGGGGGGGGGTGCGACTGGGGGGGGGGGGGGTGAGGGGGGGGGGGGATTTGATCGTCGAGAGTGAATGGAAAAGTAAATCTCCCAGCACCTTCTCGCAATGTTAGTCCTTTTTTGTAGTCACTACACCAGATATGTTGTACAGGGCAGATCAATGCACAACGGGAGGGTGTGTAGCAGTTGGGGTGAGGGGGGAGGGGGGGGGGGGCTTTTTGATCACGGTGGGCTAATGAAAAAGTGATCACTATTTTGTGCACTATAAATTGCCACTATATAGTGACAACTTACTGAACACATAGTACTATATGGAAATGGGATAGTGACTAATGTTTCCGACTCACTCGACACATACTGGACACAATCTAAATTATAGTGGACACATAGTGACAAATAGTGGACATGTCAACTATTATAGTCGACATGTAAGTAAAATAGTCGCATGTCCACTATAATAGTGACTATAATAGTGGACATGCGACTATTATAGTCACTATAATAGTCGACATGTCACTAAAATAGTGACTATTATAGTGGACATGCGACTATAATAGTCGCACGTGCCACTATGAGACCACTATAATAGTCGACATGTATAGGGGGACCCTTTTCGATTTTTTTTCCGGATGGGTCCATTTTGCACGTTTGAGCCCAATTTCGAAGGAATTTTTGAGTTTTGAGCCTGTTTTGAGGCCTAAAACGCGCTAAAACGGCCCCGCGAGTTTGGCGTTTTGGCCTTGGTGAAAATTCACCTCAAAAAAAAATCTGGCCCCAAAATCTGGTCCTTGTGGTCTGGAACCTTTCATTTTCGAAGGAAATCGTCGAAAAACTGAGACCTTCGATCCTGGCATCACACAGACGGCCCCAAAAAATGAAGCACACGAAGTTTGGGTCATTTCGTGGGCGAAGTACAGACGTGTGTCGAAATTGACATGTTGTTACCAGTATGTCAAAAGAGTGAATACAAAGAGCAATGTTCTTGACATTGCTCAGAACCATGGCTGATTCTTCAGCTATTTAAAATAACCCCGACCCCGACCCTGCCCGGCCCCGGCCCTTCCCTGTGCACGCTCGTGCCCCCACCCATCGCATTGCTCCCTTGTTGCCTTGCTTTGCGCTGCTTTTCTTTTTCAGAATTTTCAGATTTTTAAATTTCAAGACGGAGTGCTTTTTTGCCAAAAGTTTAGGTGACCCGATGATGGGGATGCAGCACCCCGAGGGTCTTACCTACCGGGCGGTTGGGGGGCGGTGGGGCAGGGCAACTTTGGGTGCAGATTTACGTACACAAAGCGGCGTGAGACTGTGCATGTCAGCGGCCTTGCGTGGTGGCCCCCCTAGGTGACTATGTTCGGATGTCTGGGAATGGAATGAAAACCCCCATATGGCTGCCTGCGCCCTTGTGGAATTAGAGGTGGTCGGGAATCGGTCGGAAACCAGTACTCCTGCTGGCGCTCGTCGTGTGTGTGGAGCATCTGTAGACGCCCGGCAACTCAGCCATCTTGCCCCCGCGCAAGCTCTGCCTGGCCGTGGAAGAGGATGACACACGGTCTGAATCTGGACTCTCTCTCGTGGTGGCACCGAATAACTGTGACTCTAGGTGACTCCACATAAACATACTCCCACTGGTCTGTGGCAAAGGGAGAATGACTACATGCCTTGAGAGAGAGACCTCCGGCCTGAAAGGACAAGCATGAAAAGCCGGAATAGATCAGATAGAGTACAGACTCAGGTGCACGAACCGATCCTTCGGCAGCTACCTGCTTGGTTTGCTGGTGTATGGTTGAGCGCTGCTTGTGTACGTAAATTTTGCTTATATGAACACTCCGCCTTCACCAAAGGTGAAGAACTTCCCAAGACAAGCGGTGTGGCACCCCCTGTGGTGTTGCGCCCCTTTGGACATCGGCCCCAGCGGTAACCCGCAGGTTGTTGTTTCTTCAAAGAAACACGTCGATTCTGTCCCCCACAGCAGGGTTTTCCCTGCTTACCCATGGATGTTTTCTCATTATTATTATAACAGTTGATACAATACACTAGCTCGGCAAATGCCTGGAGCGCCACTGGGAAGGTGTGTGCCGACATATAGCTCGGCACACGCCTGAAGCGCCACCGTGACGACATATTCGTCTCTGCTGAAGCACTCCGCTACACAGGGGGCTTCCGGTTCCTGTCCATGCAGAGGTTCTCAAGGCAGATAATGCCGAGACTTGTGGTGCGCTCTCGTTTGTTGATCGAGGGCCAACCCAGTGACGAAAAATGTGGAACGGCATGCTGCCCGTTTCTTCATTTTTCACCTTGCGTTGCAAGGGGGTCGCCCTCATGAGGGAAAAATGTGGAACGGCATGCTGCTCGTTTACTCATTTTTACCTTGGGATCACCTCGTTCACTAGGGAAAAGCGCCAAGGCGTCTCCCAAAGGTGGAACCGCTCCACTCATATGGGGCCGTCTCCCAATTCGTGTTGGGCGGCGAGCCTTGAGAGTGCTGAGTATTGCACTTGGCATGAACTTGCAGACTGGTCACAGACAATGTCGACAAAAATAGTGACTATAATAGTCGACATGTCACTAAAATAGTGACTATTATAGTGAACATGTTCACTATATCCTGGACATGTGTGCATGCGTACACTATAATAGTGGACATGTTCAGTAAATGCTGACATGTTGACTGCGCATCCACTATAATACTGACATGTTAGTTGCGTGTCAGTCAATATAGTCGCAGTTCCGGCCATATACTGGCCAAAAAAGCGTTTTACTGGACACTTAGTGACATGTCCCGGACGTTTACTCGACACTTAGTGGACTTCGATGTCCACATAGAACTAAGTGGTCACTGCATACTGAGCACTTACTGACAATATAGTCGACATGTCGACTATAATAGTCACTATTTTAGTCGCATGTCACTAAATATAGTCACTATTATAGTCGACATGTCGACTATAATAGTCACAAAATAGTCGACATGTCGACTATTTTGTGACTATTATAGTCGACATGTCAACTATATAGTGACTATTATAGTCACATGTCGACTATTTTGTGACTATAATAGTCGACATGTCAACTACCGTATACGTAAATATTATAGAACGTAAATATTATGGAACGGGCCCATTTTTGGCCGGTCCGTTCCATAATATTTACGTTCCATAATATTTACAGGGCCAGTTGGGGACTCGGTGGTGAGGACGGCTTGCGTCAGGAATCGCGCGAAAAGTGCACGAGTAGGTCCCGTCAGGGACTCTGTATGCCGTCCGATCACCTGGTCCAAGTCCCCGAGTCGCAGAAAGCCCTGTAAATATTATGGAACGAAAAAAATCTGGAACGCCAACCCACCAGCGTTCCAAAATATTTACGTTCCATAATATTTACGTTCCATAATATTTACGTTCCAAAATATTTACGTATACGGTATATAGTGACTATTATAGTCGACATGTCACTATTTATAGTACTATTTTTTTCATTAGCCCACCGTGATTGCCGAGGGTGAATGGAGAAGCAAGTCACCCAGCACCTTCTTGCAATGTTAGCCCTGACTGCCCCGGGGAGGGAGCGCGAAATCTCTTGCGATAGCCGATCGATTCAAAAAAAGAGAGCGTGTCGCTGAAGGGGGGCAGACATGTTTCGTTTAAAAGAAACGAAATACTCAGTGGAACAGAAGACACAGCACGCACAGTGACAGAAGATTCCCTTTCAGCGAAGACCCACCTCCCGCAGGGGCTGAGGGCAACAGACCAGCACTCTACGGGCACCTGCCCCAGACACTCCCCTGTGCTGAGGCGGTACAGCTTCGTCGGGCCTGAATAAAATACCACCGCAACAACATCACCTGGCTGTGACACAGCAAGTGAGTAACACAGGGTTTCCACTTGCACAGTACGCAGGCAGCTGAGGGAGGTTGTGCACCACACCTTGAGTGACTCGTCGAGAGAGCACGACACCAGGTGCTGCTCGTCCTGAGTCAGGGCGCTGCCTCTCACTGCCACCCCGCCATCCAGGGTGTGTGTGTGTGTGAGGGTGCTGATGTCCCACACACGGATGGTACTGTCAAGGAGGTCATCTGACGCGCTGAAGATCCTCGTGCCCGACACAGCAATGCTGCGAACAGTACCGCTGTGACCCTCCAGCACTGTGGCGCTCGGTGTGCCCTTCAAGTCCCACACACAAACTTTGCCTTCGGTGTCTCCCGACACCAGACGTCCGCAGTGTGTCCACGCTGCACTCCACACCTCTGTGAGGTGGTGTCTGAGGATGCACACCTGCTCCCAGGTTGATGTCAGCCACACGCAGATGGTGCCGTCCTTAGAGCACGTCGCCAACCACGTCCCGCAGACTGAGAAGGTAGTGCAGGTTATTTGCTGATCGCCGTGTGATACGTCCGCCACCACATCAGCGGTGGTGGTGTCAAACACAGTGATGTGCCCATCGCTGTGGTCTCCCGCAGCACACAGCGTCCCACACCTCGACAGTGTGATGCACCCAATGCCAACCCGCCCAGTGTTGTAGACTGCGGGAGCCTTGACGTTGGGCCAGCGTGGGACGAGCTTGACAGCACCCCCGTCCTCCAGACCCGTGTCGGCAACACGCTGTGCATCGTCCAGCTCCTCCTCACACCCTTCGATGTGTGCTGCCACGCATGCAGCCTCACGGGCTGCGTTGTTGATAGAACCCGGGAACATCTCGTTGAGCGCATCCGCCTTCAGCCCGACCACGGTCCCGCCTTCCGGAACACCGACGACGCAGCTGTCGCCGGTCCTGGCATGACGGACAGTCACATCCACGGTGGGGCCGTCCATGCCTGTGGTGGGGGTGGTTGGGAGGTGGTGAGGTGTAGAGATCGACAGTTGTCGGGTCGCGAGCTTGCACACAACTATCAGAAACAAGTGTCTGGGCCTTCGCTCTGTGCCGAAGTGTGCTGCAACCTACATGGTGAGGCGGCTCACTTTCCTGCACTTCAGAGCCAAGGCCCCTGATGACACTCCAATTGCACTGCCAGGTTGACGCTTCCCCACACGGCAACACACGAAACTTGTTCCTTGCATTGGTGCTGCCATACTCTTGCTGCTGGGTTCGACACCTGCGGGCTCTGTGGGGTTGGTGGCGAGCACCTTCTCCACGACTGGGCCCCCCTCCGCCGCGATGCCCCCCTCCAGGGACCCACCCACAGCACCCGGGGTCGCAGGCGATTGCAACGGGCAGGCCGTGACGCGACGCCGCTTCGACGCGCTCTGTGGGGGAGTGCCCGGCTCCGCTGCGGGGGGCGTCACGCACCTCCCCTTCTTCCCGCCCCTCGCAGAACTGGTGCCGGGAGGAGGCTGTGTGGGAGGTGGTGTGCGCGTGGGGTGGTGTGCCCCACACGCCCTGCTGCGGTGGTGGCGGTGTTGGGCGGTGTGAAATGCACCACAACACCCCTCAGCCCACCCCACCGTCGGGGGAACACGCGACCAGCAGCGCGGCAAGCATGTGCGATCGGTGCATATTGGCTGGACAAGAAGTGTGGATCTGGCCGTGGTAGCGGGGGTCTGGGGCGGGAGTCAGAGCGGGGGGTCTGGACCCCCGATATCGGGAGTCTGCACTGCCTATTTTCGGTGCCGGTACGACCCCCGCCCAGCGGGGGTCAGTTCCCCGCTTTTCCGATCTCCCAAAAGGGTCTCCCCCGACGTGCGGGAGACCACCGTGCAAAAGCGGGGTTGGGTGTTTTGAGAAAAAAAATATATAGCAAGGGTGGGGGGGCGTTCTGTGATGGTTTTTGTTTCATTCGTGTGTTCGTTCTGAAGACAAGATGATGGAAGCAAAAGGGAAAAGACAGCAGTCTCTCGAGCCTTCCTTTCAGATGATTTTTGCACTGATCGCTTGCACCTCAACCCGTCACTCGTCACGCGTTTTTTCTCGCTGGCGCTCGTGATACTGGCTGGCAGAAAACACACACAACACCCCCTCGCGTGTCGAGTGACCTCACCCGTCTGAAGTCCAGAAAATGTGTCCGGTTGGGTGGAGCATACACACACACACACATGTCAAACCACACAAACGTGTTCACACATCCGGCATCCTATGCTAATATCCGCCGCTCCCCTGCGGGAACCATCGGCTCTTCCGACCCAGCGAGACTCTTGCCGTATTGTCTCCACCACACGGGGTGTTCTACCAAAAACAGGCTTGCCCTCACCACTCAGCATATTTGCAGAGCGGTGGTGCTGTGCTGCAGAGGCTAGAAGTCAAGCAGGGTTACGGGGCACAGGGTCTGATACTGCACTCAGTGAATCGGAAGACACAGCACACACAGTGACAGAAGGGTTCCTTTCAGCGAAGACCCACCTCCCGCAGGGGCTGAGGGCAACAGACCAACACTCTACGGGCACCTGCCCCAGACACTCCCCTGTGCTCAGGCGGTACAGCTTCGTCGTGCCTGAATAAAATACCACCGCAACAACATCACGCTGTGACACAGCAAGTGAGTAACACAGGGTGTCCACTTGCACAGTACGCAGGCAGCTGAGGGAGGTTGTGCACCACACCTTGAGTGTCTTGTCGAGAGAGCACGACACCAGGTGCTGCTCGTCCTGAGTCAGCGCGATGCCTCTCACTGTATCAGTGTGGCCATCCAGGGTGTGTGTGTGTGTGAGGGTGCTGATGTCCCACACACGGATGGTACTGTCACGGAGGTCATCTGACGCGCTGAAGATCCTCGTGCCCGACACAGCAATGCTGCGAACAGTACCGCTGTGACCCTCCAGCACTGTGGCGCTCGGTGTGCCCTTCAAGTCCCACACACGAACTTTGCCTTCGGAGTCTCCCAACACCAGACGTCCGCAGTGTGTCCACGCTGCACGGTACACCGGGGTGTTGTTGTGCTGCAGGATGTCCCTGTTGTGCAGGATGCACACCTGCTCCCAGGTTGATGTCAGCCACACGCAGATGGTGCCGTCCTTAGAGCACGTCGCCAACCACGTCCCGCAGACTGAGAAGGTAGTGCAGGTTATTTGTTGATCGCCGTGTGTTACGTCCGCCACCACATCAGCGGTGGTGGTGTCAAGCACAGTGATGTGCCCATCGCTGTGGTCTCCCGCAGCACACAGCGTCCCACACCTTGACAGTGTGATGCACTCAATGCCAACCCGCCCAGGGTTGTAGACTGTAGGAGCCTTGACGTTGGGCCAGCGTGGGACGAGCTTGACAGCACCCCCGTCCTCCAGACCCGTGTCGGCAACGCGCTCTTCATCGTCCAGCTCCTCCTCACACCCTTCGATGTGTGCTGCCACGCATGCAGCCTCACGGGCTGTCTTGTTGATAGAATTCGGGAACATCTCGTTGAGCGCATCCGCCTTCAGCCCGACCACGGTCCCGCCTTCCGCAACACCGACGACACAGCTGTCCCCGGTCCCGTCATGACGGACAGTCACATCCACGGTGGGGCCGTCCATGCCTGTGGTGGGGGTGGTTGGGAGGTGGTGAGGTGTCGAGATCGACAGTTGGGCTGCTGTGAGAACTATCGAGAAAGCTGGGCCTTCGCCGTGCCGAAGTGTGCTGCAACCTACATTGTGAGGCGGCTCACTTTCCTGCACTTCAGAGCCAAGGCCCCCGATGACACTCCAATTGCACTGCCAGGTTGACGCTTCCCCACACGGCAACACACGAAACTTGTTCCTTGCATTGGTGCTGCCATACTCTTGCTGCTGGATTCGACACCTGCGGGCTCTGTGGGGTTGGTGGCGAGCACCTTCTCCACGACTGGGCCCCCCTCCGCCGCGATGCCCCCCTCCAGGGACCCACCCACAGCACCCGGGGTCGCAGGCGATTGCAACGGGCAGGCCGTGACGCGACGCCGCTTCGACGCGCTCTGTGGGGGAGTGCCCGGCTCCGCTGCGGGGGGCGTCACGCACCTCGCCTTCTCCGCGCCGCTCCCAGGCATGGTGCCGGGAGGAGGCTGTGTGGGAGGTGGTGTGCGCGTGGGGTGGTGTGCCCCACACGCCCTGCTGCGGTGGTGGCGGTGTTCGGAAATGCATCACAACATCCCTACCCTACCCTACCCTACCCTACCCTACCCTACCCTACCCTACCCTACCCTACCCTACCCTACCCTACCCTACCCTACCCTACCCTACCCTACCCTACCCTACCGTTGCGGGAACAGCCTAGCCGCGTGGTGCGTGCGGCAGCAATGCGGCAGTGTTTTTAGGCTTTTGCCACCGCTTTCGTCGGTCCATGCTGTGACGGTTGCAGAAGCCCATGATGACCTGGAGGGGGGTCAATCACTTTGACCTCTTCCCATCTGAGATGCAAGTGCACACATAGTGGGGGCAGGCAGCAGAGAAGGCCCGCGTGAGACGGTTCAAGGGAGGGCAGAGGCAGAGATCGGGGGAGAGCGAAATGGCTCCTCTCAGCTGAGGACGCCCGACACAAGCCCCCCTTGCATCTGAGGCTGCCACCACATCGAGGTGCTGTTCACGATGACTGTCACCGTTTCGGGGGCCCCTGTCTGGTTAATTCGGGAACATCGTACTCCTTGTCGGAAGCCGTCCCCTCGTTCCCCCTCCTCCCCCCCCCCCCCCCCACCGTGCTGAAGTCCCCGTTCCAAACGGCAAAATCAGTATAACACAACCGCTTCTGAGGCTTGCCCCCCCTCATAAGGCGCATTCTGTACGTCTCCACACCTGTGTGTTGAGCGCACAAAAACCGGCTGCAAAACTACTTCAACCGGGTGAAGCACAAGAGCGAAGGGGCGGCAACGACAGTTGGTGTTCTTCGAACGCTTCACACCCCCCACAGCCTGGTGGGCGTGTGAAGTGTTCGTCAGGATCCGCACGGTGAATAGTTGCCTGATTTGTGCTGCGCCGAACATACAAAAAAGAATTGCCGGGTTTCTTTCAGGGTAAAAGATAGGGTTCCGGGCTGCGCGCCGAAAACCGGGGGTAATCGGGGGTAAAATTTCAGCCATTTCCCCAAATGGAAGGGCTTTCCCTTCCCACAACACCCCACCCCACGCCACTCAACTGGGATGGGCAGGGTGGCTCCTCTGCGGGGGCCGCTGCCAGGTCCGAAAGGAGCGCGCTCCTTCTTGGCGCCAACGCGAAGGAGCCAGTCGATGAGAAAGGCGTTCGGGAGAGCGCGGTGGTGTTGAAAGCACCGCAGGTTGCCCTTGCAGACTTGGTTCTGGGCAGGCACAGGCCACATGGGGGGTCTGGGGGGCGGAGCCCCCCAGCCGCCGGAGGCCACGGTAGCGAACAGCTGATTCTGCTCCATAGTCGCACGCCGCATGTAGTCAACGTGCACCTTGTGCTCAACAGGTTCATCGGGCAAACGCCTGGGGCAGGGCACTGTGCTCTTGGCCCCGGCCTCCTCTGGCCAAAAAGTACCCTGGAATAGTACCCGGACAGAATCTCGGAAAAATCCCGGTGAAAAAAAAAAGAGGCACCCCCGGTTTTTCGGGGCAAAATCTCAAAAACCGGGGCTAAGCCCCGTTTTTCATAACAGTATCTTAAACACTGGTTTCTTTTGTTTTGTTTGTGCAACCTTCTGGTCACCTGTCACGTTGGGGCGTGGAGTGTAGGTGAACAAAACATTGCTCCCACTCAGCCATCCGGTTAAATAGTGGCCATTTCCAGGTTTTGGCCAATTCTAAGGGGGGTGACGATTCTTCCCGATTTTCCAGAAAAATAAAAAAAAATCGGGGGAAAAAACGCTGAAAAAAGGCGAAAAAAGAGTATGGGGAGTTGGGTCCAGTTTAGCAAAGTTCGTGTATTTTTCGGGTGTTTTTTTGAATGGGACACCCGAAGAACCCGTTGATATGTGAATGACAAGGGAGGAACACCCACCCGCAGGCAGCAGGAGCAGAGCCGGCGGATGATGGAGACGCTCCTGAAGAGCGTCAAGGGGTGGGCAGTGGTGCCACTGGTGGAGGGCAAGGGGGTACACGGGGCACACGATGTCGTGCGGCATCGCAAATGTCCGCGACCCCTGATCAGGGGTGTGTGTTGACGCTGCGCCAGTCAAGGGCCGCGTCAAACACAAACCAATGCCAAGAACATTCCGTCCAACAACTTCTTATGCTGCAGGCGACAGTCCGGCAGGGAGACGGACGCACAGTGGTGTGGGTGGACGGCGCCCGAGGCAGGTGGTGGAGGAGGATGCGGGATACCCAGCGCACACAAAAGTGATGGGCAGATCCGCGACCTGCCCCAATGACATGGGGGAGATCCGGGTAGATCGGCCAAGAGCCCCAATGACATGGGGGAGATCGGGACAGATCAACCAAGTGCTCCAATGATGTGGGGGAGATCGGGACAGATCAACCAAGTGCTCCAATGATCTGGGGGAGATCGGGACAGATCAACCAAGTGCCCCAATGACATGGGGGAGATCGGGACAGATCAACCAAGTTCCCCAATGACCTGGGGGAGATCGGGACAGATCAACCAAGTGCCCCAATGACATGGGGGAGATCGGGACAGATCAACCAAGTGCTCCAATGACCTGGGGGAGATCGGGACAGATCAACCAAGTGCCCCAATGATGTGGGGGAGATCGGGACAGATCAACCAAGTTCCCCAATGACCTGGGGGAGATCGGGACAGATCACCCAAGTGCCCCAATGACATGGGGGAGATCGGGACAGATCAGCCAAGTGCTCCAATGACATGGGGGAGATCGGGACAGATCAGCCAAGTGCTCCAATGATATGGGGGAGATCGGGACAGATCAACCAAGTTCCCCAATGACATGGGGGAGATCGGGACAGATCAACCAAGTGCTCCAATGACCTGGGGGAGATCGGGACAGATCAACCAAGTGCCCCAATGACATGGGGGAGATCGGGACAGATCAGCCAAGTGCTCCAATGACATGGGGGAGATCGGGACAGATCAGCCAAGTGCTCCAATGATATGGGGGAGATCGGGACAGATCAACCAAGTTCCCCAATGACCTGGGGGAGATCGGGACAGATCAACCAAGTGCCCCAATGACATGGGGGAGATCGGGACAGATCAGCCAAGTGCTCCAATGACATGGGGGAGATCGGGACAGATCAGCCAAGTGCTCCAATGACATGGGGGAGATCGGGACAGATCAACCAAGTGCTCCAATGACATGGGGGAGATCGGGACAGATCAGCCAAGTGCTCCAATGATATGGGGGAGATCGGGACAGATCAGCCAAGTGCTCCAATGACATGGGGGAGATCGGGACAGATCAACCAAGTTCCCCAATGACATGGGGGAGATCGGGACAGATCAACCAAGTTCCCCAATGACCTGGGGGAGATCGGGACAGATCACCCAAGTGCCCCAATGACATGGGGGAGATCGGGACAGATCAGCCAAGTGCTCCAATGACATGGGGGAGATCGGGACAGATCAGCCAAGTGCTCCAATGATATGGGGGAGATCGGGACAGATCAACCAAGTTCCCCAATGACATGGGGGAGATCGGGACAGATCAACCAAGTGCTCCAATGACCTGGGGGAGATCGGGACAGATCAACCAAGTGCCCCAATGACATGGGGGAGATCGGGACAGATCAGCCAAGTGCTCCAATGACATGGGGGAGATCGGGACAGATCAGCCAAGTGCTCCAATGATATGGGGGAGATCGGGACAGATCAACCAAGTTCCCCAATGACCTGGGGGAGATCGGGACAGATCAACCAAGTGCCCCAATGACATGGGGGAGATCGGGACAGATCAGCCAAGTGCTCCAATGACATGGGGGAGATCGGGACAGATCAGCCAAGTGCTCCAATGACATGGGGGAGATCGGGACAGATCAACCAAGTGCTCCAATGACATGGGGGAGATCGGGACAGATCAGCCAAGTGCTCCAATGATATGGGGGAGATCGGGACAGATCAGCCAAGTGCTCCAATGACATGGGGGAGATCGGGACAGATCAACCAAGTTCTCCAATGACATGGGGGAGATCGGGACAGATCAACCAAGTTCCCCAATGACCTGGGGGAGATCGGGACAGATCAGCCAAGTGCTCCAATGATATGGGGGAGATCGGGACAGATCAACCAAGTTCCCCAATGACATGGGGGAGATCGGGACAGATCAACCAAGTGCTCCAATGACATGGGGGAGATCGGGACAGATCAGCCAAGTGCTCCAATGATATGGGGGAGATCGGGACAGATCAGCCAAGTGCTCCAATGACATGGGGGAGATCGGGACAGATCAACCAAGTTCCCCAATGACATGGGGGAGATCGGGACAGATCAACCAAGTGCCCCAATGACATGGGGGAGATCGGGACAGATCAGCCAAGTGCCCCAATGACATGGGGGAGATCGGGACAGATCAACCAAGTTCCCCAATGACCTGGGGGAGATCGGGACAGATCAACCAAGTGCCCCAATGACATGGGGGAGATCGGGACAGATCAGCCAAGTGCTCCAATGACATGGGGGAGATCGGGACAGATCAGCCAAGTGCTCCAATGATATGGGGGAGATCGGGACAGATCAACCAAGTGCTCCAATGATGTGGGAGAGATCGGGACAGATCAACCAAGTTCCCCAATGACCTGGGGGAGATCGGGACAGATCAACCAAGTGCCCCAATGACATGGGGGAGATCGGGACAGATCAGCCAAGTGCTCCAATGACATGGGGGAGATCGGGACAGATCAGCCAAGTGCTCCAATGATATGGGGGAGATCGGGACAGATCAACCAAGTGCCCCAATGACATGGGGGAGATCGGGACAGATCAACCAAGTGCTCCAATGACATGGGGGAGATCGGGACAGATCAGCCAAGTGCTCCAATGATATGGGGGAGATCGGGACAGATCAGCCAAGTGCTCCAATGACATGGGGGAGATCGGGACAGATCAACCAAGTTCCCCAATGACATGGGGGAGATCGGGACAGATCAACCAAGTGCTCCAATGACCTGGGGGAGATCGGGACAGATCAACCAAGTGCTCCAATGACATGGGGGAGATCGGGCAACCACACTCATGTGGTGGGGGAGATCGGGGGAGATCGGGCAACCACACTAATGCGTTGCGGGAGATCGGGGGAGATCGGGCAACCACACTAATGTGGTGGGGGAGATCGGGGGAGATCGGGCAACCACACTAATGTGTCGGGGGAGATCGGGGGAGATCGGGCAACCACACTAATGTGTCGGGGGAGATCGGGCAACCACACTCATGTGGTGGGGGAGATCGGGGGAGATCGGGCAACCACACTAATGCGTTGGGGGAGATCGGGGGAGATCGGGCAACCCCACTAATGTGTCGGGGGAGATCGGGGGAGATCGGGCAACCACACTCATGTGTTGGGGGAGATCGGGGGAGATCGGGCAACCACACTCATGTGGTGGGGGAGATCGGGGGAGATCGGGCAACCACACTAATGCGTTGGGGGAGATCGGGGGAGATCGGGCAACCCCACTCATGTGTCGGGGGAGATCGGGGGAGATCGGGCAACCACACTCATGTGTTGGGGGAGATCGGGGGAGATCGGGCAACCACACTCATGTGGTGGGGGAGATCGGGGGAGATCGGGCAACCCCACTAATGTGGTGGGGGAGATCGGGGGAGATCGGGCAACCACACTCATGTGTTGGGGGAGATCGGGGGAGATCGGGCAACCACACTAATGCGTTGGGGGAGATCGGGGGAGATCGGGCAACCCCACTAATGTGTCGGGGGAGATCGGGGGAGATCGGGCAACCACACTCATGTGTTGGGGGAGATCGGGGGAGATCGGGCAACCACACTCATGTGGTGGGGGAGATCGGGGGAGATCGGACAACCACACTAATGCGTTGGGGGAGATCGGGGGAGATCGGGCAACCCCACTAATGTGGTGGGGGAGATCGGGCAACCACACTCATGTGTTGGGGGAGATCGGGGGAGATCGGGCAACCACACTCATGTGTTGGGGGAGATCGGGGGAGATCGGGCAACCACACTCATGTGTTGGGGGAGATCGGGGGAGATCGGGCAACCACACTCATGTGGTGGGGGAGATCGGGGGAGATCGGACAACCACACTAATGCGTTGGGGGAGATCGGGGGAGATCGGGCAACCCCACTAATGTGGTGGGGGAGATCGGGGGAGATCGGGCAACCCCACTCATGTGTCGGGGGAGATCGGGGGAGATCGGGCAACCACACTCATGTGTTGGGGGAGATCGGGGGAGATCGGGCAACCACACTCATGTGGTGGGGGAGATCGGGGGAGATCGGGCAACCCCACTAATGTGGTGGGGGAGATCGGGCAACCACACTCATGTGTTGGGGGAGATCGGGGGAGATCGGGCAACCACACTAATGTGTTGGGGGAGATCGGGGGAGATCGGGCAACCCCACTCATGTGTCGGGAGATTTAGTGAATAGTGCGGATCAAGTATCTTCGCGCGACGCGAGAAACACAACAAAGCAATAATTTGCCCAGAGGGCCGGAGAGAGGAGGGGGGACAGCCTGCCTAGTCAAGATCTGCGAGAGGGGCCGAGCACCAACGCACACACCCGATTTCCTGATGAAGGGTGGTGGTGGTCGCGCCCCCGTCCAACCGTGCAACGCACGTGGCGGAAACTGCACTATGCAGCAACAGTGATGAGAAACAACACAGCAAAAACAGCAAGCAAACAGCAACAGAAACCTCGCGCGCGCTGCTCCTCCCTATTCTAAATCTCCCTTACCGTGGCGAAGCCACTCGACTAAAGTCGTTCGTAGGGGAGATCGGGGGAGATCGGGCAACCCCACTAATGTGGTGGGGGAGATCGGGGGAGATCGGGCAACCACACTAATGTGTCGGGGGAGATCGGGGGAGATCGGGCAACCACACTAATGTGTTGGGGGAGATCGGGGGAGATCGGGCAACCCCACTCATGTGTCGGGGGAGATCGGGGGAGATCGGGCAACCCCACTAATGTGGTGGGGGAGATCGGGGGAGATCGGGCAACCACACTAATGTGTCGGGGGAGATCGGGGGAGATCGGGCAACCACACTCATGTGGTGGGGGAGATCGGGGGAGATCGGGCAAGGCCACTATTGTGGTGGGGGAGATCGGGCCACTTTTGTCTGTGAGCATCGGCCGAGGTCTCCGTAGTGGCCTGTTGTTTGTTGCGACTGCTTCCCTGTTTGAGCCCCTACAACAGCGTTTCCGGGCTCCGGGACCCCTCGTCGTGGGCTCAGATGTCCAAAAACGACCCATTTTGCTACCCCCCAAAAAAAATGCGAGCATCTCCCCCTACAAACCCTGGCCTTACCACGGCCCCAGACCCGAAAAAAAGCCGGAAAAACCCGAAATTTTGGGGTGACGATTCCGATTTTTTCGGGTCTTTTTTCCGGGTTTTTCCGGCCTCCAGGGGGGATTTTTCACGCATTTTGGCAAAGGGAAAAAAACCCACGGGACCCGAAAAAACCCGAAAATACTAAACCCCCCTCACACCTATTGTTTACCTACAGCTATTGTTTACATAAAATTATTTACATGTATTGTTTACATACGATTATTATTTACATGTAATTATTTTTTTTTGGTTTTTCGAAAATTTTTTGAAGGTGTTCTAAAGGGCCAGACTTGGTACCTCGGTCACCAAAGTGACCCCACCACGATCCGCATGGATTCCAAACAATGCAATGGAGGATGTATAACGAACTGTAAATTCTGTAAAATTTTGTAAAAAATGGGGGGATTTTTTTGGAAAAATGGCCAAAAAAAGAGTGTGGGGAGTTGGGTCCAGTTTAGCAAAGTCCGTGTATTTGGACGCGGCCCCTCAGATAAGGAAGCCGCGTCTCAGGTGCGATATGGGGTGTTGGAGAATTTCAGGGTTCGGCCCGAAATTCCCGTTCGAACCGCTATCCCAGGTCCGACTCAAAACTGTGCTGGGCTCTCGGAGACGGGAGCCCGAAAGCGGGAAGACCAAGCCAATTGTTTTTCCGTGCGAGGATCACTCCTCGACACTGTGTGGAAGCCCTGCAGGGCACATCCATGAGACGCATCACAACAGAAGGGACAGAAGAACATGAGGCCACGAGGAAGCTGGCCGTGTATCGCAAAGTTTTCGACAACGTAGCATGCCCGAGAGGAACGTTCTTCCCGTTCCCATTCAGGGTACGGTACACCTGAGGACAGCAAAAGACGGTCACCTTGCAGGCGGGGCAACGCCTGCATGAACGCAGATAAAATTGCAGCATACGTTCCCTGCATCAGGAGCCGGTTGTCAAGCCTCCCGTGTTGCAGTTGTAGGGCTCCGAATAACACCCAGTTTCATTGGACCGTAACGAGGATCTTGGCATCGACGAGCCACAGACTGTGACACTTTACAGTCGGAATCGCGTCCGACACCTGGTAGGCATTGCCATGCCGATGGAAGGCCCCCCCAGCCCATGGGGGGCCCGGGGTCTCAGACGGTGGGAGGCACTCCAGAGTGGCGTGTGGCGTCCGACCGGCGCGGACTGCGCTACAACACCGCAACCGAGGGCACCTGCAACTACATTTGGATGCGGGACACGGCATCTTCTGAGATGCTCGGCGGGGAGAGGGGGTCTCTCTG
Source organism: Rhynchopus euleeides (assembly GCA_963210315.1). NCBI lineage: Eukaryota > Euglenozoa > Diplonemea > Diplonemida > Diplonemidae > Rhynchopus > Rhynchopus euleeides. The sequence continues at coordinate 107,725 of OY723244.1, forward strand.
TACCTCCTAGGGAAAGCGGACAGAACGAGGTAGGCACTCGGAGATGGAGCCGAGAGGGGCGGACGGGGGTTCTTTCAGGCAGCGCCGCAACAGCGAGAAGAACACGTGCAACCCCAGAACATGAGGCGCCGTGACGGAGCAACAGGAGAAAACCATAAAAACAGGGCGTCCGGACGACAGACAGGCACGGGACTGGAAACGCAAACAAACAGACAGCCGAAAAGAAGTCGAAGTGAAACGGTTGTACAAAGGTCTCGGCTTTACCGACGTCCTTCGTACAGAGTGAAACGACGACGCCGCCGAAGGCGGCCAATCCGCCGGCGGAAAAATTTTTGGGGTGTTTTTGGGTGAAAATCCGGGCAACCCGGGCCCTTTGGGACCACATAGGCCAGGAAAGGCCAAAATTTTCGACTTTTTTCGGAAATTTTCCGATTTTTCACAGTGTGGCAGTCCGCAGACACAGATTTTCGGGTCAGAAAAAAAAAATTTTTTCGACCCAAAAATTTCGGATTTTTTTCCGGAGGGTGTATGGTGACCATCCCGGAAATCCGAAAAAAACCTGATTTTTCCTGATTTTCGGATTTTTCTCGAAATTCGCCCTTGTGTCAACCAGTGGCAAATTTTTCGGAAAATCGGGAAAAAACAGGAAAATCCGGAAAATCATACACCCTCCAATGGAGAGTTTTTTTTTGTCGGCAGCCAACTGCCTCCCGGCCCCCCTCGGCCAAGTGGCTTGTTTTCCTTAGAGCATTGTTGCTCAGAGCCCGTAGAACTGCCAACACTATCGACACATGTCACTGAACACGGCGGAATGGGACCTTCGCTGCATGAGGCGCAGGCACTGGAATCCAATGTCACCCCCCCCAGGCGGCCCTGGAGGGGTGTGACCTACACTAACTACCACCCCGTGGCTATGTCACCTAATAGCTATTTATTACCGGTAATAATAAAGTACTTTATGGATTGAGGGTAATTACGTCCCCGAAGCAAGGTCCGAGGGTGTTTTGTTCCCCGAGGGAAGGCCCGAGGGCGAAGCCCGAGGGCCTTCCCGAGGGGAACAAAAACACCCGAGTACCTTGCTGAGGGGACGTAATTTCCCGAAATCCAGAAAGTACTCAATTAGGACCGGTTATATGGTAGTTTGTTAACGGTCCTGAAACCATTATAATCGGTTACCTGCAGAAAGCCTCCGTAGTACCAGAGCCACAACCTCCACAGATCACGCAACATCACACACATCATGCCCCGCGCCGCCGATCATGACAGCGACAGCAGCAGCAGCACATCAAGTGACGGTGACCTCATGCCAGTCCGCAGCAGGAAGGCATACACCGATCGACTGACTGACTTCGAGGCGTACGTCGCTGAGGAGGCTCCCCGGGTTCGTTCCATGAAGACAATCTACTCCGAGAAGCACATCAAGGGCTATCTCAAGGCCAAGCTGCAGGGGGGTTCTGCCGCATCGTCAATCTGGAACTACTACTCCATCATCAACTTCAAGGTCAAGATTGTCCACGGGAACATGATCAAGACAAAGATGCCACGCCTCCACCAGTACGTGAAGAATCAAACAAAGGGCTACACCACCAAACAAGCCAAAACCTTCTCTTTTCAAGAACTGCAGGACTACATGGACAAGGGCACCGGGTCGCTGGCGAGCAAGCAGGATCGTGCGCTTGTGGTGCTGGCCTTCTTCGGTGGGATGCGCTGCGTTGAACTCCGCAACCTGTCGATCGAAAACATCACCGTCCAAGATGAGCAGATCAGCGTGAAGTTCTACGGTGCAAAGCAGGGAAGCGTCGCGATTGAACGGTCGTTTGTGGTCCCCAAGATGCTGAACGAAGAAGCTGTGTTCTACGACGTCCTCAAGGCCCATCTGGCCCACCTCTCTCTGTCGGACCTCGTGACGGGGCCTGTCGCAAGACGCATCAACAAGGCCGGCAGCGCGTTCCTCGCTTCGCCCATCGGGCGAAACCAATTCTACGGGCTGCCACGGAAGATTGCGCTGTGCCTGGAAAAGGACCCGGAGGGATACACCGGGCACAGCATGAGACGCTCCGCCGCGCTGGCAGCGGCCAATGGCGGCGCGTCCACCATGGATCTCCGCAGGCATTTCGGCTGGCGCGGAGAATCGACGCCGCAGCTCTACCTTGATGCATCCACGACACACCAGCGGAACGTCGCGCACATGATGTCAAGCCAGCCTGCACAGGGGACGACGACGGGAGCGCCAAGCCAGAGCAGGGTGACTGTGGATCTGAACGTCAACCTGCCGAGGTGATGCCCTCTAGCCCCTGTGAAGTGTTGTAGCGAGTAGGAGCAATGTGGATCAAGCAAACTGGCCAGGACCTCGCCCCCACACCGCCCCTGCCCCCAGCCGCTTTTTCCAGGAAATAAAGATTTCCATTATTGCCCTCAATATTGCGGTAATAAGAAAGCTGAGTGTAAATAATGGATGAAGTCACTAAACCCAGGCTATATTCCTGTGACTGCTTTATTTCCTAGTTTTGATAAAAACTTTTTAATTACCGAATGGTCAATAATATCGCCTTTAAGTCTCGTAAAGTGGTTTATTATTACCTCTTGGCTTATGGACTTTCTGCAGGAAACCGGTAATAATGGTTTCAGGACCGGTAATAAAAAAGGTGTGTTTATGTCACCCCCTCCCGATTTTTGCACCTGTGGGGTGACATATACACGGGGGGGGTGGTACAGGGGTGGAGCTTGGGGGTTTTTTCGGGTCAGCTGACCTGATTTTCTGCAGGCCCTCACAAAAAATCAGGTCAGGGGTAAAAAGAAAAAAAAATATAGATTTTCGGGAAACCGGAAAAGTTGGCTCCTCGCCTTGGGGTCTCAAGGTGACCAGGAGGCGTTTCGTGAGCAAAGTGACCCCAGCGACATGAGCACAGGCCTCAAACAGTCACAATAGAGGACAAATGAAGCTGCCCAACCCGTACCGTGCAACAGACGTTTACTACCGTGGCCTCCGGCGGCTGGGGGCTCCGCCCCCCAGACCCCCCTGTGGCATGTGCCTGTCTTGTACCCAAGCCCTTTACATCAGGGAATGGAGTACAGACCGGATATCCTCAGGAGGACGCAGCCAACTCACACAGAATCCGTACGCCCGCAAGTCACAGATGTTCACTACCGTGGCCTCCGGCGGCTGGGGGCTCCGCCCCCCAGACCCCCCCTATGGCATGTGTTTGTCTTGTAACCAAGTCCTTGCGCGTCCGGGGCTGCATATCAGTCCGGTACCCTCGCGGGAGGCTGGGCCCGAGCACTGATCTCTGAGACGAACCGGGGGGGAACCCATTCAGTGAGAAAAAATTGGCTGACCCGATCTGACCCGATCCAGCCCGCAACCCCATATTTCAAGCTCCACCCCTGGGGTGGTAGGTAAAGGTGCAAAAAAAAAACGCATAAATACGTAAACAATATGTGTGTAAAAAATTATTTACATGTATTGTTTACATGGAATATTATTTACAGCTATTATTTACATGCACATTTACTATTTACATAAAGCTAGGTAAACAATAGCTGTGACCCCCGTTTACGAGAAACACTTGGCCTCTATGCTGTGAGTGTTGCATTGGACGCTTCCCTGAGCTTACCTTACCTTGTCGTCGGACACAACATATCATCGTTGTCCCAAACCCCGTAACCCACGTGAAGTGGATCATCTGAAGTGCAGAATGAGGTGGAGCAGGTGGAGCACGAAACATAAGTAAACCATAGCAAGAGAGGCCAGCAGCAGTCCCGAGTCCATCGCGTTCCTCGTAGCATTTCCCGTACCACACAGGTGTGTTATGTGCAAAAAAAGCCGAAAAATGCCGGAAAAGTCGTCACCCCCCTAAATAGTACAAATTTACCCACTTTTTTGGTCGTCCAGGAGTTCCTTCACTCACACCGTTTTTTTTGGTGTCGACAATCACAAGCAAGCTTGATCTGTCCCATTGACGCCCCTTTCCCTGCAAGCAGGTTCGAGGGCAGTGTACTTTCAAAGTATAGACGGGGTCCGTCCTCAACCTCAGGAAGTATTCACAGCACAGGGTACACTTGATTCTGAAAGAAGGAGAACATTTCTGCATTTGGCTTTCTCAGGTTCACATCATGTTTCGTTTCCTAACCACCTCCTTCACTCACACCGTTTTTTTTTGCCGCGGTTTCCCGTCTTCCCAGCTTCCGACGGTTGTTTGCGACCCCCTCCCGCCCTCCTCCCACACCATGAATCTAGAAAAAATCAAAAAGCCTGAACGGTCTTCATACCCAACACCTCCCCGGCACCACGAATCTAGTTCTAGTCGTGCAGCACCGATCACCAGGAGAACACGCAGGCTGTGCAGACTCAGGCTGCGCCTGAGTCTGCACAGCCTGCGTGTTCTCCTCATCACAATCAAAATCGCTGTCGTAGTCGGTGTCGTTGCCAACACCGAGTGGCCTCTCGTCATTTTCCCGAACGTACATTGCAAAGTGCACCTTCTGTGAGGGTCTTGCAGACGGGTTGTTGGTGGTGGTGCTGCGGCAGGACGTGGGAAGAAAAACAGGACGAGACATTTGCGCTGGATGGGCTGAAGGACCTCGCGGATCTCACCACGACCAAAAAGGTGAAGTGCAACACCTGCGGCGGGGAGGCCACTTCAAAGCTCGCTGCTTGCCGCTTCGCAGAAGTTCTCTTCGGGGTTGTCGATCGCTTCGATAGTGCCGGCAAGAAGCTCAAGACGGCAAGCAGCATCCCCAACGAGCTTGAGCTGTTGGAGGTGGTCCCCGGGGAGATCGCTAGCGCGGAGCCGACCACGGTGACGTACCGGCTGACAGCCTCGTCTAGTGCTGCGAAGGGGCCCGACCAGCAGTCCGCAAAGTACGAGACGCAAGCCGCTCGGTTCCATGGCAGTCGCGTGCTGAAGTGGGTCGTGACAGGGACGACAGTTCTGGCAGGTTGGGCCAGCTCCTGCGCGGGCTCAGGGAGGAAGGCACTCCCATGGATGCCTCTTCCTGGCTAGGGCTGGCTCGTGTGCTTCGCCCTCTGGACTGTATCCAGCAGCTTGCTCGTCGCTACCCATCCACCCTCGGGCAGCTGGTGAAGACGACACGGTCGGGCGTAGTGGTAGACTGTGACACGCAATGACCGTCGTTGCGAGGCACTGCAGCACAGCAGCAACAGCAGGCGGACATCCGGTGAGGGCACGTGACGCACCTTCCTTCAGGTGTGCCCAGTACTCCCCTGCCACCTTTGCACTCCTTTTTGGCATTGTCTCGTCTCCGAGACTCCTGGTGGGTGATGCTATGTCTCGGGACAATATGAAGGCAAAGGCAACTATTCCTGTAATATTCCCATTCTGGGGTGGTGGGGAAGGGGTCGCCCCCCCTCTCTCCCTCTGGGGTTTTTCCCTTCAAAAACCGCATTCTCGCATTGTTTGAGTGCATCCGTACCTCATACTTTTTCTCTCGCCAAAAATGGTGGAAAAAAAAACCCAATACTCCTTGGACCACTGAAGGAAAAAGGTGGGTAAATTTATTTTCCCCCCTCTTGAGAAATTTTGAGTAAATTTTTTCGGGATCCTGGATCCCTCAATAGTCAATAGTATTTAGCCTACCGGCTGCTCCCACTGCAACCTTTTTAGTTCTGAACGCCTTCCGTGAGCACGGTGCGTTTGACACAAAAAGAAGTACACAGTTCGACACCGCCTTCTGCGAATGGTGGGGGGGAAGTGAGGGTCTGCAGTGGATCTAAATACGGTAGCCACCTGTTGCGTGTGTTGCACTTCACGAGCAATGGCAGTCCCATCGGCTTGTCTGCCGCAACAAAACATATCAACGGGAGAAACGAGCGAAGCGAGGTGATTTGTGCAAGGGGACCAGAAACAGTGCCAAAAAGCCCTGTGGGAAGTCACGCGGGGAGTGTACTTGCGGTTCTCTGCAACACACTGCGCTGCACCGCGCACTCCCACACTGGCCCCTTCGCTGTCACAAAGGAATAGCGCGATGCAAGACAAAACAACGAGGCTGTGACTGGGAGCGAGGCCCCCCATGGGAACAAGTATCATTAACGACACTTAGTATGTATTGTCATCGAAAATGGGGAAGTGTGGTGGGGTGGCTTGACACACACTGAGAGGGCGTCGTTCCTCTTCTGAGGTGAGGTCAAACGAAGAATCGCCATTCGAAGAAAGAACATCACAACGACAGGTTGTGTTCGCAATTATGCGCACAGTGGAAAATTGCCTGAGTTGGCTATGCTGAACTGACGAAGCACGCAGGAGGGAAACAAGGATACGGGATTGCAGCCTCACGCGCTGCAAGACACATCACCCACACGGATAGAAACGCAGTCCGTTGGTGTGAAGACCCACCTCCCGCAGGGGCTGAGGGCAACACCACTGCCCTTTGAGTCCACCTTCCCCAGACACTCCCATGTGCTGAGGCGGTACAGTCTGGTGCCAGTGCTCGGGGTCACGACAGCAACAACATCACCTGGCTGTGACACAGCAAGCGAGAAGGGATGGTAGTCCAGTTGCACAGTACGCAGGCAGCTGAGGGAGGTTGTGCACCACACCTTGAGTGACTTGTCGTCAGAGCACGACACCAGGTGCTGCTCGTCCTGAGTCAGGGCCATGTCCCACACCCAATTAGTGTGCCCATGCAGGGTGTGTGTGTGTGTGAGGGTGCTGATGTCCCACACATGGATCGTCTTGTCCCATGACCCGCTGAAGATCCTCGTGCCCGACACAGCAATGCTGAAAACAGCCTCGCTGTGACCCTCCAGCAGTGTGGCGCTCGGTGTGCCCTTCAAGTCCCACACACGCACTCTGCGTGATGAGTCTCCGGACACCAGACGTCCGCAGTGTGTCCACGCTGCACTCCACACCTCTCTGAGGTTGTGTCTGAGGATGCACACCTGCTCCCAGGTTGATGTCAGCCACACGCAGATGGTCCCGTCGTCAGAGCACGTCGCCAACCACGTCCCGCAGACTGAGAAGGGTGTGCAACGAATATGACTGTTGCCGTGTGTTAAGTCCGCCACCACATCAGCGGTGATGGTGTCAAACACAGTGATGTGTCCTTCGCGGTCACCCGCAGCACACAGCGTCCCACTCTTCGACAGTGCGATGCGCCAAATATCGCCGCCATGCGTCGATGAGTAGAGAGCGGGAGCCTTGACGATGGGCCAGCGTGGGACGAGCTTGACAGCACCCCCGTCCTCCAGACCCGTGTCGGCAACGCGCTCTTCATCGTCCAGCTCCTCCTCACACCCTTCGATGTGTGCTGCCACGTTCTCAGCCTCACGGGCTGCGTTGTTGATAGAACCCGGGAACATCTCGTTGAGCGCATCCGCCTTCAGCCCGACCACGGTCCCGCCTTCCGGAACACCGACGACACAGCTGTCTCCGGTCCCGGCATGACGAACAGTCACATCCACGGTGGGGCCGTCCGTGCCTGTGGTGGGGGTGGTTGGGAGGAGGTGAGGTGTCGAGATGGCTGTCGGGGAGCAGCAAACGCAACACACCAACACAGGACAAGTCCCCTGCAGTTGAACAGTTCAAGTCACAGTTGGGCTGTGGAAGAACTATCAAGAAGGCAACCACCGCTTCCCAGCCACAACAGAGTATGTCGTCACTCCAAATCAGGTTGACGCTTCATTCCTTGCATTGGTGCTGCCATACTCTTGCTGCTGGGTTCGACACCTGCGGGCTCTGTGGGGTTGGTGGCGAGCACCTTCTCCACGACTGGGCCCCCCTCCGCCGCGATGCCCCCCTCCAGGGACCCACCCACAGCACCCGGGGTCGCAGGCGATTGCACCGGGCAGGCCGTGACGCGACGCCGCTTCGACGCGCTCTGTGGGGGAGTGCCCGGCTCCGCTGCGGGGGGCGTCACGCACCTCCCCTTCTTCCCGCCCCTCGCAGACATGGTGACGGGAGGAGGCTGTGTGGGTGGTGGTGTACGCATGGGCTGGTGTGCCCCACACGCCCTGCTGCGGTGGTGGTGCTGTTCGGCTCTGGACCACAACCCCCCCTGCTGTTGACCTAAACAGGCCGCCTCCGGGCCAGGGTGGGGTGGTGAATCAGGCACGGAACAGAGCAGAGGTCAGGTGGTGATGTGTTGCGAGGCTCGCAAGCAAGAGTGTCCACAACAACATGCCAACACACAAGGCAGGGAACAGGCTCCGAGGTTCCGAGGCACAAAACACCCAGCACCCTGTGGAGGAGGGGGGCTGAGGGAGAGGGGAGGGGGCAAGGCTCGTCACGATGCTGGTGTGGGTGTGGCGGTCTGCTGGAAACACGATGGGGCCTTAGCTCAGAAGTGCAGCAGAGTGAGCCGCCTCACACAACAGGGGACAACCTGGCACAGTTCGACACACAGCGAAGGGCCCCTGTGAATCAGCACTGGTCTCAGGTGTGCATTGCAAGGGTGGAGAGGGGGGCTTCGTGAGGGAGGGGAGGGCAGGGGCTGTGGAGCAGTCTGCGTCAACCCAGCACTGCGTCAATCCTTCTGCCCCTTTCCCCTCTGAGATGCAAACGCATCAGCTGCCTCGAAACAGAAGAAAGGGCCAGGTGGTGATGAGTTGCGAGGCAAGGAAGCAACACGGTGGGGCCCTTCGCTGTGTGCCACTGTGTGTCAAACTGTGTCACTTTGCAGCAAGTTTGTGAGGTGGTTCACGTTGACTCCCTTCTCTGCATATCTGGGCGAAGTCCCCACACAAACACACAACATCGCAACACAGAACTGGCAGAACGGAGGAGCAACGGAAACAGGGTCTGATGCTCCACTCAGAGAGACGATGAAACGGAAGACACAGCACACACAGAGACTGAAGTGTTGTTGTTCGTTGGTGTGAAGACCCACCTCAGTGTGCTCATCCAGGGTGTGTGTGTGAGGGTGCTGATGTCCCACACACGGATCGTCTTGTCCTCTGACCCGCTGAAGATCCTCGTGCCCGACACAGCTGGCAGGGGGAAGCGAAGCACGCAGGAGGGAAACAAGGAACGATATTGCAGCCTCACGCGCTACACTCAGCGGGAAACGGAAGACACAGCACCCACACTGATAGAATCACGGCCCTCGTGGCGCTGAAGATCCTCGTGCCCGACACAGCGATTCTGAGAACAGGCTCAGTACCGCTGTGCGACCCTCCAGCACTGTGGCGCTCGGTGTGCCCTTCAAGTCCCACACACGCACTTTGCCTGATTTGTCTCCGGACACCAGACATCCGCAGTGTGTCCACGCTGCACTGTACACCTCTGTGAGGTTGTGGTGCAGGACGCGCACCTTCTCCCAAGTTGATGTCAGCCACACGCAGATGGTGCCGTCAAGAGGCCCGTCGCCAACCACGTCCCACAGGCTGAGAAGGTAGTGCACAAAATAGTGTTGCCGTGGGTAAAGTCCGCCACCACATCAGCGGTGCTGGTGTCAAACACAGTGATGTGTCCTTCGCGGTCACCCCCAGCACACAGCGTCCCACACCTCGACAGTGTGATGCAGTAGACGCCACGGCCGTAACGACCTGCACTGTAGACTGCGGGAGCCTTGATGTTGGGCCAGCGTGGGACGAGCTTGGCAGCACCCCCGTCCTCCAGACCCGTGTCGGCAACGCGCTCTGCATCGTCCAGCTCCTCCTCACACCCTTCGATGTGTGCTGCCACGTTCTCAGCCTCACGGGCTGCGTTGTTGATAGAACCCGGGAACATCTCGTTGAGCGCATCCGCCTTCAGCCCGACCACGGTCCCGCCTTCCGCAACACCGACGACACAGCTGTCCCCGATCCCGGCATGACGGACAGTCACTTCCATGCTGTTGGGTGTGTAGACTGCCTGGGGTGGGGCCACTGGGGGTGTGAGGAGGTGCTGGAGATGGGTGTGGGTGGCAGTGAAGCAGAAGCAGAGGCGGGTATGGAGTGTGTCGTGACCCCGCCTTGCTGCTTCGGCTGAGAGGCGGCGAAGCGAGAAGACAGTCGCGCTGATTCTGCACACACTTCGCACCGTGGAGACGATAGGACAGAGCCACACAAGTGTCTGATGACACAAAGCGAAGGCCACCTTGTTCATTGGCAGCATGACTGGCTTTGGTGCCATACGCGAGCCACCTCACTTCGCTCTCTCTGAGGGCGAGAAGTGAGCCACGCCTGTAAGAATCAGCAGTGTGTATCCGTCCACAGAAATAAACCAATAACATGACAGTAGAGTGAGCCACGCCTGCAAGCCTCTGCTCTGAAGTGAGTGAAGTCAATTGATTTGTTATTCTCGAACCCACCCTTCCACATCCTCCCAATGCTGAAGTGAGTGAAGTGAGTCGAGAAAGCAGTGACTGTCCGCATCAGATTGGTTGCAAGAGAAAGCTGAAAAGTCTGACTCTCGACTCGGGGAGGCAGCTGCAGGGTTTCCTGTCAGTGCGTCAGGTGGGGGGGGTGGGGCGGGTGGGGAGGGGGTGCACGATGTCTTCTGCATCACTTGCCCCCCCGCCCCTCTGCTCGCGCACCCTTCAGCCTTCCTTTCCGCCTGGTGAACCCCACCGCACCGCAAACCCGCATTGCAAACAGGATCTGGTGTACGCAGCCCACCTCCTCCGCTTGTTCGACCACCTCTGGGGCAATTCAAAGCAACCAAGCTTGGTTGGTAAGCTCACCCCCACCTGGCCTGCAGTTTGGCACTTCACCTGGTGGCGGAGCATGATCTTTGAGCTCAAAGAAAGAGTTTCTCAGTCTGGTCGCGGGGTGTGTCTCGGATTCGCGGGGCGCTGACTCTTCACAGCCCCAGGGGCTGTCTAGCACGGGCAGGCCCACCTCACATCGAGAGGGAAGTGGTGGGGGGAAGAGCGGTCAATTGCTGCGTTATGCTCAAACCGCATCCCATCCATTGTCAACACTCCAAGCAATGGTTCCGATACTCTAGGGTTGAGTAATGGGGGGGCCCTCGCTACCAAAGTGTGACTGAATAGCGTATCAGTTCTCGTGCGCCGTCTTTCGTAGATGTTCTGTACGATGCGGGTCCGCTTATCCAACACAGCAAACATAACTGAGTGAGAAGCAGTGAGACAACGGCCCCACTTCCCCTCACTGACTGACGAGCTGTGACGGGCTGTGACTGGGAGCGAGGCCCCCCATGGGAACAAGTATCATTTACGACACTTGGTATGATTGTCATCGAAAATGGGGAAGTGTGGTGGGGTGGCTTGACACACACTGAGAAGGCGTGGTTCCTCTTCTGAGGTGAGGTCAAACGAAGAATCGCCATTGGGGGTCTTCGCTCGCCGTTATCCTTCGTCAATCTTCGTCAGTTTTCAGCCAATTCGACAGGAAATGCACCAAAATGCACTGACGATCACCCCGCAGCGAAGACCCCCATTCGAAGAAAAACACATTACCAACACTACGAATGGGGAAGCGGGTACCGAGTTAAAAAAACATCACAACGACAGGTTGTGTTCGCAATAATCCGCACAGTGGAAAGTTGCCTGAGTTGGCTGCACCAAACTGACAGAAGGAAACAGGAAGCAGGCAAGCCAGCTGGCAGGGGGAAGCACGCAGGAAAGTTGCCTGAGTTGGCTACGCTGAACTGACGAAGCACGCAGGAGGGAAACAAGGGTGCGGGATTGCAGCCTCACGCGCTACACTCAGCGGGAAACGGAAGACACAGCACACACGCTGATCAAGGTGTAGCGCTCTGCTGTGAAGACCCACCTCCCGCAGGGGCTGAGGGCAACACCACTGCCCTTTGAGTCCACCTTCCCCTGACACTCCCATGTGCTGAGGCGGTACAGTAGAGTGCCACTGCTCAGGGTCGCGACAGCAGCAACATCACCTGGCTGTGACACAGCAACTGAGGTAGGATAGGAGTCCAGTTGCACAGTACGCAGGCAGCTGAGGGAGGTTGTGCACCACACCTTGAGTGTCTTGTCGTCAGAGCACGACACCAGGTGCTGCTCGTCCTGAGTCAGGGCGCTGCCTCTCACTGCACCAGTGTGCTCATCCAGGGTGTGTGTGTGTGTGAGGGTGCTGATGTCCCACACACGGATGGTACTGTCATCTGACGCGCTGAAGATCCTCGTGCCCGATACAGCAATGCTGGAAACAGCATCGCTGTGACCCTCCAGCACTCTGGCGCTCGCTGTGTCCTTCAAGTCCCACACACGGACCTGTCCGCTGACGTCGCCGCCCACGAGACGTCCACAGAGTGCCCACGCTGCACTGATCGCGGCGCTGTTGTGGCTGGGGATGCACACCTGCGCCCAGGTTGATGTCAGCCACACGCAGATGGTGCCATCCTGAGAGCACGTTGCCAACCACGTCCCACAGACTGAGAAGGAGGTGTGACGAATAGGCTTGTTGCCGTGTGTTAAGGCCGCCACCACACCAGCGGTGATGGTGTCAAACACAGTGATGTGTCCTTCGCGGTACCCCACAGCACACAGCGTCCCACACCTCGACAGTGTGATGCGGCGTACGACGTCCCCATGCCGGCTCGAGTAGACTGCAGGTGCACTGACGATGGGCCAGCGTGGGACGAGCTTGACAGCACCCCCGTCCTCCAGACCCGTGTCGGCAACGCGCTGTGCATCGCCCAGCTCCTCCTCACACCCTTCGATGTGTGCTGCCACGTTCTCAGCCTCACGGGCTGCGTTGTTGATAGAACCCGGGAACATCTCGTTGAGCGCATCCGCCTTCAGCCCGACCACGGTCCCGCCTTCCGCAACACCGACGACACAGCTGTCACCGGTCCCGGCATGACGCACAGTCACATCCATGTTTCTCGAATGTTCTTCCCCTTGCACGCTGTGAGGGACACCAGCAGCAAAGCCTTCAGGAGGGTGGTGGTGTGTGCTGTGTGTGCGGTGCGATCATAGTGACGTCAGCGGGATATGGACCACATGGCTGCACTTCGCAGGGAGGGGAGGGTGTGGGGCAGTCTGCAGGGAGAGCACTGCGTCCATCCTTTTGCCCTCTTCTCATCTCACAAACAGAGCAAGGGCCAGGTGGTGCTGTGCTGCAGAGGCTAGAAAGGCAGGCAGTCAAGAAGGCGGCAGAGCAGGGTGACGGGCACTGCACTCAGGGTGAAACGGAAGACACAGCACACACAATGACAGAAGTGTGGTCCGTTGATGAGAAGAGCCACCTCCCGCAGGGGCTGAGTGCAACAGCGCAGATTTGTGAGTCTACCTTCCCCAGACACTCACCTGTGCTGAGGCGGTACAGCTTCGTCGTGCCTGAATAAAGTACCACAGCAACAACATCACCTGGCTGTGACACAGCAAGTGCGTAGGAATAGTAGTCCAGTTGCACAGTCCGCAGGCAGCTGAGGGAGGTTGTGCACCACACCTTGACTGACTTGTCGTCAGAGCACGACACCAGGTGCTGCTCGTCCTGAGTCAGGGCGATGCCTCTCACTGCACCAGTGTGCTCATCCAGGGTGCGTGTGTGTGTGAGGGTGCTGATGTCCCACACACGGATCGTACTGTCATCTGACCCGCTGAAGATCCTCGTGACTGACACTGCAATGCTGCGAGCAGCCTCGCTGTGACCCTCCAGCACTGTGGCGCTCGGTGTGCCCTTCAAGTCCCACACACAAACTTTGCCTTCGGTGTCTCCCGACACCAGACGTCCGCAGTGTGTCCACGCTGCACTCCACACCTCTGTGAGGTAGTGTCTGAGGATGCACACCTGCTCCCAGTTATGTCTTGGTATCAAGGTTTAAGAATGTGTAAATTCCTGCAGAACTTACAAGTTTTGCTTGTCACAACATTGGGGGGGGGGGGGGTTTTGTTTGTTTGTTTTTGTTGCCTTTGTGTCAATACACTACAACACCAAATACCAAGGGTGGGGGCGTTCTGTCTCTAGTCCTGTTTCATTCGCGTGTTCATTCTGAAGACAAGATGATGGAAACAAAAGGGAAAACAGGCATGCCCCTCACCACTCAGCGTATCTGCAGAGCCATGTGCACGTACATACACTCTGGGTACACATAGCCGCTCTGCCTTGGGAACAGAGAATGGGGTTTAACACGCTGAACTCCTTTGTGTAAACACCATTGGGTAGGCGGTCACATTCTCAGGTTCCGGGGGGAGGGGGGGGGGGAAATACGTTTTAGAAAACAAAATATTCATCACGTTCCGTCACGTCCGTCAGCACACACACTCACCTCACACATTCGTATACACTAAACGCTTCATCTCTTGTTCAAGCCTTCATCATCACGTGGTCGTAGCTCACCCCACGCGGCACTCACTTGGCATATAGTCAAGTGGTTCCGTCAGGAACCACTTGACTATATGCCAAGTGTTACTATTTCGTTCATTTAGCTCTGACATGAGCCTTGCGTTACACAGATTCCAGTTTGCTCAGCGAGAGTACCCAGGAATCTTGAGCCTTGGGTGGGAAACGGGGAGTCATGGAGGGGAGGGGGGGGTTGTTTATTCCTCATCATCAGCGCAGTCGTCCTCTCCTCTCTCGCGATATTCCTCACGCAGGAGGATCCGCCGTTTCAGCCATTCGCACCACTCTCCCAGCGCATGGTCATCATCTTCTTGGTATCCAATTCGTTCACAGCAGTACAGCATCGTTGGGAAATTCCCACGCGCGAAGTCTGTCAGTATCCTCTCCAGCGTAGGTGATTCGGTCGGGTATGGTATGGCCCTATCTCCCCATCTCCCATACGCACCACTATGCCTCGGGTCGTTCACCAGTAGGGTGTGTTCTGCGGTAGCGTGCCGCGTGCATCCTTCGACTCTGCACTCACGCTTGCTGCCGAACTGAGATTTTTTTTTATTTTCCCCCAAACCGCGAAAACGCCATTTTGCGCTTTGGAAACCGCGAAAAAGTACCACCCTAGTCCCCTGTGCCTTTGTGTCAATACACACTACACCACCAAATACCAAGGGTGGGGGGGTTCTGTCACCCGGAACACCGACGACACAGCTGTCCCCGGTCCCGGCATGACAGTCACATCCACAGTTATGTCCCGGCATGACGGACAGTCACATCCACAGTGGGGCCGCCCATGCCTGCGGTGGGTGGTTGGGTGGCTCCTTCCCAGCTGCAACAGTTCTGATGGGGGCCTTCGCTCTGTGCCGAAGTGTGCTGCAACCTACATGGTGAGGCGGCTCACTTTCCTGCACTTCAGAGCCAAGGCCCCCGATGACACTCCAATTGCACTGCCAGGCTGACGCTTCCCCACACGGCAACACACGAAACATGTTCCTTGCATTGGTGCTGCCATACTCTTGCTGCTGGGTTCGACACCTGCGGGCTCTGTGGGGTTGGTGGCGAGCACCTTCTCCACGACTGGGCCCCCCTCCGCCGCGATGCCCCCCTCCAGGGACCCACCCACAGCACCCGGGGTCGCAGGCGATTGCAACGGGCAGGCCGTGACGCGACGCCGCTTCGATGCGCTCTGTGGGGGGGTGCCCGGCTCCGCTGCGGGCGTCACGCACCTCCCCTTCTTCCCGCCCCTCGCAGACATGGTGCCGGGAGGAGGCTGTGTGGGAGGTGGTGTGCGCGTGGGGTGGTGTGCCCCACACGCCCTGCTGCGGTGGTGCCCTCAGCCCACCCCACCGTCGGGGGAACACGCGACCAGCAGCAGCGCGGCAAGCATGTGCGATCGGTGCATATTGGCTGGACAAGAAGTGTGGATCTGGCCGTGGTAGCGGAGGTCTGGGGTGGGTCTCTACCACACGGGGTGTGTTTTACCAAAAGCAGGTGTTTGTATGCCCCTCACCACTCATATTTGCAGAGCCGGTGGTGCTGTGCTGCAGAGGCTAGAACTGGTCACGACGCGGCAGAGCAGGGTGACGGGGCCCTGCACTCAGTGAAACGGAAGACACAGCACGCACAGTGACAGAAGATTCACTTTCAGCGAAGACCCACCTCCCGCAGGGGCTGAGGGCAACAGACCAGCACTCTCGGGGCACCTTCCCCAGACACTCCCCTGTGCTGAGGCGGTACAGCTTCGTTGTGCCTGAATAAAGTACCACCGCAACAACATCACGCTGTGACACAGCAAGTGAGTAACACAGGGTGTCCACTTGCACAGTACGCAGGCAGCTGAGGGAGGTTGTGCACCACACCTTGAGTGACTCGTCGAGAGAGCACGACACCAGGTGCTGCTCGTCCTGAGTCAGGGCGATGCCTCTCACTGCCACCCCGCCACCCAGGGTGTGTGTGTGTGTGAGGGTGCTGATGTCCCACACACGGATGGTACTGTCACGGAGGTCATCTGACGCGCTGAAGATCCTCGTGCCCGACACAGCAATGCTGCGAACAGTACCGCTGTGACCCTCCAGCACTGTGGCGCTCGGTGTGCCCTTCAAGTCCCACACACAAACTTTGCCTTCGGTGTCCCCCGACACCAGACGTCCGCAGTGTGTCCACGCTGCACTCCACACCTCTGTGAGGTAGTGTCTGAGGATGCACACCTGCTCCCAGGTTGATGTCAGCCACACGCAGATGGTGCCGTCCTCAGAGCACGTCGCCAACCACGTCCCGCAGACTGAGAAGGTAGTGCAGGTTATTCGCTGATCGCCGTGTGATACGTCCGCCACCACATCAGCGGTGGTGGTGTCAAACACAGTGATGTGCCCATCGCTGTGGTCTCCCGCAGCACACAGCGTCCCACACCTCGACAGTGTGATGCACCCAATGCCAACCCGCCCGGTGTTGTAGACTGTAGGAGCCTTGACGTTGGGCCAGCGTGGGACGAGCTTGACAGCACCCCCGTCCTCCAGACCCGTGTCGGCAACACGCTGTGCATCGTCCAGCTCCTCCTCACACCCTTCGATGTGTGCTGCCACGCATGCAGCCTCACGGGCTGTCTTGTTGATAGAACCCGGGAACATCTCGTTTAGCGCATCCGCCTTCAGCCCGACCACGGTCCCGCCTTCCGGAACACCGACGACACAGCTGTCACCGGTCCCGGCATGACGGACAGTCACATCCACGGTGGGGCCGTCCATCCCTGTGGTGGGGGGTTTGGGAGGTGGTGAGGTGTGGAGATCGACAGTTGTCGGGTCGCGAGCTTGCACACAACTATCAGAAACAAGTGTCTGGGCCTTCGCTCTGTGCCGAAGTGTGCTGCAACCTACATTGTGAGGCGGCTCACTTTCCTGCACTTCAGAGCCAAGGCCCCTGATGACACTCCAATTGCACTGCCAGGTTGACGCTTCCCCACACGGCAACACACGAAACTTGTTCCTTGCATTGGTGCTGCCATACTCTTGCTGCTGGGTTCGACACCTGCGGGCTCTGTGGGGTTGGTGGCGAGCACCTTCTCCACGACTGGGCCCCCCTCCGCCGCGATGCCCCCCTCCAGGGACCCACCCACAGCACCCGGGGTCGCAGGTGATTGCACTGGGCAGGCCGTGACGCGACGCCGCTTCGACGCGCTCTGTGGGGGAGTGCCCGGCTCCGCTGCGGGGGGCGTCACGCACCTCCCCTTCTTCCCGCCCCTCGCAGACATGGTGACGGGAGGAGGCTGTGTGGGAGGTGGTGTGCGCGTGGGGTGGTGTGCCCCACACGCCCTGCTGCGGTGGTGGCGGTGTTGGGCGGTGTGAAATGCACCACAACACCCCTCAGCCCACCCCACCGTCGGGGGAACACGCGACCAGCAGCAGCGCGGCAAGCATGTGCGATCGGTGCATATTGGCTGGACAAGAAGTGTGGATCTGACCGTGGTAGCGGGGGTCTGGGGCGGGAGTCAGAGCGGGGGGTCTGGACCCCCGATATCGGGAGTCTGCACTGCCTATTTTCGGTGCCGGTACGACCCCCGCCCAGCGGGGGTCAGTTCCCCGCTTTTCCGATCTCCCAAAAAGATCTCCCCCGACGTGCGGGAGACCACCGTGCAAAAGCGGGGTTGGGTGTTTTGAGAAAAAAAACACGGTTTGCCCCCCGGGCGGGATCCCGGGCGGGCCCGGCCGGGTTCCGGGAAATTCCGGGATTCCCGGGATTTCCCGGCCGGGATCCCGGGATGACCCCGGGATATCCCGGGGTCATCCCGGGACCCCCCCGGGGTCAGGTGTAGGTGGGTGGTAAGATGACTTGAGAGTTTTGCACATTGCATATTGCACGCTGCCGTTGCCCCCTTCCCCTTTGCGATCCACCCGATGTCATTAGTTTTTCACGGTTTGCCCCCGGGCGGGCCCGGCCGGGGTATCCCGGGATGGCCCCGGGATATCCCGGGGTCATCCCGGGACCCAGTCGTGCCCTTGTGCTCCTCACTCACGAAACCATCATCAGCAGGAGTGTGAGTGTGGAAGCGTCAACGCAAAAAGAAACCAAAGCAAGTGCCGAACAAAGCGCAGTGACACTTTTCGCTCAGTAATGCTGAAAAATGAGCCGCCTCACAATGTTGGTGACCCCTCCACCTCTTCCCAGCACAACTGGAGGGCCACCCACTCTGCGCAGTTTGCCGAAGCTAGTACCTGGCAATACCCCAGCGCGTTCACTCCATCGATCTGTACAAGAGGCAGCCCAGCCAGTGTCACAAGCCCAGGCCGAGGGGGGGTGACATTCTCTCGGAGTACCCGAGGGAACAGAGAGGTAACAGAGCGGGATATCCGTGGGATATCCCTCTCTGTTTCTCGCGTGTCTTCTGCAGGGTTCCGCATTGGTGCAGGACATCCAACGGGAGAAGTAACATTCCGTGGAGGTTATCCCATAGGATATCCTCCCCAGGTTCTGGGAATCGAACCACCACCTATGTTGTCACGCAGGCTCCATGCGACAGTACCTCGCGGACAACCCAGAATCGGGCGCGGAGCACATCTCCCGACGGTGTTCCCCCGAGGGGAGCCTCGCCCGGGTGTACTTTGCACAGAGTATGGGCGCCCTGTTTGGGATGTCGACTGCCGCAACCAGATCCCAGGCACTGTGTCGACGACGCAGCACCTGAGCGGGTTTTGAACCCGAGACCGTCAATTCTCAGCAGGACCTCAGGGAGGGCGCCGACCCGGGCTTCCCCTCCTCGCCTCGAAGGGAGGGCGTTTGGTGTGTCGGCATGAGGTGGTGCAGAGGGCAACCCTCTGGAGTGCACTACACAGCGACGTGGTTCCTGATGGACACCGTGGTTGAGCAGCAATCTTGTTTCCTGCCACTTGTAATCCTGCCACTTGTCACTTGTGTGCTGCCTTCGTGTGTGCGCCTGTGCCTCCCTGTTCTGCATTTGGTTACCCTCACGGGTATCACGATACAGAGCAGTCCCCCCCCTCCTCCCCCCAAAAATCGTTCGCATCATCTTGGCGCCCATTCCTTCCACTTTCTGTGGATGTGTTTGGTATTTCCGAACGGAATTTTCCAGCGTCAAGACTGATACCTCGCCGTTTTCGAGTCAGTCACTTCCACCGCCGCTGCGATTTGCGTACCGGTAGTTGTGCAGAAATTTTTTTTTTCCATGTCGCTCCCGTTGGTCACTTCGCTGCTTTGAGTCAGCCACGTGGCGGAAGCCGGACCGCAGGGAGGGGCGTTGCGCCCGTTGACGCCTCTCACTCCTCATGTGCCTTGAGTAGCTGCCAGGTGGGTCTGCTTTGAGGCGGGGAATCGCGTCAGGCCAAACAGCCACTGCGAGGACGTCTCCCCTAAAAGAAAAGAAAGAATGTGGGAAGGGGACGGGGGTGGGATGGGTGGGCAGCGCAAGCCGGAAGGAGCGCCTCCCATGGGGCGGAAGCTCACCCGACAGCATAAAATGCTGCGAAAACAACAAAAAAAGGGAAAATAAACCACGCACACCACAACATCAATAAAACCAAAGCCGTGCAGAAAGGGCCCCTCCGCATATATGAAACAGGGCACACAGCGGAAAAAGAGTTACCAGAGCTTGCTTTAGTTTCCCCTCGGAGGAGGGTAATCACAGGGGGCGCCACGTGAAGGCAGCAAGTTGGATTTTATCCCCCCTTTTTTTTTTCCCTCTTGTGTCCCATGCCTTGTTTGCAGTGATCGCATTGTTGGCCATCCTTGCTGTAGTTCGGCATGCCGCCCTTCCCACCTTCCCCCACCCCCTCCCCGGCGGTTTTGCTCTCCGTGTGGTTTGGTGGTACTGGTGAGCCATCTGGGGAAAGAACCTTGACAATCCCGGGCCGGCAGTACGTTCGTCACCCCCACGGGCTCGGCCGGTTTCTAAACCTTTAGGCAATCTACGTCCGCAGGCCAAGAACCCGGTGTGCAGATGCACGTTGGGAGCCCCCTGAAGTCCGCACACGCCCTCTCTGAGTAGTCCCCGACCAAGCGCTGGCCTCTCTGACCGACTACCATGCCGCCGCAGGCCAAGAACCCGGTGTGCCGAAGCACATTGGGAGCCCCCTGAAGTCAACACAGCACCCCGCCAGTGGCTCCAGCTGTCCCTCCCCATGTCAGAGTTGACGGAAAAAGGCGGACCCTCTTTTGTCCCAGTGCTCCGTGCTATGCACTGGGACCCCGTTGCCCAGGCGGACCAGCCTGGGGGAGCCCTCGGGGTGTGGGGTTGAGTTTTACGACTTCCCTAGGTCTTAGGTAGTTTAAGGTCGTGCCCAGGACCTGGTGGAGAATGAGGGGTGTATGCGACAGTACCTCGCGGACAACCCAGAATCGGGCGCGGAGCACATCTCCCGACGGTGTTCCCCCGAGGGGAGCCTCGCCCGGGTGTACTTTGCACAGAGTATGGGCGCCCTGTTTGGGATGTCGACTGCCGCAACCAGATCCCAGGCACTGTGTCGACGACGCAGCACCTGAGCGGGTTTTGAACCCGAGACCGTCAATTCTCAGCAGGACCTCAGGGAGGGCGCCGACCCGGGCTTCCCCTCCTCGCCTCGAAGGGAGGGCGTTTGGTGTGTCGGCATGAGGTGGTGCAGAGGGCAACCCTCTGGAGTGCACTACACAGCGACGTGGTTCCTGATGGACACCGTGGTTGATCAGCAATCTTGTTTCCTGCCACTTGTAATCCTGCCACTTGTCACTTGTGTGCTGCCTTCGTGTGTGCGCCTGTGCCTCCCTGTTCTGCATTTGGTTACCCTCACGGGTATCACGATACAGAGCAGTCCCCCCCCTCCTCCCCCCAAAAATCGTTCGCATCATCTTGGCGCCCATTCCTTCCACTTTCTGTGGATGTGTTTGGTATTTCCGAACGGAATTTTCCAGCGTCAAGACTGATACCTCGCCGTTTTCGAGTCAGTCACTTCCACCGCCGCTGCGATTTGCGTACCGGTAGTTGTGCAGAAATGCTAACATTTAATTTGCTCTGTGGAACCTGGACTGCACCTTCTGGGATGTGAGTCTGTAGATAGTTGGACAGTTGCGGTACCCATCTGTTAGAAAGCTGAAAGGAACCTTGTCGGGCGATCAAGGACGACTGAGGGTTCAGTTTGAGTTTAATGTGGTCCAAGGGTACAACAGACATCACTGCTTTGCAGATCCCTCTTGCTTGTCCCTCTGGTAACTTCCAACGGCTCAAACTCCTCGACTTCCTTGGGTGGGCATTTGCCATACCTGACGTAAAACAGTGATGCTTCGTGCTAGTGGTGAACCTGACGTTAGTAAAGGAAGGGTGCTGCGGCTGTCCACGAGGGGCTCTGATGCCTCCTCACGGTGCCTGGTTGGTCGGTTCAGGTGAAACAGAGCAAATTTAGTGTTAGGGGGATGCCTCTGGTCAAGGCCTTTTCACAAAAATTGACCCACGGCGCCGAGTTGGGCCGTTGGTTCCTGGTTGTAGCTCGGTCTACGCCAGGTTCCACACCCCGTCATCGCAAAACGTACGCATACACAGAGGCAAAACACA
This sequence comes from Rhynchopus euleeides, assembly GCA_963210315.1. NCBI lineage: Eukaryota > Euglenozoa > Diplonemea > Diplonemida > Diplonemidae > Rhynchopus > Rhynchopus euleeides. The sequence goes on from OY723244.1 coordinate 129,450, forward strand.
ACAGCCTCTGTGGTACGGGAGCATGGCGGGAGGAAATTTTGCCTTTTGGTCAAATAGGCACCCTTTTGTAATCACTTGACCCGCAGGGTGGCTGAGTCTTATCAGACAGGCCGACCTACATGTTGATCAGTGGAACCACACAACCTGTTCAACCTGCCCCCGGGGTGGCTGAGTCCACCCCTGCCGTAGCGTAAGATAAGCCTACGTCGACCCTCGTCGTCCTCTTCGTCGTCCTAGGACTGTGGAGTTCAGCAACCAGGAGGATGCGGAACTGCTGTGAGCTGCACACTCTCTTGACACACCTGCCCGTATCTGCGTTACACTCGTGGTAACCCCGAACCCTGTATTATACAGGAGACTTCCATCTGGGACAGTTTCTGTTCCAGATGAGCTTTGACAGTGGTAGCCATCTTTGCTATGGAGCCATCGTCATTGCTATCGTCGTCACTCGGACCCATGAGCAGTGGATACAATTGGTGTGGAAGGAGAGGGTGCGGTTCTGGATCAGCATGTCTGAATCTGAAACTGGGACTGAAAGCCATAGGTCTGAGATGACCTCGGTCCAAGCGACCTGAGACTGAGAACCCCCGGGATTCCCGGCCGGACCCCGGCCGGACCCGGCCGGGATTTCCCCGGGATCCCGGCCGGGATTTCAAAATCCCGGTCCCGGGACCGGAATTTCCGGGCCCGGCCGGGGTTTCCCGGGATCCTGCCGGGGGGCAAACCGTGAAAAAATATATAGCAAGGGTGGGGGCGTTCTGTGATGATTTTTGTTTCATTCGTGTGTTCGTTCTGAAGACAAGATGATGGAAACAAAAGGGAAAAGACAGCAGTCTCTCGAGCCTTCCTTTCAGATGATTTTTGCACTGATCGCTTCCACCTCAACCCGTCACTCGTCACGCGTTTTTTCTCGCTGGCGCTAGTGATATTGGCTGGCAGAAAACACACACAACCCCCCCTCGCGTGTCGAGTGACCTCACCCGTCTGAAGTCCAGAAAATGTGTCGGGTTGGGTGGAGCATACACACACACACACACATGTCAAACCACACAAACGTGTTCACACATCCGGCATCCTATGCTAATATCCGCCGCTCCCCTGCGGGAACCATCGGCTCTTCCGACCCAGCGACACTCTTGCCGTATTGTCTCCACCACACGGGGTGTTCTACCAAGAACAGGCATGCCCTCACCACTCAGCATATTTGCAGAGCGGTGGTGCTGTGCTGCAGAGGCTAGAAGTCAAGCAGGGTTACGGGGCACAGGGTCTGATACTGCACTCAGTGAATCGGAAGACACAGCACACACAGTGACAGAAGGGTTCCTTTCAGCGAAGACCCACCTCCCGCAGGGGCTGAGGGCAACAGACCAGCACTCTACGGGCACCTGCCCCAGACACTCCCCTGTGCTGAGGCGGTACAGCTTCGTCGTGCCTGAATAAAATACCACCGCAACAACATCGCGCTGTGACACAGCAAGTGAGTAACACAGGGTGTCCACTTGCACAGTACGCAGGCAGCTGAGGGAGGTTGTGCACCACACCTTGAGTGTCTTGTCGAGAGAGCACGACACCAGGTGCTGCTCGTCCTGAGTCAGGGCGATGCCTCTCACTGTATCAGTGTGGCCATCCAGGGTGTGTGTGTGTGTGAGGGTGCTGATGTCCCACACACGGATGGTACTGTCACGGAGGTCATCTGACGCGCTGAAGATCCTCGTGCCCGACACAGCAATGCTGCGAACAGTACCGCTGTGACCCTCCAGCACTGTGGCGCTCGGTGTGCCCTTCAAGTCCCACACACGAACTTTGCCTTCGGTGTCTCCCAACACCAGACGTCCGCAGTGTGTCCACGCTGCCCGGTACACCGGGGTGTTGTTGTGCTGCAGGATGTCCCTGTTGTGCAGGATGCACACCTGCTCCCAGGTTGATGTCAGCCACACGCAGATGGTGCCGTCCTTAGAGCACGTCGCCAACCACGTCCCGCAGACTGAGAAGGTAGTGCAGGTTATTTGCTGATCGCCGTGTGATACGTCCGCCACCACATCAGCGGTGGTGGTGTCAAACACAGTGATGTGCCCATCGCTGTGGTCTCCCGCAGCACACAGCGTCCCACACCTCGACAGTGTGATGCACTCAATGCCAACCCGCCCAGGGTTGTAGACTGTAGGAGCCTTGACGTTGGGCCAGCGTGGGACGAGCTTGACAGCACCCCCGTCCTCCAGACCCGTGTCGGCAACACGCTGTGCATCGTCCAGCTCCTCCTCACACCCTTCGATGTGTGCTGCCACGCATGCAGCCTCACGGGCTGTCTTGTTGATAGAACCCGGGAACATCTCGTTGAGCGCATCCGCCTTCAGCCCGACCACGGTCCCGCCTTCCGCAACACCGACGACACAGCTGTCACCGGTCCCGGCATGACGCACAGTCACATCCATGTTTCTCAAATGTTCTTCCCCTTGCACGCTGTGAGGGACACCAGCAGCAAAGCCTTCAGGAGGGTGGTGGTGTGTGCTGTGTGTGCGGTGCGATCATAGTGACGTCAGCGGGATATGGACCACATGGCTGCACTTCGCAGGGAGGGGAGGGTGTGGGGCAGTCTGCAGGGAGAGCACTGCGTCCATCCTTTTGCCCTCTTCTCATCTCACAAACAGAGCAAGGGCCAGGTGGTGCTGTGCTGCAGAGGCTAGAAAGGCAGGCAGTCAAGAAGGCGGCAGAGCAGGGTGACGGGCACTGCACTCAGGGTGAAACGGAAGACACAGCACACACAATGACAGAAGTGTGGTCCGTTGATGAGAAGAGCCACCTCCCGCAGGGGCTGAGTGCAACAGCGCAGATTTGTGAGTCTACCTTCCCCAGACACTCACCTGTGCTGAGGCGGTACAGCTTCGTCGTGCCTGAATAAAGTACCACAGCAACAACATCACCTGGCTGTGACACAGCAAGTGCGTAGGAATAGTAGTCCAGTTGCACAGTCCGCAGGCAGCTGAGGGAGGTTGTGCACCACACCTTGACTGACTTGTCGTCAGAGCACGACACCAGGTGCTGCTCGTCCTGAGTCAGGGCGATGCCTCTCACTGCACCAGTGTGCTCATCCAGGGTGCGTGTGTGTGTGAGGGTGCTGATGTCCCACACACGGATCGTACTGTCATCTGACCCGCTGAAGATCCTCGTGACTGACACTGCAATGCTGCGAGCAGCCTCGCTGTGACCCTCCAGCACTGTGGCGCTCGGTGTGCCCTTCAAGTCCCACACACGCAGTTTGCGTTGCTCGTCTCCTGACACAAGACGTCCGCAGTGTGTGGGCTGCTGGGGGAGTCACGCACCTCGCCTTCTTCCCGCCGCTGCCAGGCATGGTGCCGGGAGGAGGCTGTGTGGGTGGTGGTGTGCGTGTGGGGTGGTGTGCCCTGGCCTGGCTGACGTCCAAAAAAAAGATAAAATAGTAGGGTACTTCTAAGAATCTTGGGTGCTTTTTGAGTACCCCACACGCCCTGCTGCGGTGGTGGCGGTGTTCGGAAATGCATCACAACATCCCCACCCTACCCTACCCGACCCGACCCTACCCTACCCTACCCTACCCTACCCTACCCTACCCTACCCTACCCTACCCTACCCTACCCTACCCTACCCTACCCTACCCTACCCTACCCTACCCTACCCTACCCTACCCTACCCTACCCTACCCTACCCTACCCTACCCTACCCTACCCTACCCTACCCTACCCTACCCCACCGTTGCGGGAACAGCCTAGCCAGCGTGGTGCGTGCGGCAGCAATGCGGCAGTGTTTTTAGGATTTGCCACCGCTTTCGTCTGTCCTGCAGAAGCCCATGATGACCTGGAGGCCGCCACCTTGAAGGCCGTGACCTTCCCGGCGGGGCTCGTGGGGGCACACGTACTCGGGAGTGTGTCGTGAGCAGAGGGGCGGGGGGGTGGCGTGCAGAGAGAGCACTTGCGTCAATCACTTGACCTCTTCCCATCTGAGATGCAAGTGCACACATAGTGGGGGCAGGCAGCAGAGAAGGCACGCGTGAGACGGTTCAAGGGAGGGCAGAGGCAGAGATCGGGGGAGAGCGAAATGGCTCCTCTCATCTGAGGACGCCCGACACAAGCCCCCCTTGCATCTGAGGCTGCCACCACATCGAGGTGCTGTTCACGATGACTGTCACCGTTTCGGGGGCCCCTGTCTGGTTAATTCGGGAACATCGTACTCCTTGTCGGAAGCCGTCCCCTCTTTCCCCCTCCTCCCTCCCCCCCACCGTGCCGATGTCCCCGTTCCAAACGGCAAAATCAGTATTTTTTTGCGGCCTGTGTGGTTGTCTTCGTCGTTTTTCTTCTGCGACCGGACATCCCCTTCTGGAGACACCGATCTACACTATGAACCGCTAGCTGATGCTGGAGCTTTCGGGAGCCTCTGCGAGTGGGTGGCCACGTTTTCTTTGGTGGACGCATCCAAAAGGAAATAAAGAAATAAAGAACCCGAAAAGAGGTCGAGGCACCCGCTCCACACCAGCATCTTGGGGCTGGGGGTTCACAGTTCACACAGGTGAGGATCAGTCCTCTGTGAGGCGCTTATCCTGAAGACGTTCCAGTTCCCCAGTCGGTCTCCAGAAACTCGGGCCGCGTCTGGCGCTGTATCGCCTCGGCGGGAGTATAACACAACCGCTTCTGTCAGAATCTGAGGCTTGCCCCCCCTCATAAGGTGCATTCTGTACGTCTCCACACCTGTGTGTTGAGGCCACAAAAACCGGCTGCAAAACTACTTCAACCGGGTGAAGCACAAGAGCGAAGGGGCGGCAACGACAGTTGGTGTTCTTCGAACGCTTCACACCCCCCACAGCCTGGTGGGCGTGTGAAGTGTTCGTCAGGATCCGCACGGTGAATAGTTGCCTGATTTGTGCTGCGCCGAACATACAAAAAGAAGTACACAGTTCGACACCGCCTTCTGCGAATGGTGGGGGGGAAGTGAGGGTCTGCAGTGGATCTAAATACGGTAGCCACCTGTTGCGTGTGTTGCACTTCACGAGCAATGGCAGTCCCATCGGCTTGTCTGCCGCAACAAAACATGTCAACGGGAGAAACGAGCGAAGCGAGGTGATTTGTGCAAGGGGACCAGAAACAGTGCCAAAAAGCCCTGTGGGAAGTCACGCGGGGAGTGTACTTGCGGTTCTCTGCAACACACTGCGCTGCACCGCGCACTCCCACACTGGCCCCTTCGCTGTCACAAAGGAATGGCGCGATGCAAGACAAAACAACGAGGCTGTTACTGGGAGCGAGGCCCCCCATGGGAACAAGTATCATTACTGGGGGGGGGCAATTAATCGTAAGTAGTCGAATAATCGTAAGGGGGCGATTAATTGTACAACATTTTCTGGGCCATTTATACGTAAATTTGTTTTGAATAATCGTAGGGGTTACGATTATTCACTTTTGGCCAAATTTCTGACTTTTCCTCAGAAGATCAAGCAACAGGAACAGCAGGGATCCCACTCAGGCTGTACAAAGTGGAGAATCGGTCGTCATAGACCAGTGATTGAGTCACCCCACATGTCGGAGCACACATGCCCCGAGTTTAATGGGTGGAAGAGAGTATGGTTTGAGGCCCCCCCGCCCCCAGGTTCCCTGCCAGTGAGGTGAGCCTGGGGGGGGGGGCACCAAAATTCTGGGGTGGCCCATACGCAACCTCAGGAAGATGGACACAGTCCAGAAACTGTACCCCACAAGGAACAGATGTCCACGACCGTGGCCTCCGGCGGCTGGGGGGCTCCGCCCCCCAGACCCCCCTGTGGACTCTCTTTGCATTCTCTGTACCACCTCGAAGGGTGCACCCGAGCCAAGCACCCAAGCATGGGAACTAGGCTAGAAACTGATACAGTCATTGAAATAGATCGGGACAGCCAGGGCTCCCAGTCACCGTCATACGAAGGGACTATGCGAACTGGAGACGGCGCAAGAGCAGGTGCAGCTGTGCTGTATTCTTGAGGGCTCCCGCTACGTCAAAAACCACCCCCTCATCCAAACGTAAGGACTGAGCCAAGGCGTCAATCCCTTCGGACCTCGTCAGCGCCCCAGGAACACAGGCCCCGTCATCGGTATTCGACGCGTGCCCCGCGCACGCCAGCCAACGACGCTCTGGTGCTGGGGATGGGGTCGAGGGGGTGGTGTGGCAGGCAGGGAAGTGCACGGGACCAGAAAAACCATTCGACGGTCGAGCGCGCACTGGGTGTGGAGGGTACCTAAAAAACGGGTCACCCACAGGGTCCGACATCGGGTGTCGGACCCCACCGTGTGCCCATCTGGATGACTCAAGCGCCTCACACCGGGTCCCTCCCCTCCTGGTGGCCCACCGGGGTGCTATGGCCAGTTTCCACCGGTGCTGTTGCTGTGTGCACGGAATGCCGGTGAGACAGGCCGAGAATGCGACCCACACCCACCCCCACTCCACCAATTGACATTCTGAACAGCAAAACGGGTAATTTTTTGCCAAAAGTGAATAATCGTAACCCCTACGATTATTCACCACCGTTGAAAATTTGTAAATTTTGGGACACCCGATTTATACAGACCGCGTCGCTAAATAATCGTAGGGGTTACAATTATTTGACCCCCCCCAGTAACGACACTTAGTATGTATTGTCATCGAAAATGGGGAAGTGTGGTGGGGTGGCTTGACACACACTGAGAGGGCGTCGTTCCTCTTCTGAGGTGAGGTCAAACGAAGAATCGCCATTCGAAGAAAGAACATCACAACGACAGGTTGTGTTCGCAATTATGCGCACAGTGGAAAATTGACTGAGTTGGCTATGCTGAACTGACGAAGCACGCAGGAGGGAAACAAGGATACGGGATTGCAGCCTCACGCGCTACGCTCTGCAGGAAACGGAAGACACATCACCCACACGGATAGAAACGCAGTCCGTTGGTGTGAAGACCCACCTCCCACAGGGGCTGAGGGCAACACCACTGCCCTTTGAGGACACCTTCCCCTGACACTCCCATGTGCTGAGGCGGTACAGTGTGGTGTCAGTGCTCTGGTTCACGACAGCAACAACATCACCTGGCTGTGACACAGCAAGCGAGAAGGGAGAGTAGCCCACTTGCACAGTACGCAGGCAGCTGAGGGAGGTTGTGCACCACACCTTGAGTGACTTGTCGTAAGAAGAGCACGACACCAGGTGCTGCTCGTCCTGAGTCAGGGCCATGTCCCTCACCCAATCAGTGTGCAGGGTGTGTGTGTGTGTGAGGGTGCTGATGTCCCACACACGGATAGTCTTGTCCCATGACGCGCTGAAGATCCTCGTGCCCGACACAGCAATGCTGAAAACAGCCTCGCTGTGACCCTCCAGCAGTGTGGCGCTCGGTGTGCCCTTCAAGTCCCACACACGTACTCTGCGTGATGAGTCTCCGGACACCAGACGTCCGCAGTGTGTCCACGCTGCACTCCACACCTCTCTGAGGTTGTGTCTGAGGATGCACACCTGCTCCCAGGTTGATGTCAGCCACACGCAGATGGTCCCGTCCTTAGAGCACGTCGCCAACCACGTCCCGCAGACTGAGAAGGGTGTGCAACGAATATGACTGTTGCCGTGTGTTAAGTCCGCCACCACATCAGCGGTGATGGTGTCAAACACAGTGATGTGTCCTTCGCGGTCACCCGCAGCACACAGCGTCCCACTCTTCGACAGTGCGATGCGCCAAATATCGCCGCCATGCGTCGATGAGTAGACTGCGGGAGCTTTGACGATGGGCCAGCGTGGGACGAGCTTGACAGCACCCCCGTCCTCCAGACCCGTGTCGGCAACGCGCTCTTCATCGTCCAGCTCCTCCTCACACCCTTCGATGTGTGCTGCCACGTTCTCAGCCTCACGGGCTGCGTTGTTGATAGAACCCGGGAACATCTCGTTGAGCGCATCCGCCTTCAGCCCGACCACGGTCCCGCCTTCCGGAACACCGACGACACAGCTGTCACCGGTCCCGGCATGACGAACAGTCACATCCACGGTGGGGCCGTCCGTGCCTGTGGTGGGGGTGGTTGGGAGGAGGTGAGGTGTCGAGACGGCTGTCGGGGAGCAGCAAACGCAACACACCAACACAGGACAAGTCCCCTGCAGTTGAACAGTTCAAGTCACAGTTGGGCTGTGGAAGAACTATCAAGAAGGCAACCACCGCTTCCCAGCCACAACAGAGTATGACGTCACTCCAAATCAGGTTGACGCTTCGTTCCTTGCATTGGTGCTGCCATACTCTTGCTGCTGGGTTCGACACCTGCGGGCTCTGTGGGGTTGGTGGCGAGCACCTTCTCCACGACTGGGCCCCCCTCCGCCGCGATGCCCCCCTCCAGGGACCCACCCACAGCACCCGGGGTCGCAGGCGATTGCAACGGGCAGGCCGTGACGCGACGCCGCTTCGACGCGCTCTGTGGGGGAGTGCCCGGCTCCGCTGCGGGGGGAGTCACGCACCTCCCCTTCTTCCCGCCCCTCGCAGACATGGTGACGGGAGGAGGCTGTGTGGGAGGTGGTGGGTCTTGCTCGGTCAGAGGATACAGGCATGTAGCTTGGGGGGTCCAGCTGGTCTCGAGACCAGCAGTTGCCTATGTTGCTGGTCTGGGGGAAAAAAAAGATACCTGGGACCCCCCGTGTATAAGTCCCCCCCCCTTACCCCCGTGTTTAAGTCCCCCCCTGGGGGTCTGGCAGGGGGGGGACTTAAACACAGGGGGACCTAAACACGGGGGTGGGCTGGTCTGGAGGGTCATCAGGTGGCCCCTAGGCCCTCCAGGTGCTGTCAGAGTCGAAAGTGGGGTGCCAAAAGTCCATCCGGACCGGAATTACCCCCCTACGACAGCAGAGGAAGAGGTCTTCTTGGTCTCCACTGTGCCACCCCCGTGTTTAAGCCCCCCCTGTGTTTAGGTCCGCCCCCCCCGTGTTTAAGTCCCCCCCGGCCGAAAATCGCCTCCAGGGGGGGGACTTAAACACGGGGGGTCCCAGGTACTACGAGAAACACTTGGCCTCTATGCTGTGAGCGTTGCATTGAACGCTTCCACCTGTTGAACGGGCTCTTGCACTTTGAACACACCTCTTGCACTTTGAAACCCCCCCCTGGTGTAATTGACATCCCGTATTTCGTACTTCTTTCGTAACGATTTTAGTGGTAGGGGTGTCGTTTTTTCCCCTGCTTTTTTGGCGGCTGGAGTGGCGCATATTTTTCCCGGCGCGCTTCGCGCGCCGGGAAGAATGCACGCACTGATACACTCCGTGCAACTCCATGGCAGCCCCACGCCCCCCCCGGCAACACACACCGTCTGACAGAACCCATCTAGCTCACACAATACCACGTAAATTATCAAAAGCAGCAGCATGTTGAGGAAGGGGGCCTGGGATCGCCCCCGACGCGGAGCGGGACGACCGCCACCGCCAAGCCACGGCCCGCCGACCCGCGTTGACTGCAGCACACCAGTCAACAAGACCGCCACAGGTGAGCAACAAATCCACCATTCGGGTTGATCACGTGGATCATGTTGGCGTGTGGAAATAAGATGGTGTTGCAAGGGTAATACGAACCTGGCGTGGTTAGTAGTGACCGTCTGAGGCCAACTCCGGCACTGCTCGCTGACCTGATATCTGTTCCAAGGCTGCTTGGGGCAAGATCAGCAGTTCTGTTCATTTCCTTCTACGGGCTCTGAGAACAAAAAACATGAACAACAACAATTCTGATCAACAAACCACGCACTGGGCACCAGGCTGGTTGCTGTGCTGGCGGGATGGACTGCACGTGACTTCTAGGACTGGCAGGCATCAGGAAGTCGAGGAGGGTTGCCACCGCACTGTCCGTGGCGCTCGGCGCTGCGGGGAGGGGTCTCCAACAAGGCGCCTCTTTGCGAGGGGGGTTGAGCTGGCTGCCTTAGCAGCCGGCTTCTTGGCAGCATTCTTTGCTGCAGGCTTGGGCTCCACAGGTTGGAAGGCCTTGCTGACTTAAGGAGGGTCTTCACCTTGTCGGTGCCATGCTTAAGAGCGGCTTCAGCACCTTCGCACCTTATTTTGAAAACAAGGCAGCTGCCTTGTTTTCAAAGTAAAGTGCGAAGGCTGACACAAAAACACTGCCTCATGGCTTCGTCCAGAGGCAGTGTCTCCGTTGCCTCCAGTAAGTTGCCCCACAGAACACGGGCGCTTCATCTTGTATCCGGCCTCCCTCACAGCGCTGCCTCCACCCCCGCCATCGTGAGCTCCTGTGGTAAGGGCTCACTTGAAACACACCGGTCTGTGCCGCCGCTTGCCGTTGAAACCTGAAACGTGAGCCCGGGCATTTTCTTCATCAGTTTTGGTAGCTTCCATACTGAGGGATGCTGTTAGAACTGATCTGCTGGGTGTGTCATGCTGTGTGGATGCTGAAGTGGTCGCAAGGCGATTTTGTGAGGTGATATCAACGGGACATGACTCGTCACTTTGCTGCATCGCACCCTGGGCTTGTTGGGTCACCTCAAACATTGAAGGCACCCCTCCAAAAATACACCCCAAAAAAAAAGTGCCACCAAAATAAAAAACGACTCCCTGGGGGCCCTCGCTACCAGTCACTACTCGTCACTGCTCGTCAGCCAGTGAGGGGAAGTGCGCCGTGGCTCACTTTTTCTCACTCAGTCACACTTGGTAGCGAAGGCCCCCCCTACCCCGTATTTCGTAGTTCTTTCGTAAGGTATATACGGGATTTCAGGTACACCACCGGCCCCCCCATATTTTTTTTTGATTTGACAACTCCGGTTTGGTGTACCTCGATGAGCTTACCTTACCTTGTCGTCGGACACAACATATCATCGTTGTCCCAAACCCCGTAACCCACGTGAAGTGGATCATCTGAAGTGCAGAATGAGGTGGAGCAGGTGGAGCACGAAACATAAGTAAACCATAGCAAGAGAGGCCAGCAGCAGTCCCGAGTCCATCGCGTTCCTCGTAGCATTTCCCGTACCACACAGGTGTGTTATGTGCAAAAAAAAAGTATAAATCCGGGAAACCCCAGAATTTTTTTTGGTGGGGGGGTTTTCCCTCACACCAGGCCGAAGATGCACCCTGCAGCAGGCCCGAACCACGAGGATTTCGGCTCCCGATGACTGCTTCCCGCGCAGGACTGGGTTCCGACCTGATGTCGGAGAGATCCACACCGTGTTCAGCCCGGAAGGAACAGATGTTCACTACCGTGGCCTCCGGCGGCTGGGGGGCTCCGCCCCCCAGACCCCCCTGTGGCCTGTGCTTGTCAATATGCGACTGTGGGGTTCTTCGCTACCGGCAAGTTTTCGTCAAAGTTCGGCGATTTCTCCCGATGCATACACATAGGAAATGCACCAACACATCGTTTCGGCACCGTAGCGAAGACCCACGGTGGCGCTGTCTATGAGGAGAACCCGGTGTTCGGTCAGGACAGGATTTTGGGGGGAGCGCCGGAAAATACCCCAGACCAGCAGAACCAGCAGAAATCTGAAAATCCAATTTCAAGCTACGTGCCTGAGAGGATACAAAGGAGATAAAAAAAAAGAGATAGGGGGAGGCAGGTGTAGTCATAAGCCGGGCCCGGGCCCGGACATTTTCTCGGATTCTTTTAAAAAGGAAGATTTTTGCTGAAAAACTCCTTGGAGGATTCTTCATATTCCTGGATTTCCCGAATTTCCTGGATTTCCCCCGGCCCCTTCGGCGATTTCAGGGCGGACATATCCGGACCGCATGCATGTGAGGGGGGTCCCGCTGGGTGGGTGGTGTGGGTGGGCGAGCTGCCTGCCAGTCACAATTTCCCTTCAAAAGTGCCTGAATCAGACCCGCAGTACATGGATGAAGCTTGGCACGGATCCCACCAAAATGACCCCACTGCGATCCGCATGGATTCCGGAAAAGTGCAATGGAGGGGGAAAATTGCAATTCCACGGGTCGAAGGTTTCACAGCCACCCTGCTTCGGCATGTCCGAACACCTCCATTTCTAGTGGTTTTCGCCGCTTTGTGTGCCCGATCTGAGTATTTTTTCCGGAGGGAAAAACTGGATGTTTTTTACTACCCCGGACTCTGCCAGCACGAAACAACCAATTGCGGCCATTGTTGGGGTGCCGAGTGCACTGCAAGTCACCCGGGCCCCGGTTCCCGAACCTCCTCCTGATCCGGGACCCGGGGGTAAAAACCCCCTTTCCTTATGACTACACCTGGGGGGAGGGGTCAGTTCATCCAGTTCTGTTTGTAGTATCAGTTCGCGTGCGGAGGGGGAACAAAGAGACACAAACCCTGCTGTGAGTTGTGTGGTGTTTCCCCTCAGCACCCCTTCCAACCTTGCGTTTTGCTAGTGGTAGTAAAAAGAAGAACACGGCAGGTCAGAGCGCCCGTCCTTCCTCGACCTCACGACTCACCCCTACGCATCTACGGTGCTCAAACAAGTTTGTGGTGTGCACGTGGGGTGTGGCGGTGTTCGGAAATGCATCACAACATCACAAAAAGCCTCCCCCCCCTACCGTTGGGGGAACAGCCTAGCCATTGTTTCTGGGCTTTGCCACCGCTTTCGTCTGCCCATGCTGTGACGGTTGCAGAAGCCCATGATGACCTGGAGGCCGTCACCTTGAAGGCCGTGACCTTCCCGGCGGGGCTCGTGGCGGCACACCTCCGAGAGGGGAGAGGAGGGGTCAATCACTTGACCTCTTCCCATCTGAGATGCAAGTGCACACATAGTGGGGGCAGGCAGCAGAGAAGGCACGCGTGAGACGGTTCAAGGGAGGGCAGAGGCAGAGATCGGGGGAGAGCGAAATGGCTCCTCTCATCTGAGGACGCCCGACACAAGCCCCCCTTGCATCTGAGGCTGCCACCACATCGAGGTGCTGTTCACGATGACTGTCACCGTTTCGGGGGCCCCTGTCTGGTTAATTCGGGAACATCGTACTCCTTGTCGGAAGCCGTCCCCTCTTTCCCCCTCCTCCCCCCCCCCCCCCCCGTGCCGAAGCCCCCGTTCCAAACGGAAAAATCAGTACAACACAACCGCTTCTGAGGCTTGCCCCCCCTCATAAGGTGCATTCTGTACGTCTCCACACCTGTGTGTTGAGCGCACAAGAACCGGCTGCAAACTAATTCAACCGGGTGAAGCACAAGAGCGAAGGGGCGGCAACGACAGTTGGTGTTCTTCGAACGCTTCACACCCCCACAGCCTGGCGGGCGTGTGAAGTGTTCGTCAGGATCCGCACGGTGAATAGTTGCCTGATTTGTGCTGCGCCGAACATACAAAAAGAAGTACACAGTTCGACACCGCCTTCTGCGAATGGTGGGGGGGAAGTGAGGGTCTGCAGTGGATCTAAATACGGTAGCCACCTGTTGCGTGTGTTGCACTTCACGAGCAATGGCAGTCCCATCGGCTTGTCTGCCGCAACAAAACATATCAACGGGAGAAACGAGCGAAGCGAGGTGATTTGTGCAAGGGGACCAGAAACAGTGCCAAAAAGCCCTGTGGGAAGTCACGCGGGGAGTGTACTTGCGGTTCTCTGCAACACACTGCGCTGCACCGCGCACTCCCACACTGGCCCCTTCGCTGTCACAAAGGAATGGCGCGATGCAAGACAAAACAACGGGCCCAATTGATGCGATGGGGGCCTTCGCTGCAAGGTGCAGAAAAGTGAACCGCCTCACAAGACAGGCTTGCAACCCTGACGCACTTTTGGCACAGAGCGGAAGGCAGCAATGATGCAATAGAAACATAGCTCTGCAGGCAGCACAACACCACAGAGGACCACTGGTAGGTTGGGGAGGTTGGCGTGGTGAAACGCACACACCTGAGTGACACCTCCAGTCGAGGACCACCCATAGGCATTGGGAGATGTTGGGGGCCTTCGCGACCAGATGTGACTGAGCGAGAAACAGTGAGGCACGGCCCACTTCCCCTCACTGGCTGACGAGCTGTGGCTGGTGGCGAGGGCCCCCGTTGGGGGGCATTGAAATAGAAGGAGAAGGGATCGCAAGAATAATCTCCCTTCACTCGTGAGGCAGGTGATCGGGATAGTGACACGGATTGGGGGGTGTTGGTGTAGGGAGCTTCCACTCCCTTGGTGCGAGGATGATGCATCGCCGACACCACCGGTGTTGGCGGTGCATCGGTGACGCGCGGACAAGTACCACACCATTGTTGTTGAGGATGGTGTGCCGGGAACGGGGGTGGGAGTGGGGGTGTTGATGTGACGAAACTGAAAGAACCAAATATACGAGGGTCGTTCGCTCAGAAGTGCTGCTTTGGTGAGACGGGGTTCCTTCGCATGGTGCAGCCACCCCCTCCCTCCCTCGCGCCGCATCAGACAAAAAGTGACGTTTCCTTCTTCACAAATCGTGGATTCTTCCCCTTTTCTTTCACGGCGCTTAGAACACTGTTTTCAACAACACAGGCAGGATAAGCCCAGGACAGCACAGAGGCTGGCAACTGTTCCCCAGGATTCACAGCGGAGTCATCCTTGGCAGTAGCTTGGTGGGAACTATCGTGTGCGGAAACATGAAACAGGCACACATTTGGGTCAAGATGTCACGTGTCTGCGGCACATGGGACACAACACGAGGGGGTGACGATGAGGGGCTGGCAGCTGGGTGGGGGTGGGAAGGGGGGTTGCCGCGCAGTGCAGCAGGCCTCCATGGGGAAGGGAAGGGAAGGGAAGGGAAGGGAAGGGAAGGGAAGGGAAGGGAAGGGAAGGGAAGGGAAGGGAAGGGAAGGGAAGGGAAGGGAAGGGAAGGGAAGGGAAGGGAAGGGAAGGGAAGGGAAGGGAAGGGAAGGGAAGGGAAGGGAAGGGAAGGGAAGGGAAGGGAAGGGAAGGGAAGGGAAGGGAAGGGAAGGGAAGGGAAGGGAAGGGAAGGGAAGGGAAGGGAAGGGAAGGGAAGGGAAGGGAAGGGAAGGGAAGGGAAGGGAAGGGAAGGGAAGGGAAGGGAAGGGAAGGGAAGGGAAGGGAAGGGAAGGGAAGGGAAGGGAAGGGAAGGGAAGGGAAGGGAAGGGAAGGGAAGGGAAGGGAAGGGAAGGGAAGGGAAGGGAAGGGAAGGGAAGGGAAGGGAAGGGAAGGGAAGGGAAGGGAAGGGAAGGGAAGGGAAGGGAAGGGAAGGGAAGGGAAGGGAAGGGAAGGGAAGGGAAGGGACAGGGGGTATCACTGCCCACAGGCTATACCGCTGCGGAGGGCTCGTTCTGCGTCTTCTGTATGGGGTCTCGGGCCCGCGTCTTGCAACTGTTACCTCTAGCAACCTGCAGCAACCTCCAGCAACCTCTAGCAACCTCTAGCAACCTCCAGCAACCTCCAGCAACCTGCAGCAACCTCTAGCAACCTCCAGCAACCTCTCGTAACCTGCAGCACACAGGAGTATCTAGCCGTCGGCTTTTCGTCCTGCCTAACACCACACCTTCAGGAGGCGTGCACTCCAACACTCTTAACAATCTGTTAAATGGAGGCATGCCCCTCACCACTCAGCTGCTGATGAGAGGAGCACCACACGTCAAGGACGTGCCAGGTACCACCTACTCACCAGCAGCTGCCCTGCCTTGGGAGCAGAGAATGGGGTTTAACATGCAGTAACCCCTCCAGACAGTGCCATTCTGGTGTCTGGAGGGTACCAAAACCCTTCGAAAACCACCCAAAGTAGGCCCCCCAGGCCATTTTTCACCCAAAAAAGTGAAAATTTTGCACCCCAAAATTTCGCCCAAAACCCATTTTTTTCTGGGTGTGGGTGTGCCTGGGGGCGGAAAAATGGTGTTTTGGGCGAAAATTCGGGGTGAAATTTTTTTCGATTTTTCGCGAAAATCGTATTGTGTTGAGGGCCGTCAGGCCGATTTTTGTGAAAAATACGATTTGCCACCTCCTGGCGAGCATTTCGGGAGTGCCCGTGCCTGCCCGTGCCTTCAGATACCTCGAAATAATGATTTTTGGTCAGGGGCAGGTCGAGACAATGCGATTTTTTTTGCTGGCCCAGCTGTGCAATATTACGGTACACGCTGGTCCCGCAAAACTTGCCATACCCTATGCAACATGCAAACACAACCAAACCCAGCGCACACAGAAGCACGGCCCCACCAACACCGAGACCGATGCCGATCTTCTGTGCTTCGCTCAGCCCGCCCGAACCGGGCAGAGGGCTTGGTGTCGCAGGTGCCACCGTCACAGGCGACCCTGTCTGAAGCACACAGCGGAACTGCCCCGACACCTGCACGCGCGATGCACCTGACGTGCACTGCACTGCCTGGCACATCCCGTCCGTGTCGGGAACAGCATGCACGGCCCCACCGGCGGTGCAGGCCAGCCCGTGGTGAACGCCTGCACTGGACGCATGCCCCAGGTTGCCCGGTGCAAGCACCGTCGCTTCGCGCCGTGCCGCACCCGCTGCGTTCAGAGCATCCGCAAGCGACGCAGCCCCAGAGATGAGGTCCGCATGTGCCACCTCCGCCTGCACGAGCCCCACCACCCACAGCCCGCCCTGCACCACAACGGCATCCACCTGTGCCACCTCCCCCAGCACCCCGCCCAGCAGGGCTTTGAACTCAGCCTCCGTCGCCTCTGTCCACTGCGACAGGGTTGCCGCCTCGTAGAGCACCGTGAAGGAGACCAGCACACCCGAAGCCCCATCGGCCACACACAGCGGCACCGAGGGGGAGGCGGCCCTGTACCCTGGCGTGTGGCACACACACCCGCCTTGCTCGCACGTCGATGCACCGTCCAGCAGCCCGTGCCTGCAGTCCTGTGTGGTGCGGCAGAACACAGTCGGCTCTTCAGGAAGGATGATGACTGATGGTGCAGGTGTTGGCGGTGCTGTGGTCGGGGCAGCTGTCGGTGGTGCTGGCGATGGCGGCGCGGGTGTCGGCGGGGCTGGTGTTGGAGGCGCAGGTGTCTCAGGTGCCTCTGTCTCGAAGCACACGAACTGCAAATCAAAACCACGCCGCTCATCTGAACCATCACTGGTGAACTGCACCACCACAGGACCCTGGTAGTGCCTCGTCGGAGGAAGGGTCGGACCGTACCATCGCTGCTTCAGTAGGAAGGTGCCGTTGCTATCACGGTAGATACGCACAACGTCCCAACCTTTTTCAGTGTTGAACTCCAGCCACGTCAGGTGCACAAATTTGTCACACTCGATGCGCCAGCAGTGGTTCTCGTTGTTGCCGTAGTCCAAGTGTGTGATGCGTGTGGAGTTTTCACCAAGCACCTCTCTCCTATCTATGCACTGGGCGGGGAACCCTTCACTTGGGGCCTCCGTAGTGGGCATGCCGGTGTCTGGTGCAGAGCTTGGCAGTGCTGTTGGGACTGGTGTTGGGACAGGTGTTGGTGCGAAAGACCCAGAGCACATGAACTGCAGATCAAAGCCACGCCCCGCTACAATAGTATCACTGGTGAACTGCACCACCACAGGACCCTGGTATTGCATCGTCGGAGGAAGGGACGTACCGTCCAGCCGTATCTGCAGCAGGAGGGAACCGTTCATCTCACGGTAGATCCACACGTAGTCGTAATACGTATCGGTATCGAAGACGAGCCACGTCAGCTGCACAAATTTGTCACACTCGATGCGCCAGCAGTGGTTCTCGTTGCTGCCGTAGTCCAAGTGTGTGATGCGTGTAGAGTTCTCACCAAGCACCTCTGTCTCGTCAGTGCACTGGGAGGGGAACTCCACACCTTCGCTTGGGGCCTCCGTCGTGGGCATGTTGGTGTCTGGTGCAGAGGTTGCCGGTGCAGGTGTTGGGACAGGTGTTGGTGGTGGTTCGGAAGACTCAGAGCACACGAACTGCAGATCAAAGCCACGCTCCGCTACAATAGTATCACTGGTGAACTGCACCACCACAGGACCCTGGTAGTGCATCACCGGAGGAAGGGTCGGACCGGACAGCGACTGCTGCAGTGAGAAGGTGCCGTTGCCTTCACGGTAGATCCACACGATGTCATTCCCCTCAGTGTTGAACTCCAGCCACGTCAGGTGCACAAATCTGTCACACTCGATGCGCCAGCAGTGGTTCTCGTTGTTGACGTGGTCCAAGTGTGTGATGCGTGTGGAGTTTTCACCAAGCACCTCTGCATCATCAGTGCACTGGGAGGGGAACATCTCTGGGTCAATCGGCGGAAGGATCGGTTCGGAAGACTCCGAGCACACGAACTGCAATTCAAAACCACCCTGCACCAGTGCAGAACGACTGGTGAACTGCACCACCACAGAACCCTGGTATTCCGTCGTCGGAGGAAGGGACGTACCGCGCAGCCACTCCACCGATGGGAAGTAGTGGCCGTTGCTATCTCTGTAGACACTCACGAAGTCGGAATTCATTCGAGTGTTGAACGACAGCCACGTCAGGTGCACAAATTTGTCACACTCGATGCGCCAGCAGTGGTTCTCGTTGCTGACGTAGTTCAAGTGTGTGATGCGTGTGGAGTTCTCACCAAGCACCTCTCTCCTATCTCTGCACGAGGTGGGGAACAGCTCTGGGTCAGCCGGCGGAGGTTCTGGGCCACACGAGTACTGCAGGGTGAGGCCCATCCCAGCCTCGACCGACGAGCTTAGGAAGCGCACCACGACAGAACCTGCATAGTACGACGTCTGGGTACTGCTTCTCTCTGACACCAGCCGCAGTGTCGGGTACGATGGATTGCTCGCGTTGTAGACACCCACGAAGCTTCCGTCCGTCAGATCGACCTCAATCCACCTCAGCTCAACCACCTCGTTGCATTGGATGTGCCAGCACGCTGCAAAACTCGTCGGGAAGCTGTGGGCGGGGTCCGCAGGGAAGGCAATGATGCCCTGGGTGGGATGTTCTAGGTCCATGTAGGTCTCGTAGCAGTTCTCGTCCACCGCTGTGTACCCTGCAGGCTGCGGGCTGTCTGCACCCTCGCATGGCACGTGTAGCAGTTTGTTCGGGGAGTTGGGCTGCTCGTTGGTGACACGGCCCTCCAACGCTGTTCAGGAGCCACTCACGCACCTGTGCCGGCGTCGGTGCCGCCACTTGCGCGCCGATGTACGCCGCAGCTGCACCCGCAACAAGCGGGCTGGCCATCGAGGTGCCGGAGTAGATGCGGTACGCGTCGAACTGGGGCGGTGCGTTGTGCGGAGGCTGGTGTGAGGAGCGCGACGAGTTCACCCGAACCCCAGGTGCGAACAGGTCCACACACGCCCCGTGGTTCGAGAACCAGGCACGGCGGTCCCCATCCCAACCGGTGAACGTTGTGGCACCGACTGTGATCGCCTCGTCCGCACGTGCAGGGGAGTAGCGGCAGGCATCATCGTATTTGTTCCCAGCAGCCACGACAACCGGCACCCCGACACGCACTGCAGCGGCGACAGCTGCATCCAGCACCGAGGTCCCCCTCCCGCCAAGCGACATGTTGATGACACCGCGACGCCCAGATACACGCGCGTGTGCCACGGCAGCCTCAATGCCCGACACAACAGCGGCAGTGGTCCCCTTCCCATCGTCCCCCAGCACCCGCACTGCGACAATGCGTGCCGACTTTGCAAACCCGAACTGTGTGCCGGCCACCGTCCCAGCAACGTGTGTCCCGTGCCCGCTCACGTCGTTGGTGGAGGGGTAGGCAGAGAAGGCCTGCACGCACCGCCCCTGCAGGTCTGGGTGTGTGCAGTCCACCCCGGTGTCCACGACGTACACATCCACCCCCTCGCCCCACGAGGCGTTGTGGCGGAACCCTTCCGGCACATGCGCGTCTGCCACGGTGCGCCGCAGCCCCCACGGCACAGGGGCCTCCTGCGTGTCCCCGCACTGCAGCCCCACGGCAGATGCATACACCACCCCGTCCTCCTCCACTTGGTCTAGCACCCCGGCAAAACGGGTCTGCAGGTGCGCCAGCTGTGCGGGCGTCAGCGACATGGACACGGCGTAGAAGTACGGCTCGATGGCGCCAGCAGACTGCTCCGCCCCGCCCGCCAGCGTCTGGCCCTGGTGCCGCTGCAGCGGGTACGCCTCGTCGTCCATCTGAAGGGCCAGCGCACGCAGCTCCGCAACAGAGTGCACGGCGGTGTTCTTCACAACCATGTTGTAGACCTTCTGCCCGCCGTCCGCAGCAGCACCTGCGCTGTGCACCCCCACGAGCAGCGCCACGAGGGCAGTGCTGCGCAGCAACATCATGCGGGATATCATCTGTGTGGTGTGGGGTGGTGGGTCTGGCTTAGCAAAGCACCGTCAGTGATGCAAAAAAGGATTGCCGGGTTTCTTTTGTTTTGTTTGTGCAACCTTCTGCAGGGGTGGTGCTTGAAATTTGGGGTTGCGGGCTGGATCGGGTCAGATCGGGTCAGCCAATTTTTTCTCACTGAATGGGTTCCCCCCCGGTTCGTCTCAGAGATCAGTGCTCGGGCCCAGCCTCCCGCGAGGGTACCGGAACTGATATGCAGCCCCGGACGCGCAAGGACTTGGTTACAAGACAAACACATGCCATAGGGGGGGTCTGGGGGGCGGAGCCCCCAGCCGCCGGAGGCCACGGTAGTGAACATCTGTGACTTGCGGGCGTACGGATTCTGTGTGAGTTGGCTGCGTCCTCCTGAGGATACTGAGGGCGGTCTGTACTCCATTCCCTGATGTAAAGGTCTTGGGTACAAGACAGGCACATGCCACAGGGGGGTCTGGGGGGCGGAGCCCCCCAGCCGCCGGAGGCCACGGTAGTAAACGTCTGTTGCAGGGTACGGGTTGGGCAGCTTCGTTTGTCCTCTATTGTGACTGTTTGAGGCCTGTGCTCATGTCGCTGGGGTCACTTTGCTCACGAAACGCCTCCTGGTCACCTTGAGACCCCAAGGCGAGGAGCCAACTTTTCCGGTTTCCCGAAAATCTATTTTTTTTCCTTTTTACCCCTGACCATACATTCGGCGGTATACCCGGTATGTACCGGGTATTTTCGGTACCTACCCCCCCCCCCGTGTTTAAGTCCCCTATCCAAACGTCAAAATCGGGGCCAAGGGGACTTAAACACATCGGAGGGGACTTAAACACGCCTGCCACCTGTTTCCTGAGGGAACCGGGGAGAGGCCGTATTATATCGATTCCGAGGCACATCTGGACAGATTCTGGGGACCTGGGTGCTGGGGCCTCAAACCCCTTTGCCTCTCACACTGCTTCAGGGCCACCCTACTCTGCCAAGCACTGCCCATAACCACTGACTTGGGGTGGTCAGGCTGCCAAAGCTGCAGGGCAAGCAACCCAAGGGGGCCTGAAGCGCAAGAGATGTCGTGCCTCAGGGGTTGATGGCTAGCCCTGGGAGGTGTCAAGCTTTCCGCTAGATGTCCCATGGGAGATGGCATGTCCCCTGGGCCAACCGACGTTCTCCCCTGGGAGACGGGACACACAGCGGGTGCTCAGGCGGGGCCAGCTGGGGGTGGCAGTATGGGTGGCGTGGGGATCCGAGGGCGCTGAGCACTGGCACACTGCGGCCCTCGCCACTGCTAGCTGCCCCGCTGTGCCGCAGAATTGATTCCCGACTCCAGTGCGACAAGAGGGGCTGGCGCACGACCTGCATCGCACAGCGAGGCTGTGGATGAGGACGAGCGACGTGACCCGGACTGCCCCCTGCGGGGCAGTCCGGGCCACGCGCGGGTATCCGAAGCCCCCAGGCTCCCTCCCTGGCCTCCACACGTGCCTCACATCCTGGTGGTCCGCCAACGGACACCTGGAAAAATCGAGAAAAAATGCCCCCCAACCAAACTACTAGACCGGGGTGTTTAAGTCCCTTCGGGAAAATTGGCCGCCGAGGGGACTTAAACACATCATATGGATAGGGGACTTAAACACGGGGGGGGGGGTAGGTATTTTCGGTATTTTGGGTATACCCGGTAGATACCGGGTATACCGAAAAAAAATCGTTATCCCCGGTATGTACCGGGTATCGACCCGGTATTTCTGGTATCCTACCCGGTATACCAGATGCATATCTGTGACATACTGGTGATCCTATGTGTACATAGTGGACTTCCGCTGGTGAGGGGGTGCTGGAAGCGGGTGTTTGGGCGGACCTGATCTTCAGGTATCCAACATCTTCTTTCAGACACCCCTGAACACATACATGTCCACTACGTACGGAAAACGCGGAAAAAATACCAAAAAACGCGGGAAATGACACGCGGCTTTTTTCCTGCAAAAACGTACGTTCCCCCGGAGGAAAAACGCGGAAAAAACGTACCGATACGTACCAAAAACGTACCAATACGTACCCACAACGGAGGGAAAAAAGAGTGAACGGGCAGCATGCCGTTCCTCTTTTTCCCCCCGTGAGGGTGGGTCCCCCCCTACCAGGCAAGGTGAAAAATGAAGAAACGGGCAGCATGCCGTTCTACATTTTTTCCTTGCAAGGCAGGGAGGGCGCACCCCATGCCAGACAGCAGCCACCCCTGCAGGGGCAACAGCTGACGGGCATGGGGAACGAGGTGGGTCTGGACCCGACACCTCCACCACACGCGCAGTGCACCTTTCGGATACACTGTCGTGAGTGGGATGTGGGCAGTTCCCCTATCCTGTGAGCTCCTTTCGGACGAAGAGGTGCAGCGGTTATCTGCAACCTTCGTCCTGGACTTGCCTCGGGGGGAACGCCACGGTTTACCGCGGGTCCCGACGAGGGCACTCAGGCAGGATCTTCACGCCACCCCGCACCGAGGTCCCTTCTCACGCGGCGTGTCTCCCAGGTTCATGGCGGCGTCATCAGGTCAGGCTTTGTAGTCTCTACACCATCAGTAGTAAGGAAAATCCTAAAACCATACATGAAATCCACCTTTTGGGCCGCTGGTGTACGAGGCTTGTTCCTCCAATTGAATCATGTTTGCTGTGTCAGGCAATATCAATACAGCCGCTGAAAGAAGTCGAGGTGTTGTGGATCTGCTGCTCACAGGAAGGATTCAGGGTGGATCACAAGACTGACCACCCTCTTTCCTTTGTCAAGTACCTGGGACCCCCCGTGTATAAGCCCCCCCCCCTTACCCCCGTGTTTAAGTCCCCCCCTGGGGGTCTGGCGGGGGGGGGACTTAAACACGGGGGGGGGACTTAAACACGGTGGTAAGGGGAGGGTGCCCCAGCCCAGCCCCCCCCCCCCCCCCCCCGCCGCCGCCCCCGGCCGGGGGTGGGCTGGGCTGGGCTGGGCGGGGGGTTTGGGGTGGACAGGGCTGGGCGGGGGGGGGCGTTTGGGGTGCATATGGTGTCATGTGAATCGGCAAGCTTTGGCATTTCTTCACTTAGTGATGACCCCTCCCCGAGCCCATGAACCCAAATCAGCAAACTCCTCGTCTTTTTCCCTGCTAGCACCTGCAAGCACACCACCGACTCGCAAACCCCTTGTGTCCTGATCTCTCCCCTCGCACCTCCTGTCACTTGCACATCCACACATCCTCATTGATTGCAGGAATAATCCACATCGACAATGGCCCCCACCCAGCCGTCCCTTTTCGGGTTCATCGAGCATGGAAAGCGCAAGCAGGTTGCACGCGTGTCGGTGTGCGCGGTTCTGTGTGCCTGTGCCTGTCTTGGAGTCGCGATTTCTGCAACAGCCGAATCCCCGCCGCACCGTCCAACTGACCAACCGCCACCTGATCCGCCCCTCCTCCGCGCATCCCTCCCGCCTGCACCTCCCCAGTCCAGGCGCTCCCTCCGACGGATGGCAAGGTCGAAGCGCAAGAGGGAGTCTGACGTGGCGGAGGTCATCGTCCTGACACCGGACCTGTCGCCCCAACCCGATCCAGTGCCTCCGGGGAATCCCCTTCCGCTGTCGTCTCCCACTCCAGTTCCTCAGATCACGGGTATCGAAAATGTGGGTAACACGTGCTACGCGGCCTCGTTGATGCAGTTTCTCCGTGCAAGCTGGCTTGGGACTGCGAACCTGCCTGATGTCGCGGTCGAACCCATCATCCCTGTTGATGTGGACACCCCCGAGACTGACACAGCTGCACGCCGGGCGGAACTCGAGGCAAGCAACCGTGCCGCCCTTGCAACCTGCAGAACGGGGTTTCTTGGTTTCCTCCGTGGCCCGCGCGATATCAGGACGCTGGTGAGCCCGATTGCCGAGGACTTTACCATCGGGGTTCAACATGATGCTTCGGAGTTATACAGTACTGCCATCGCCTCCTCGCTGACTGACGAAGAGCTTGGTCCAGGACTTGTGCAGAGGTCGGGGACCCTCCAATGCACCATCTGCCCAGCGACCCGGGCATTTTCAGAGTTCCCTGCGGCCCAGTTGACACTCGCTGCTGACAATGTCGGCGATGAGAGTACTGTCACTGTGACGGAACTGTTGCAGAAGGAGTGTGCTGAGAGCACTGTCACAGAAGTGATGTGCGAGGGGGAGTGCAAGCGAGAGGTCCCTCACAGGATCCTTCCTGAGATCGCAGTCCAGCCAGGAACGACCGACCTGCTGTTGAGCGCAAAGCGGTTTGACCTCGACGACGGTACTGGCAGCAGCATCAAGCGTCAGTACCTGCTCCAGCCTGACCCGGTGGTCACCGTGGGGGGTTCCCAGTTCACCCTCCGAGCGGTGGTTCACCATCTCGGGAGCAGTGGGTTCAGCGGCCATTACGTGACCGACGTGCTGACCACTGACGGATGGTACCGTGCAAACGACAGCCAGGTGAGTGCAACCGACCCTCCAACCCAGGCATCACAGACACCATACCTCCTCTTATACTCATCACGTCAGGGGTCACTTCCGCGGGGTCCCGATGCTCCTGCAGACACCGTCCTTCCTGCCCCTTCGACCGACCCGCATGTTGCTGATCCCGATCCGTCAGCACTGCCTGCTTCTTCTTCTTCTGATCCTGCCGGTCCAAGTTCGAAGCGCCGGACACGTGCTGACACTCGCTTGGCCCCAGCGCGCTTCCGCCCAGATGCCCAGTTCAAGTTGACTGTGGTAGAGATGATGGACGCAAAGGGCACTGCGGCAACAGCACGACACCTCCTCAACAACAACCCCAACTACCGGAACGGCACCGTCGACTCGATCGAGCGGTCCATTCGCCGCTGGTCCAAGGGGCGTGCTGACCTGAAGGTCCTGCGCAACAAGTCGACCGGGACGAAATCGGCACATGCAGGCAAAGCTCGGGTCCATGAAGAGAGTGAGCAGGAGGTCTTTGCATGGAGCAGTTTTTGGAGGACCGCCTGCCAGCGGAGGGGGCACAGAAATCCGCAAACTTTGGGGCAAGGAATGGGGACAAGCAGTGATCTGAGTAGGTACCGTACCAGGTACTACCCCCCGGTACCCCCCGGGACTTCGAAAATCCAGACTTGGGTCCCAGCCCAAAAAATATCAGAAATTAGGAATTTCCGGATTAACCCTTTCCCGACTAACCACGCATATATGCGTGGTTAATGCAAAAAAATTGGGGTTGGGAGGTAAGTTCCTTCGAATGCCACCTTTTTGAAGATTTCTTTTTATGGTGAAAAGGGCTGGTGAAAAATATTCCACGAACATGCGTGTTTGGACATGTTGGTTTACAGAATTCATGTTCCCGCCGGAGGGGAAAACACAAAAATCCGAGAATTCTGGTTTTTGGCCATTTTTTGGAAAAACGAGAAAAAAATGTCAAGACCAAGTAACATGTTGCAAACTTGAACTTTTTGATCGATTTTTTCCCCCTGGAATTGTTCTGGGCTGAATCTGTCCGAAAATCGCCGCTTCGCACGGATTCGTGAGGCTGAAAGTGGCCCGGTGGGGGTGACGACACCCAGACCCCATGACCAGGAATGCTAATTAACCAGGGACTTGGCTTTCGCGTTTGTCAAGGGAGGGAAATATTTTTGTTCAACAACCCTGGCAGTCTCGAACATGGCACGAACAGCGCATTTCACGACAACAAATTTTTTGAAAAAAGACGTTGTTCCGTCCCACTGGACGGCAGAGGTCAAGTTGGCCCCCCCCACCCACACCGACCACCCACCTGTATAGGCCCCTATATAGCCTGCATATACGTACCCTGGAAAACCCTCTAAAATCTTTGGTTTTTGCGATCAGCAGTAACATGCTTTGAACTCCACCATTTGGCGATTGTTTGGCCACCGAGAGTAGGGTTTTGACAACTGTGCTCGAGAAAGCAACAGTAGGCCCTGAGTGGGTTCCAGATACCCAATATATTTGGGTTGCCAAGGCCACACGCGATTTTTTCAGGATTTCAGGGTGTTTTCACGGTGTGCACTTTGTCACTGCCGGGAAAATGGAAAAAATAATTTTCCGGGGACTTTGTTTGGTTGTCTTGAATATAATTGCGACAACCGATTTCACCATCAAAAGAAATCTTGAAAACCACCAAAATCCGTCCAACTTACTCACGATCGCGGTGTGAAACCCGAAATCTCGAAAATTAATTAACCCCCCCGTGGTCGGAAAAGGGTTAATTCCGGCCAGTAGTGTGGTCATTTTGCTCTGGGAGATGAGTTTGGTTGGTCGCAAATTTTTTTGACCTCAGGTTCGAAGTACCCCCCCTCCATTTTTCATTTTGGGCTGGTCCACATTTCCTAAGGAAAATCGAAAAAAATTTGATTGGCCAAAAACTCATCTCCCAGAGCAAAGTGACCCCACCACAGCTCTGAAAAACGCCGGAAATGCAAATTTCGCGAAACTGAAAACGACCATTTTGGGGGTACCAGGGGGTACTACCCCCCGGTACCTGGTACACGGTGGACTCCCACACGTCAGGGTGCACCTTTTTGGGATATCGGAATAGCGGGGGTCATACCCCCAATCGTACCCCCGCTCGCGGGGGTCTGGACCCCCGCGGGCGGGGGTCTGACCCCCGCTAGCGGGGGTCCAGACCCCCCCCGCTGGGGGGACCCTTTTCGATTTTTTTCCGGGGGGGGTCTATTTTGGACGTTTGAGCCCGATTTCGAAGGAATTTTTGAGTTTTGAGCCTATTTTGGGCCCTAAAACGCGTTGAAACGGGTCCCGGAATTTCCGGAAAATGGCCGTTTTTTGGCCTTGGCGAAATTTCGCCCAAAATAATGACCCAAACTTTTCTGTGTCCAAAATCAGGTTCTGGTGGTCTGGAACTGTTCATTTTCGAAGGCAGTCGTGAGAAAATCGCGAGGTTTCACCCCCCGAAAGATCATATTGTATATTATCGGCCAGATGCAGTTGCATCTGCATGCGGCCTGGCGTTCCTCAATATGGTTTGCCGAGCTGCTGCCACCCTTTGGACACTCCCAGTTCCCCCGACGGGGTCTGGGGCCCCTAAGAGACCTTCTTCCTCAGGGTTGCAGTGAGTGATACCCGGCCTTGCTCGCAACCTGCCTGCCACCACGGGCCTGGGGATGGAGTCCGTGAACCCCGAAAAATTCGAGGAAATCCCCCTGGAACACCCGAATACCCGGACAATCCCACCCCCATGTGACCACACCAAGGGTTTGGAATTATTCGGGGGGTCGGCGGTCCGCAAAATGGCTCAAATAAAAAGGGGTTGTTTGGGAATGACGGGATTATTTGGGGGTGGAATTGTTCGGGGGGCCCTTTATTCAAACGCTATACCCCAACCGCAACCCCACCCCCTGCCTTCTGCCCCACCCCTGTGCAAGGTCATGTGCCCATTTTCAATTTCAGGTGACCCGATGATAGGGATGTACCCCGAGGGTCAACCTGCAGGGATCCACTTTTTGCTATGCCTGCATTGCCGCTGTTTGCGCTTCTCGCCTCCACACACCACCCTGGGGGGAGGGGCAGAGGGCGGAGGGGGCTACACACTTACACAACCGATTCGGTCAAACAATGCCACGTCATCCCCATTGGGGTCCTGGACCGCGGCCTCTCTCCCAGCGAATTGGTGTCGTCATCAGGCAGGCTAAGTAGTTGTCTACACAGGACATTGGTTTTAAGGGGGTCTGAGTTCTGCGGAACTGGCTTCAAGGGACGCCCCCTCGTAATGACTGGGTGGATGGAGCCAAGTAATACCAGGTGGTCGGACACCGGAACTCTCGGCATTTATTAGTCGCGGGAACTGTGTCCGTGTGGTAGGTGACCCCTTCCGATTCCACTGATTCCACTCTTGAACATGTAGTGTTGAAAGATACTTGGTGTTCTGATGTTTTACAGGGTACTTGACAAAGGAAAGAGGGTGGTCAGTCTTGTGATCCACCCTGAATCCTTCCTGTGAGCAGCAGATCCACAACACCTCGACTTCTTTCAGCGGCTGTATTGATATTGCCTGACACAGCAAACATGATTCAATTGGAGGAACAAGCCTCGTACACCAGCGGCCCAAAAGGTGGATTTCATGTATGGTTTTAGGATTTCCCTTACTACTGATGGTGTAGAGACTACAAAGCCTGACCTGATGACGCCGCCATGAACCTGGGAGACACGCCGCGTGAGAAGGGACCTCGGTGCGGGGTGGCGTGAAGATCCTGCCTGAGTGCCCTCGTCGGGACCCGCGGTAAACCGTGGCGTTCCCCCCGAGGCAAGTCCAGGACGAAGGTTGCAGATAACCGCTGCACCTCTTCGTCCGAAAGGAGCTCACAGGATAGGGGAACTGCCCACATCCCACTCACGACAGTGTATCCGAAAGGTGCACTGCGCGTGTGGTGGCGGTGTCGGGTCCAGACCCACCTCGTTCCCCATGCCCGTCAGTTGTTGCCCCTCCAGGGGTGGCTGCTGTCTGGCATGGGGGGCGCCCTCCCTGCCTTGCAAGGGAAAATGTAGAACGGCATGCTGCCCGTTTCTTCATTTTTCCCCTTGTGTGGCAGGGGGGGTCACCTCTCACGAGGGAAAATCGAGGAACGGCATGCTGCCCGTTCACTCTTTTTTCCTCGAGGGGGTGAAAATGGTTTGACAGAATTCTTAAGAGAAAAAGCTCTTTTTTCGTAAGAATTCGGGAATTCTTAAGAATTTTCAAGAATTCTTAAAATTCTTGAAAATTCTTAAGAATTCTTGGAAATTCTTAAGAATTCTTAAGAATTCCTGAAACTCCTGAAAATTCCTGAAAACTCCTGAGGCGTTTCTGAGGGGAGGATGGGCAAGTTTTTCAGTCATCGGGGGCTCCAGGGGCTAACTTCCACCCGGTGCGGCTCAGATCCTGAAAACCCGGCTTCGGCCAGTGTAGTTGGATGCACCGGTGGGCAATTCAAATTGCACAGCTGCTCCGACGAAAGGGGAAGCAATCCCTCCGGATCCGGAACCCCTCCGCCGTGCCGGAGAGGATGCTGGGTTTGCAGTGGTGGCGCACGCATCGTGTTTTCCAGAAGTGCGTACGGCGCACGCGTGCAAGGACGGCGCGTCCGTGCGGCAAAATGTAGCACACACGGTGGACTCCAGCCACCCTAGTGCAGTGGTGGCAGCGTACGGCCGTACGGTCCGCGTACGCGTATGCCGTACGCACTTTCTGAAAACCGCGCTGCGTACGCGTACGCAGAATTTTCGTACGGCTGGTATTCTATATTAGTCAGGGAGTGGGAGTCTTTAGCCTAAAGTAGGGGGAAAATGGACTCCCGCTAGCACCAAAAACTCCGGCGAGACTCCCGACAAGGGTTGCCCGACCACCGCTTGCGTCCACCGTGCAGGAGACGGCCATTCTTCTCGAATAATGGCTGATCCTGAACGGGCGTCATGGTCACTCTGTGTCGGAAGACATGCGACTCCTCTCCCGATGTCCTGCTCGACTTCCCTGTTCGTGACTGTGGAAAGGACTACCCAACGTTCCAGAGGCTGTGTATCTTGGCATCCACGTTGACTCATATCCGTCGAAGATGAAAGACTATTCAGTCGATTGCACCTGATCGGCCAGACACAGTTGATCCGTCTCTGTCTCGAGACCGCGGAAAGGGGGTTGCCACCCCCGCTTTTCGGGATACCAACCCCCTCTCGAACTATCTCCCATTATACCCCCACTCGATCGGCTGGAGTCCGTCGTGCAGGCACTGAGCACCCTGGGCGAACTTCCTGAAGGTCCCCAGAGGGCGCCCTATGCATACATGATGTAGCAAGCAACGAAATCACCCGCATCTGCGCCCCAGGGCACGCAGGACGATAGCGACTTCAGCGTTCCTGTCGTGTGGCAGCTCGACTGCCGCACCTAAAAGGGGATCCGGGAAGTGTACCCCTCCGCACGACCGGTGTATGCGAGCTGGTCTCGAACAGCAGTCTGCGAAAGACCACTTCACAAGGACCAAATGCATCATCTACTGCATGGCCTACAGCATCCCCACACAGACGTGGTCCTTCTGTTCTCCAATCGGGAGAAAGGCATGCATATATTCACCTCAGCTGCAGCAGTGATGAAGAAGGCACAGGACGCACGAGAACCGGCAGGAAAGTGGATACCGTAGAAGGAATAGGAGGAAGGAAGTGAATCGTCCAGATCTGCCAACCTACCACGTGCAGCCAGAATAACCCAGAACAGGACCTTCTCACGTGGGGCTGCTGAGAGCAGGGCAAAACTCATTCAAAATTGTTCAAACCTGCCTCCGGTGGATCTTCACCGGCGTAATCTGGGAGGAAATGATCTGGGCACAATGTCCTCCCCCTGGTTGTGCCGAGAGGGTGCAGGATCAGATTCCGTACCGGCACCCAGACTGAGCCTGGGGCGTCCTGGGACGGGATGGGAGACACCAGTATACTCAAGGGGCTCGCCTCCAACAGGTCGTGGATTTTGCCCAACGGCGAGATATTGGTGGCGCCAATGGACACCTCCACCCTCCTTGCAATACGTCACCCACGAGAAAGGGCTCCCAGACTCAGACCGTAACAGTGGAGCTACGTGTTCACGCACATTTTCATGTGCTTCAATCGCACACAAAGATGCCCACGCTCGCTAACACTGTGTTGGTAGAGTTTCCATCCCTGGCTTTATGTGCCGAACAAGCGTGCTCTTCAGGTAGGTTGAGGGTTTCCTCAAACTGCAAAGGCAGTTGCTGATCGATGGCTGCCTTTTTTGCGCTCACCAGGCTCCTGGTCTCTAGCAAAGAAGACTGTTGGCAGCGCGTGTTCACCCATGTACCCCACAGGTAACGAACCAGCGCACAAACAAAAAACTACCGCTTGTGCGCAGTATGTCTACCCGCTCTCTCTTCAAGGCGAAGGAGATTGAGTGGGATTCGCTGAGCCTCTGCGCTCCGGAGGTCGCGAAGTGTGTGTTCCCGGAGTATGATGCTGAGCACGAGGGTGAAGGATGCCTCAACTGTCGTTCGTGCGGACACCGCGCGGCGGTTTCGTGCCTCGATACCTTTGTTCCCTCCTCCTGTAACGAGGAGTTCGTCAAGGGGATGGAGGACAAGGACTGGATGTGCCCGGTGTGTTGCTGGGTAGCCAGCCGGTAGCCAGTCTCCCAAGAAGGCGGAAATGCAGCGATGGATGGCTGTCCCAGCTGGCCAGAAACAGGTTTGAGGCCATTTTTGTGACTATTTTCCCTGGAAGAAGGCCCTGGAGGGGGTCATTTTGTGATTTTCACCTTCTCCCTCAGAAAACCTCCCAATAAGAACGTACATCCGTATGCTGTCAGGGGACCTCGTGCGTGCCCCTTTCAAGAATTCCTAAGAATTCTTAAGAATTCTTCAAGAATTCTTGGAAATTCTTGGAAATTCTTAAGAATTCTTGGTAAGAATTTCCAAGAATTCAAGAATTTTT
Organism: Rhynchopus euleeides; assembly: GCA_963210315.1. Classification (NCBI taxonomy): domain Eukaryota; phylum Euglenozoa; class Diplonemea; order Diplonemida; family Diplonemidae; genus Rhynchopus; species Rhynchopus euleeides. The sequence goes on from OY723244.1 coordinate 160,966, forward strand.
AAGAATTGAAAAAGTAAGAATTCTTAAGAATTCTTACGAATTCTTAAAGAATTCTGTCAAACCATGTGAAATATGCGGAAAGGACTAAAATCCCGCCTATTTTCTCCAGCCAAAAAGTATGGCCAGCGGGGTCTAGACCCCCGATAGCGGGGGTCAGACCCCCGCCCGCGGGGGTCCCAGACCCCCGCTCCAGGGGGTGGGAGTCCACCGTGTACGGTACCTACTCAGATCACTGGGACAAGGTCTATTGGTGCCACTTCGGGGAACCAGGGTGCACGGGCCCCGCAAACCCGCAGCTCATGCGGTCCAGAGGCATCAGAACCACTGCTGAAGCCCGCCGCGCATTCCCCTCAGCTACGGCGTCCGCAGTCCCCACCACCACCGAGAAGATGTGAACGGATGGCCCCAGACAACGCTCACCGTAGACCTGTGACATCCACCAACAGGGCCAGTATATTCGGCTGGTGTCCGATATAATGACGACGTCCGATGATTTCATCTGCTCACGGAATGCCTCAAGAGGATGGCCACAGCCAGGCGCTCCCCGGCCTTCTTTCAACGAAGTGATCCGGGCCAGGGCACGCAGCAGTGACCAGCGCGCCCCTGGTGGATCAAATAGCCCCGCAGAGCCCCTGCAAACAGTGTTTTTCGGAAAAGTTGAATAGACGTACTACGTACGTCTATTCGCTCGCAACGTATTTTATACTTTTTTGGCGAGGTCGATTTAGGCCCGCCCGTTCGCCGAATAGTAGTACTTAGTACGTTTATTTGACCCCCCCCCCTGTAAAGATAAATCTTTAATGAATATATACAGGGCAGGGTTCCACGCTGCCTTCCTCCGGCATGTATGGCACACACCGGATGGGGATGCCTTCAGTGTAGCTACTTTGTGAGTGTGAACCACACTATCATCGGCGGAGAAACCAGTCAGGAGGGTCGGCGCCGGGGTAGACGGTAGGTGCGAGGACTCAGCCACTCGACAGCAAACTTCTCCAAAATAGTGTCTTTGACCAAAGGACAATACCCGCCTGTCATGATCCCGTACCACAGAGACCCATGCGTCTGCATACGTTTGTGATAACGGGGGATGGAACCTGCCTAGACCTAGCTCCAGGAACCAACGGCAACTCGGTGCCGTGGTGAAAAGCGTGTTCCCTTCTTCCTGACCTGCCATGATGATACATTGACGCTAACCACCCACATGTGAACACGCTACAGCTAGGACACACAGAAAGAAGCAATGACTATCGCGTTACTAAACAGGCACACGGCACAGGAGGTCTGAGGGCCGCCGGAGGACACGATAGTGAATATCTGTCCAGTCTGTATTCCCTCGGGTTTGCGATGCTTGGAAGGAGGAAGGCTTCGCTGTCCCGCAGCCCGACCAGCAGGAGATCACTGGTCCTTGAGGGTTCATATTCAGGGCTTCGCATGCCTCTGGCTTGTACAATCGTGGACAGCTGCAGCCACCCATAGCACATAAAGTGCTCACCCAAGGAACTCGAGGAGTTCGAGCTGTTGAACCTGAACCAGAGGGCGACAAGCAGTGTGAATACTATGCAAATCACTGATCCGTCGTGTCCCCCTTGGACCACAGTAAACTCTTCTTCCTCCCACGCCTGCTTTGGCGGCTGGTAGGATGAATATGAAGACGACGACGATGCCCGCGACTCTGTATGAACATCTCTATGAAGAGTGGTGGAAAAGGACCTCGGGTGCCTTCTTTGTGGCATTGGGCGGCATTGCTGCGCATGAGAAGGCTGAGTTTTCTCCCTGTCGGTGGGTGTCGGTGGGTAGTGACCCTCTCTGTATTGCTGGGTTCTTCGCTCGCAACAGGCAAGCGTTGTTATCCCAAAAAATGGGTGTTTCGACCGCCTGCGCGTGCTCTAGGTGAAGTTCTGCACAGAGAGTACATATTTTTGTCGGATTCCAACCTAATCTGGGTCGGTTGTGTGGTATATTTGCCCCAGGATCCGGGTTTTCAGGCCAAATACCCGTCGGATACCGGGAAAATAACAGTATTTTTGGCCAAAAATCAAAAAAATTGCCCTGGAGGCGGTCTGACAGCCCATTTTTGCGAGAAACTCGTACAGGATTTTTTTTCCAGAACATTCTGTCCAGCCAGAGGGCCAGAAAGTCACCAGAACGTGGTCCAAACGGGTCACCCCAGAAATACCGAAAATACCCGGTACATACCCGGTAGATACCGGGTATAACGCCGAATGTATGCCTGACCTGATTTTTTGTGAGGGCCTGCAGAAAATCAGGTCAGCTGACCCGAAAAAACCCCCAAGCTCCACCCCTGACCTTCTGGTCACCTGCACGTTGGGGCGTGGAGTGTAGGTGAACAAAACATTGCTCCCACTCAGGCCTCCGGTTAAATAGTGCCCATTTTCGGGTTCCGGCCAATTCTAAATACCGTATACGTAAATATTATGGAACGGGCCCATTTTTGGCCGGTCCGTTCCATAATATTTACGTTCCATAATATTTACAGGGCCAGTTGGGGACTCGGTGGTGAGGACGGCTTGCGTCAGGAATCGCGCGAAAAGTGCACGAGTAGGTCCCGTCAGGGACTCTGTATGCCGTCCGATCACCTGGTCCAAGTCCCCGAGTCGCAGAAAGCCCTGTAAATATTATGGAACGAAAAAAATCTGGAACGCCAACCCACCAGCGTTCCAAAATATTTACGTTCCATAATATTTACGTTCCATAATATTTACGTTCCAAAATATTTACGTATACGGTAGTACAAATTTACCCACTTTTTTCGGCTTGAAGAATCCCACGTTTCCCGCCGCAGCGCAGCACTACCCCCCGTTTTCTGGGCGTTTTGAGCATGGGTGCATGGGGTTCGAGAATTTTCCGGTCAAAAATTGATGGTTGATGCGGTTTGGCTGGGTTCTCCATACCCAGTCAGGTGACGGTCTTGCCAGGTTCAACCAAGATTAGGCAATCTTGAGAACAATCCTCTGGCCGCGACACTCGTCCAGCTAGTTCCGCGTGTGAGCTGACTCCAGAACAGAATAACGGGCCGTCGACAACACCGTTCTCGAAGAAGTGTCGATATGCCACAGTCGCATACGTCATACATCACGTTGACACATGCAACCATACAAGGACGTCGCTCCTGGTCATATGCCACAGGGGGGTCTGGGGGGCGGAGCCCCCCAGCCGCCGGAGGCCACGGTAGTGAACATTCTTGTGTGTAGAGTTCCTAGCGAGTTGGCTGCGTCCATCTTCCTGAGGGGTCTGGATCCCACCATTCAATGTGAATCCAACCGGGAAGTCTTGCCGAAATTCCTCCTCCCAAGTGAATTCTCCCAAGGAAATTCTGGCATTTTGGGACCCTTATTCCTCCGGGGTTTCGTGCCCTCGCCTCTCCCTTTCCCCTGGAAACCCTGTTTTTTGCTTCTTTGGAATACCGCCATATTTTTTCTCGGGCCCCGGAGAGGCAATCCACGAGGCTAAACCCCTATGGAGAAAAGTGGGTAAATTATCTTTCCCCCCACCTAGGCTATCTTCACCTCAGGGGACCTTATGTGACTGAAAAAAGCTGAAAACTCACCGTTGGTCACGTGAACTCAGATAGCCTACCACCTGATAACTTTTGAGTTTTCTTTTTCGGCATCCTGGACCCTCAAGAGTCAATAGTATTTAGCCGGATGGCTGTTCTTCACTCATGGAATATATGGTCAAACACTCCCCGGTGGCGTGCATACCGAGTCCACGATGAAATATCTCCAACCGTTGGCGAGCAGCTGATCTAACGCATCGTCGACGGCATACTGCAGGGGAGTGTAGGATGAACAAATGCAGAATATCGAACGAGGGCTTTCTTGGGGGTCACACACGGAGCCCCACTCCCAGTGGGGGAAGCAACAACACTGGCTGACAGACCTTGTCATCGTCCTTCACCCCGTCCTCCTGCCCGTAGGGCAGCAGGTCACCCTGCACGGTCTCGCCAGCGCCATCGCCGAGGAGGTCGTTAGAAGCAGACGCGTGGTCACGCTGGTTGCGATCCTCCTGCCGCTTGGGTGGCAGCTCCTCCTCGCGCGACGGGACGTTGCTGTGGCAGCACCCCATCGCGCCAGGAGGTGGGGCGACCCACCTTCAGGCGCCCACGCCTCCCGCACCTGAGCAAGGGGTGTTGGGGTGGCGTGGGGGCACCAGGGAGGCCACACAGGGCGGCAGGGCTCAGAAGCTCAGGAAGGGGTTGGGGGTACGGGTGGGTTTTGCGGCTCGGCAGTGCAGCGTTGTGTGGCATGTGCAGGCGTGGTTCATCCCGGCGGCGTGTCCTGACTGGTTGGCTCTCGCCCTCTGCCCCTGCTCGCAAGGAGGACGGGTGGCAGCGGGAAGGTCGTGGTGTGCCATGGGGTGTGTCTTGTGGCACACCCGTTCCGCTTGGAGCAAGCCACTGTGAGGATGGCATGTTAAAGGAAGCGGCAAAAATGAAGATTGAAAACAACAGCAAGAGAAGCAAGGAATGGAAAAGGCACATCAGTTAGCGGGATGGGGTCGCGACGCGTCGCAGCCCGTGAACAGGGCGCGCCTACGTCAAGAGCGACACCGTCCTGCAGGCTGTGTGATTGGGGGGTGGCAACGTGCACTGCCCGTAGCCGTCTGTCAGCGCTGGGGGCGTCGCTCCTCGACTGTGTGTGCGTGGAGGGCGCCGCCAGGCCTGCAGCGCGAGAGAGGCATGCAGGCAGGTGCACAGCCGTGGTGTGAGGGGTGGTGTCGCAATGCCGCACCGGTGGACCAACAGCAGCACCGCACAGGGCAGGCGCGTGGTGCCTCCGGAGCAAGGCAAGTGCCACACCAGCATGAAACGCAATAAAAGTGAATGAAAATGAACAACAGCAAACAGCAACAGCCTGGTGGCGAAGGAGAGTCGTGTGGTGTTCTGCTGTGGTGGTGTGGTGTGCTGTGGCTGTGGCACGTCCCTTGCGTGGGGCACGATTGTGTTTTGGAAGAACACATCTCTCTGTGCACACGCCACACCACTCCACTCCACCCCATCAACTTCGCCGTAGCAAAAGGCACACCAGGCTTGGGTCAAATCAAATGGCAATGAAAGTAAGAATGGTGTTCTGCAGAGAGGCAGAACAGCAGAAGGAACGTTGCAAGAAAGGCAAGGAAGATGCACACACATCACACCGCTGCAGGAAGGTGTTAAGATACGGTTAACGCAGTGTGTGGAAGTGTGTGAAAGGTGGGATATCTTCAGTGCACGCAAGAAGAACGAGAAGGACACTCTGTGCTACTACTCCTAATACGACGCCACCTGCAAACAGGAGAGGTCAGGCACCATCGGGCTGACCCCACACAACAACGCGCACCTCACTCACGGCTGCACCGGGGCACCAGTGGCACGGACCCTGCGGGTGGCCTCCACCATGTTGCGCAGCGCAGGCAGCACCTCCTCCCAGCGGCGCGTCTTCAGCCCGCAGTCGGGGTTGATCCACACGCGCGACAGCGGGAGGTGGACCGTGGCAATGATCTCCTGCAGGCGTGCCTCGAGCGTGTCGACGGAGGGGATCTCCGGGGAGTGGACATCGTACACCCCGAGCCCCACGTCGCGCGAGTACCCGTAGCGCGCCAGGGCGCCCAGCACGGCGTTGCCGCCGCGCGAGTTCTCGATCAGCAGCGAGTCGGCGTCCATGGCGTCGATGGCGCCCAGCGTCGCCGCGTCCTCGAACGACGAGTAGCACATGTGGGTGGCGATGTGCGTTGCCGGGGCGGCCGTCGCGGTGCTGAGGCGGAACGCGTCCACGGCCCACCGCAGGTAGCTCTCCTCGTCCTCGCGCTTCAGCGGCAGCCGCTCGCGCACCGCCGCCTCGTCGACCTGCACCACGCGGCACCCCGCCGCCTGCAGGTCCGCCACCTCCGCAGCCACGGCGCGTGCGAGCTGCACGGCCTGCGCCGACCGCGGGATGTCGGTGCGGCAGAAGGACCAGTTCAGCAGCGTCACCGGGCCCGTCAGCATCCCCTTGACCGGGGTCGCCCCGGCAACCTTCTGCGCGTGCCGGTACTCCGCCACCGTCAGCGCCCCGTGCCGCACAATGTCGGCGTGGATGATGGGCGGCCGCACGCACCGCGACCCGTACGACTGCACCCACCCGGCCCGCGTCACCACCACACCGCCCAGCTGTGCCGCGAAGTACTCCACCATGTCCGTCCGCTCCGGCTCCCCGTGCACGAACACGTCCAGCCCCAGGTCCCGCTGCAGCGCAACGTTCTCCTCGATCAGGGGATAAGATAGGTCTGGTTTTCCGGTTTTCAAAACCAGGGTTTCCCGGTTCCCGGTTTTCTGGAAAAAAAAAAAGGTCGGTCTCATTTTTGGCGTTTTTTTTGGTGACTTTGGGACAGTAAAACAGTCAGAAAAAACGCCATAAAAAAATAGAAAGTGACCCCATCGTGATCCGCACAGAGCTCAAATAGTCCAAAGAAGGCAGAGAAGCGGAGAAGAAAAAATGGACCTAGCGGGTGGCCCGGTGGGTGGTGGTGCCCTCGTCATGCAGGTCTCTTCTGTTTTGAAAGTGCACACATGGTGGACTCCAGCCACCCTAGCGAGTGTCTAAGAGGGAGTCTAAGACTGCAGTCTGTACTGGAGATGCCTCTGTGCAGCGTCACTCGGTGCCATCGAATACATGGCGACAGCCCACCAACTCGAGACAGATCTGCTTGTCTGGAGGGCTGAGACGAGAACACGAACGACTTTCAAGCAGCCTTGAAGGTCGCCAAGCCTATTGGGGGCAACTAACGGATGAGATTTGTTTGTTGCCTGTCGTCACAGCTAGGTGCATCTCCTCGATAACGGAATGTGTACGTACACGACATGAGCACGTGGTGGTGGGCTTCCAGTCCTGCCCCAGGTGAAGCTGGAGAAGACGGTCGGTCGTGTGATATTGATCCAATGTGCAGAGAGGTGGTCTGGGCTCTACGTGGCCGGACACACTGCAGAGATCTCGTGCACCCACTCCACCCACAACGCACACCTGTCACGAGTGGTCGCTCCCCCGTCCTCCTCCACCCTGAAGGTTGAACCCTCAAGAACCAGCGATCTCCTGCTGGCCGGGATGCGACACAGCGAAGCCTTCCTACTTCCAAGCGAATCCAGACTGCAGGGAACAGATGTTCACTACCATGGCCTCCGGCGGCTGGGGGGCTCCGCCCCCCAGACCCCCCTGTGTAAAAAAATTGCACCAGACCGGTTTTTTGGCCCAGACCGGCACCCTGGTGCTAAGAGTCCGTAGAAGAAAAATAGAACCTGATGCGCTTGCCCCACCAAGCAGCCTCAGTACGACAGGACGCGCGCAGGCACCGGGCCCTCTCAGATTCTGGGAGGGTTTGCGCGGGTCGCGCGCGCCGAAGGCGCGCGCGAAAAATTTTCAAAACCAGAAAAACCGGAAAACGGCGCCAGAAAAAAAGTCTATCTTATACCCTGTCCTCGATCACCCGCTCGATGAAGGTGCGGTACTCTGCCTCCGACACCTGCCCCGTCCGCAGCTGCTGCCGCATCCGCCGGATCTCTGCCGTCTGCGGGAACGACCCGATTGTGCTTGTCCCGAGGCTGTCCACTGTGACCTGCTTCTCCCGCCGTGTGCTGTACGGCTCTGCCCGCCGCAGCTCTGTCTCGTCCACGTCTGTGACTGTCACGTTGTCCTCCCCGCACCACTGCGGCTGCTGGTCCTGCTTCGGCTGCTTCTGCTGCTCTGCTGCCTGCACACCACGTGCCAGCCCAACCAGCTGCTCCAGCTTCTGCACAGCAAACGCGACACGCCCCTGCAGCGCAGCAGACGCCGCAACGTCGACAGCCCCGTCCGCATCACGCACGGCAAGCTCCTCCCCCGACACGTCGTACGGCACGTGCTGCAGCGAGCACGACACCCCCACGTCCACACGCCCCGCCGGCACCACGCGCAGCACCTCCGCCAGCAGTGCCTGTGCGTGCTCCTCGTTGCGCCACACGCTGCGCCCGTCCACCACCCCCGCCACGAGCCGCTTCGTCTCCGTCGGGTCCGGGAACCCCACGCGCCGCAGCACCGCCACCGCACCGCGGCTGCGGCACAGGTCCAGCGCCACCCCCGCCACCCCCTCCGTCCCAACCAGCATCCGGTACACCGCCTCCGACACGCTCTCGTGGTGCACACACACCGTCACCGCGAACCCGCATGCCCGTGCGTCGCGTGCGATCTGCGCGTGTGCCTGCTGCGCCGCCGCCAGCACCGCCTCCCCGTCAGCGCCCGACGTCGCCAGCCACGGCTCGTGCAGCTGCACCTCCGTCGCCCTCGCCCCGCTGGCACGCAGCTCCCGGAACAGCCGCGCGTACAGCGGGACGAGCGCCGCCGCCAGCCCCGTCTTCGTGAGCCCCCCATCCGCGATCTTGCTGACGTGTGCCAGCGTCACGGGTCCCAGCACAATCGGCACCGCTGCTGCTTCAGCCGCACCCTTCTCCTGGATCACCGCCTCCGCACGCCGCACCACATGCACGTAGTCAGCGAAGTACGTCGCGTGCCCGTCCTCGGCAAGCCCCGCCGCCGTCACGCTCGCGTCGATCTCGGGCACCAGGATGTGGTAGTTCGTGTCGAAGTACTTCAGCAGCTGCAGCGCCGCACACGGCCCCGCCCCCTTCGCCTGTGCAAAGTACTGTGCCAGCGACCCGCCCGCCCCGGTCCCGTCGAACCGCTTGCTCGTCAGCCCGAACCGCACGCTCCAATCCAGCACGTGGTCGAACAGCGTCGCGTCCCCAACCCCGATGCGCGACACCCCTGCCCCGCACTGGGAACGCACCGCCTCCGCCAGCACCTCGTCGCGTGCCGCCAGCAGCTCGCCCTCCCCGATCCGCCCCGCCCAGAACTGCTCCAGCGCCGCCTTCAGCTGCCGCTTCGACCCGAGGCGCGGGAACCCGAGTGTGTACGACTGTGCCATCTTGCGCTTCCTGTCTCTTCTCTGTGTCCTTGGTATCCTGTCAGGCGTGCACGGTGATGCTGGGTGTGCAAACGGTGCAGCGTGCAGAGCGCCACACCACACAACTCACAATCTCAACAAGCGGGGGGACGGGGGCGGGCTTTTGGTCGGCAGCTGCTGGAAGTTTCGACCTGTTCAACCCCCTGCACACAACCAGTCGAGGGCTGCCCAACCACAGGTCCACGCTGAGCACACCTACACGCCTGTCTGGCTTGCCAACATGCAGCTGCATTCCAGCACCACCCACCACCCCGTCACGGGCGGGTCGGGGCAGCGCCACAAACAACATGTCTTTGATGCAACCTCCAGGACCTGCAACCCCCACTGTATTTCTTTGAAAACTTCACTTGTTTCGGCATCGACGACCCTCTGCCTCACACGAGAAGGCAGCCAGACCGTGATTGCCCACATTCCCCCCCCCCCCACGTTCTTCATGTTCGTTTCTTTCCGCATTGCCCCTCCCCACCCAGATGCCCCTCCCTGGAGGGCGTGTGTCGGCGCCTCCACCAAGCCATCCCCCCCCGCCCCTGCACCCCGCAACGCGGCGACTGGCAGCGAGAGGCACAACGGGCACTCTCCCAGAGGGGGGCACATGACACCTCCTTTTGATCCCCAGCCAGACAGAACAGAACTGCCAAAACGGATCGGTGCCAAAGGAATGAGGGGTCCCAGGCATGTTGCGCTCTGTGTCGGGAAGAGGCAACCAGCGATGTGTTCATAGAATCAGCATCGTTGGTGTGTCGGGAGTCTTACCTTCTTCTGGGGTTCTTCTTGCATTCTTCTCCGCGGAACTCAATGCGAACCCAGCTGGATTGTCACATAGTAGCGCACACCCACAGAAATAGCTTCGGTGCATGATGTGATTCAGCAGTAATAGGCATTGAGAACGTCCCCTCACTCCCTCCCTCCCCCCATCCCCTTGGCGACACCACGCACGGGCAATAAAAATAAGGCATCACAGCGCGGTGGTGAGAAAAAAAACAAGAAGGACAAGACAGATTCTTGAGAACATCTTCCCTGCAAGGGGGTGGGTTGGCACGAGTTTTGAAAAGGGGGTCGTATTTTTTTTGTGTGGCTCGCTCCACCACCCACCCCCCCTTCCACTCCTCCCCCCTCCCACACACCCCTTTTATTCATGAATGGAGAGCGGACTACTCTGTGCGCATCCATCCTCGTAAAGCTGTCCCTTCTGTGCTCAAATTGACAATCCTCAATGCCGAGGGGGGGGGGAGGGGAAGAGGGAGAGCGGTGTGTCTGACACAGGACTCAGTGAGAGACGGCAGAAACGGGAGGGAGGGAGGGGGGGAGGGACAGGTGATGCAATAAAAACAGCGGTTCCCACACACACACAGACTCACTCCGCCCTCCCCCCCCCCCCCCCACATCTGTCCACATGCTCTATAAGAACACCTTGAAGCTTTGTTGTGGGGGAGGGGCGGGGGATGGAGGGGAGGGTGCAGAACACACGCCGAGCACACACAGTCCCCTCCCCCCCTCCACACACCCTTTGTTGTGGTCTCCGCTGTGAGAGACCTGTGCAGGGATCCTTCTTCAGTACTGCGCCCCATTCCCAGGGTCCCTCCCGCCCCTCCTCTGCCCAACCAAGGTGGTTGGAACTCTCCCTCTGGGGTGAGGTGATGTAAGTCGACCAGGGAGGGGGTGGGACTCCCCACACAGTCGGGACCGTGTGCTGGCATGCTGTCCCCGAGAGCTTCGGGCGCTTGCCTTGCCCTTTTTTTTTGTCCCAAACTGGTGGCGGGAACACGCGCCCTGGCAGGGGTGTCTGTGATCTCCCCCAACCCCCAAGGTATATCGGCGTCGTGTTGTGTAGAAGAAGAAGAAAAAAGCCGCAATGGGGTGGTGGGGTTAGCAAGCAAGTTGCGATGTGTGATGATCGATGAGCTCAGAAAAAAAGGGGGGGGATGAGAAGACAGGAACAGGGTGGGAAATCGGAAAGGGGGTGTGGAGTGTGGGGGGGGGGGGGGGGGGGGGGAATGGCAGGGCGAAGCAATAAGAAAGAATAAAGAAAACCGCGGCGGTTGGCAAATATCAGACTTGCTTGATTTCCCAAGTGGAGTAAAATAATGAAGAATCTGTTCGGGGATGGGGGGGGGGGGCGAGAGGCGTTCTGTTTGCGAAAGCTAAAGCCGGGGGTGTGCATGTGTGGTGGTGCCGTGTGGGGGGGAAAAACAAAGAAATCTTAGTGCCGCTGAAAGGGCCGATTTTACGTAGTTCTGACGTAGTTGTTTTTCGGTTTTCAGCGGCACCAAAGAGATGCTCTTTTTGTTACCACAGCACTGCCGCACAGGATATCCTCTTGCTTTTCTTTTGAGGCAGTGCAAAAAACCACAGCCGCCAGTTTATAGAAAAACCGGGGGCTGCAAGCTCATCACTGTCCCCACAAACGGGTGGCAACCATGATTTTGAATATTTTTTGAAGAACACAGACCTCGAGAGGTGGGATGGGTGTGGGTAATGGGGGGGCCATAAGCGCCAGCCATCCAAACCTGCCGGATTCCCAGACCAGTAAATGCGACCAGCCGGTTTCACGAAGGGGGGGGAAACCGGGGCGTACATCCGGAAAATGCGGCAAATTTTGGTAAACCTGGCCGCATATATGGCCTCTCCAACCTTGGGGGAAAACGACAAGCACGCACACAGATTGGTGTCTCGTTTGAGAGGTAAAAATGGAACCGGGGGGGAAGAGTGGTGAATGGGAAGTAGAGCTGCTGGTGCCCCTGACGACCCCATATTGCGTAGTTTGTGCGTAGTGAAAAGGGGGGGGGGGGTCTCATTTTTTGATTTACTCAGCCATTCTCTGTCTCTATGCCGGGACCCCAAACTCAAGGAGTTCTTGCTGTTCCGGGGTCAGTGAGGGTGCAGGCGCTTCAGGTGCTGCAGGTGCTGCAGGTTCTTCAGGTGCTGCAGCGCTGGCAGCCTTCGGTGCGGGTTTCGACGCAGTCTTTGCAGGTCTCTTTGGGGGTGCCCTTTGGCGCGGTGCCTGCTTCAGCTCGTCGGGTGGAAGCATCAACGCATCATTAAGCGGTGCCTGCTTCAGCTCCTCCGGGTGGAAGCGTCAACGCATCATTAAGGAAGAAGGAAGCACAGTTGCTACGCTTTTTTGCAGCTGCAGGAAACGACACCATACCCAACAACAATCCCCAGACCGTCGAGGGAGAGTGGGCGCCTGGATCCCGTGACACAGATCTCTAGTGCCGTTGTGATCCCCTCGGATAACGTCTCCTGGACGTTGTCAGCGGAGGTTGCCTGTGTGGCGGTGACCTCCGTATACCCCGCGGGATCCAGTGCCAGTAGCGCCTTCTTCAGCTTTTCGTCGACCCCTCGGCCGACGCTCTCCTTGATGTCAAGGGCCACCTTCAGGGTGGCACCTCGCAGCGCCCTGAAGGCTGTGATCGTATCATCATTCACAATCTCGAGGGTGTTCTACGCGGCTCCTGGAACTCACTTCCTTCTCAGGTGTTTCTGGGCATGGGGCAACCTTGCCCAGGTGTTTCTGGAGTCCCGCCCCACATGTCGTGCGTTCTTTCGTACGGTGTATAGTGAGTTCTGGCAATAATTTTTTGCTCGGTCAGCGCAGTGCCTCCAGTCCTGTCTCAGTAGCCACACAGAAAGGGGGACCAAAAAAAACTGGGGGGGGACCAAAAAGCGAGACCCCCCCCCCAGATTGCGTAGTTTGTGCGTAGTGAAAAAGGGGTAAATCAGGGGCACCAGAGCTTGTTTTTTTTTTTGCAGAGAGACTGAGGCAGGGTATAAGATAGACTTTTTTTCTGGCGCCGTTTTCCGGTTTTTCTGGTTTTGAAAATTTTTCGCGCGCGCCTTCGGCGCGCGCGACCCGCGCAAACCCTCCCAGAATCTGAGAGGGCCCGGTGCCTGCGCGCGTCCTGTCGTACTGAGGCTGCTTGGTGGGGCAGGCGCAGCAGCTGCTTTGAAAGTTTGGACTCTCGGCCAAAAAAGGTCTGGTGCAATGTTTTTACGCAGGGGGGGTCTGGGGGGCGGAGCCCCCCAGCCGCCGGAGGCCACGGTAGTGAACATCTGTTCCCTACAGTCTGGATTCGCTTGTAAGTAGGAAGGCTTCGCTGTATCGCAGCCCGGCCAGCAGGAGATCACTGGTCCTTGAGGGTTCAACCTTCAGGGTGGAGGAGGACGGGGGAGCGACCACTCGTGATAGGTGTGCGTTGTGGGTGGAGTGGGTGCACGACAGAATGGCCAAAGGGTCCACGAGATCTCTGCACACATTCCGTTGTCGAGGAGATGGGCACCTAGCTGTGACGACAGGCAACAAACAAATCTCATCTGTTAGTTGCCCCCAATAGGCTTGGCGACCTTCAAGACTGCTTGAAAGTCGTTCGTGTTCTCGTCTCAGCCCTCCAGACAAGCAGATCTGTCTCGAGTTGGTGGGCTGTCGCCATGTATTCGATGGCACCGAGTGACGCTGCACAGAGGCAGACGACACGGTGAACTCCAGCGGAGGTTACCCTACCTCCGCTGGAGTACACCGTGTGTCTCCCATGAGTCTCAACTAGCGGGAGTCTTAGCGTAAATTAGCTGGAAAATAGACTCCCGTCTCCAGTACAGACTGCAGTCTTAGACTCCCTCTTAGACATGGTGGCTGGAGTCCACCATGTGTGCACCTTCAAAACAGAAGAGACCTGCATGACGAGGGCATCACCACCCACCGGGCCACCCGCTAGGTCCATTTTTTCTTCTCCGCTTCTCTGCCTTCTTTGGACTATTTGAGCTCTGTGCGGATCACGATGGGGTCACTTTCTATTTTTTTATGGCGTTTTTTCTGACTGTTTTACTGTCCCAAAGTCACAAAAAAAACGCCGAAAATGAGATCGACCTTTTTTTTTTTTCTCCAGAAAACCGGGAACCGGGAAACCCTGGTTTTGAAAACCGGAAAACCAGACCTATCTTATCCCCTGAGAGAGAGAAAAAAAAAAGATGCGGCAACACTGGTTCGGCGTTCTTCCAGCCAACCCGACTGTGATTCTTGATATTCTGTGTTTTTTTTTGCGCAACAATGCCACACACACACACCCCCCTCCCCGGCCACCACACCGCATGGGTGTTTTTTTGCCTGGTTTACCGCCTTTTGTTGATGACCAATTTTGCCACCCTCCTGCCCCCACCCCCCACAGTTTCCTGAGGCGACTGACAGGGTTCGCCCAGCCACGACAGTGCCTCTCTGTTCCCTTCCACTGCCAGTGCCTTTGAGCAAGGGTTGGCCACACCCTCGGTCCCAGAGGATGCGAGGTGCCGCTGAATGCAGTGCAATGCGGTGCGTTGTGACATCCGGCGAGGGATGAGGGGCAGTGGGGGGGGAGGAGGGAGAAGAAGCAGAGGAGTCATCACGGAGCAGCTTTGCAGCAGTTTGCACAAAATATCCAGTGGGCCCACTGGGGGTGACAAAAAAAAAAGCTGCGCTGTGGGGGCAGACAGACAGACAGACAGACAAAAAAAAACGGCAACAGAAAAAGGCCCCTTTCCCTGCAGCGCAGGGTCCTTTGGGATTCCACTTGGGATCACCCAGGGAGGTTGGCTGCGTGCGCAAGAGCGGGGAGGGGGGGGAGAGGGCGGGGCGGGGTTGCTGTGCAACAACCCTCCACTCCCCCCCCCCCCTCCCTCCGAGCGCGGGTCACCTTGTCTCGAGTCAAAACGGGGGAGGGAGGGGGGCTGTGTGCTGTGTGGCTGATTTTGAGCGGGTTTCCGGTCAGAATAACTGCCTTGCTGCTGCACCGACCGATTCCGAACACGCAGCAAAAGGGACAGAAGCAGCACAATCACCCACCACCCACCCCCCCCCCCCCCTGACGTGGCAAAGAAGCGTGAATCATACGAAGGGGATAGAGCTGAAAGGGGGGAGGGGGGAAGGGCCGGTGTTGGAAAAGTAAAATAAAAACATTGGCCTTCCCCCACACGCCCCCCAGGGTTTGTTGCTTTGGGGGGGGGGGGGGGGGGGGGGCCCGGCAGTGATGTAGAAATACGGTCGGATACGGTGGTTTTTCAAAATCGGGATACGGATACGGATACGGGATACGCTCTGCCTACCAAAGTGGGCCCAGCTCAGGTAAGCTGGTGCTAGGGGTGTGGGCAGCTGCCCTTGTCATTGGGTAACGTGCCCGTTGTGGAGCGGACCGTCCCCTGACCGCCACGTCCACCACGAGCATTCTTGGTGCATCATTGGTTCCAGATCCGTCACCGTCTTCAGAGGTTTTTCACACTTAGGTGCCCATTTTCGGTCAGAATTTTCGAAAAATCGGTGAAAAAAGGGGATTTTGCTCATTTTGGGCAAAATCCCGATTTTCATGAAAAAATGACAAAATCGGGGCAACTAGACCCCATTTCGGGTGTTTTTCGGGTGAAAAACGTACCCTAGGCATCCCTGGGGTACATTGTATATCATCCCGGGCCTCTACGACCAGTAGAGGTGCGTTAAAATGCATATTTTTACCCAAAAAAAGGACCCTGCAACCACCCTGCAAGCACCCTGCAACCAGGTTGTAGGCACCCTACAACCCTATAACCACCCAGAAACCACTGGGTATGCCCTAAAATGGGGTGTATGGGCCTGTCGGAACAGGTTTTCTACACCGAATTGCCCAAATTCAGTCCGATATTTTGAAAAAACTGTGAAAAATGGGGGATTCGCCCGTGTAGGGTAACAGCCCCAATTTTTCTGAAAAAATGTCAAAAATTGGGCAACTAGACCCCATTTTGGGTGGTTTTCGGCTGAGAAACGTACCCTAGGCATCCCTGGGGCACATTGTGTACCATCCAGGGCCTCTACGACCAGTAGATGTGCGTTAAAATGCACATTTTTACCCAAAAATGTGGACCCTGCAACGATGTTGTAGGACCCTGCAACCACCCTGCAACCAGGTTGTAGGCACCCTACAACCCTATAACCACCCAGAAACCACTGGGTATGCCCGAAAAGGGGTGTACGGGCCTGTTGGAACAGGTTTTCGACACCGAATTGCCTAAATTCCGTCCAATTTTTTGAAAAAACTGTGAAAAATGGGGGATTCGCCCATGTGGGGTAAAAGTCCCAATTTCATGAAAAAATGTCAAAAATTGGGCAACTATACCCCATTTCGGGTGTTTTTCGGGTGAAAAACGTACCCTAGGCATCCCTGGGGTACATTGTATACCATCCAGGGCCTCTACGACCAGTAGAAGCACGTGAAAATGCGTAATTTTACCCAAGGAAAAGGACCCTGCAACGATGTTGTAGGTCCAATTTCATGAAAAAATGTCAAAAATTGGGCAACTATACCCCATTTTGGGTGGGTTTCGGGTGAAAAACGTACCCTAGGCATCCCTGGGGCACATTGTATACCATCCAGGGCCTCTAGGACCAGCAGAGGTGCGTTAAATGCACATTTTTACCCAAAAATGACCCTGCAACCACCCTGCACAGGACTCACCCCAGAAAAGCCAAAAAAAGCCAAAAACTGGCCAAAAATGAGTGTTGGTGGGCCCAAAAGTGGGTAAAAACCTCCGGAAATTCATATCTGGGGTGGGTCTGGGGGTGGTTTTGCGCTGTTGACCTCCAGACCTGGATATTTCAAAAAAAATTACAGTTTTTTGTATGGACATCCGGGGCCCTACTGGGGGGGGCTAAATAGAAGACCCCCCCCCCTTGTAATAGGCGTATAAACGCTTTTTTTGGGGGGGTTTCAAAATCCAAAATTTTGGGCAATTTTTGCAGTGGGTGGCCAAATACAAGGGGGTGGCCGAATACAAGGGGGGGGGGTCTTGTATTCGGCGGTCCGTGAATTTTCCCAATTTTGGCGAATTTTGCCCCAGGTGACCTCGTGGAATCGCGATTTTCGCCTTCCATTGCACAATTCGGAATCCGTGCGGATCGTGGTGGGGTCATTTTGTGGGTGGAGGTGCCAAGTTTCACTCATGAAATGTGGGTCTGGTTTGGCTCCTGATAATGGGAGGATATTCCCGGGAGTCAGCAACCTGCGATGACCCCCACACTGGTGTCCAAAACCCCGTTCCTTTGAATGTTTGGATTCCGTGCGGACCGCAGTGGGGTCATTTTGACCATGGGGTGCCTGTTATGACTGGAAAAACAGGCTGAAAATTTGAAAATTGGCCAAAATTCACGGACCGCCGAATACAAGACCCCCCCCCTTGTATTCGGCCTAAATTTTTCTGGATTTCGAATTTCCAGACCCCCCCCTTCTATTCGGCCACCCCCTTCTATTTAGCCCCCCCCAGTAGGGGGGGGGGTTTATTGATAAAATTGGATAAGAAGATATGGGGGTCTTTGCTGGTCGACAAACTTCGACAAACTTCGTCAGTTTTCAGCCAATTCAACTGGAAATGCACCAAAATGCACTGACGACCACCCCGTAGCGAAGACCCCCTATGACTGCCCTTTGGTCAGCTCATAATGAATATATGAAAGGGGGTCGGTGGGTAGAAAGTAGGTCGTGCGCAGGGCCAGGAGGGGGGTCCACAAGCGGTGGAGAGGCTGCAGCTATGTTTTGAACGATTTCTCTTGGCAGATGAAACTACTACGAACAACAAGATGCCACAACATGTGTCTTTTGGTGTTTGGGGGGGTAGGGGGGAGGGGGGTGGATCCAGGAGGGAGATGGTATCCACAGACGAAATACGAGGAGGTGGGGGGAGGGGGGGGGAAGGACTCCGATGCTTTGGAGGTATGTCGAAACCAAACCACCGGCGCAAGGCCCCACATCTGGGGTGTTCTCGCGATCGACAAATACCCCACTTGGTTCTCCTCCCCCCTTGACTGATTTTGCAGGCGCAAAGGTATTTGTTATTGCTGTGTCGGGTATCGCTTTTTTTTCCCTTCACCGGAGTCGGTTCTTTTTTCCGCAAAACTCTGTTCGGTTCTGTTGGGAAGGGAAATCACACTGCAATTTTTTTTTTTTTTCCATGTCGCTCCCGTTGGTCACTTCGCTGCTTTGAGTCAGCCACGTGGCGGAAGCCGGACCGCAGGGAGGGGCGTTGCGCCCGTTGACGCCTCTCACTCCTCATGTGCCTTGAGTAGCTGCCAGGTGGGTCTGCTTTGAGGCGGGGAATCGCGTCAGGCCAAACAGCCACTGCGAGGACGTCTCCCCTAAAAGAAAAGAAAGAATGTGGGAAGGGGACGGGGGTGGGATGGGTGGGCAGCGCAAGCCGGAAGGAGCGCCTCCCATGGGGCGGAAGCTCACCCGACAGCATAAAATGCTGCGAAAACAACAAAAAAAGGGAAAATAAACCACGCACACCACAACATCAATAAAACCAAAGCCGTGCAGAAAGGGCCCCTCCGCATATATGAAACAGGGCACACAGCGGAAAAAGAGTTACCAGAGCTTGCTTTAGTTTCCCCTCGGAGGAGGGTAATCACAGGGGGCGCCACGTGAAGGCAGCAAGTTGGATTTTATCCCCCCTGCAATATGCAGCCATTGTCGTGTATTTCATCACGATCAATCGAACATCACACAGACCCCCCCCTCTGAATGCCACCTCGTTTCGATCTATATGACGCCACCATCCCCGCCCGATTCCTCGTCTCAGGCATCTAACCGGGGATCAGCAGCACCTCTGACGAGCGAAGCCTTAGGCAGACGACAGCAGGGAGCGGAACTTTTTAACTTTTCGTTTGTCTGGTTTCTCTCTTTCTGTTATTTTTTTTGACGTCTTGGCAACGTGCAAGAGTGGAGGCGAGATTGGACGAGGGTAGTAGCAACTCGGACAAGGGGGTGGGTGGGGTGGCGTGGTATTGGCAAGGGCTCTGCGATTCGTTATTCTTCTCTATGGGGGTCTTCGCTCCGGGTCAATTTGGGTCAACTTGGGTCAATTTGGGTCACCCTGGGGTTTTTCACCTTAGGAAAATGGGGGGCTTCGCTCCGGGTCAATCTGGGTCAGCTTGGGTCAGTGACCCGGAGCGAAGCCCCCCCCCTTAGGTGACCAAAAATAGGTGAAAATTTTTGCCTATTTTCCCTTGTGTCAAACTTGGAGTCTGACCCAAAAATCGGAATCTGTGACCCATGGTTTATATGGGCAAACCTGAAAATTTCCGACTTTTTCCTCAATTTTTCCCACTTCCTGGCCATACCTTTCCCGACCCAAAATCAAACAAATGCAGCGGAAAATGGCCAAAAATAGGCCAAAAAACCCCAAATTTTTTTCCGGGGGGCTTCGCCCCCCGGACCCCCCTTGCGTGGGGGGCTTCGCCCCCCACGCCACACGCACCTCCCGGCCGGTGGCCGGTTCGGTCGTCGTCGGCTGCGCCCAAAGGGCGTGCGGTAGCCGACGCCCTTTTGTGCTCGCCTCCTCCTCCCTCACTTCAGTATGTCGTTTCAGGTGAGTCCGTGTTCCTGCTTTGTTCTTCTGTCGACTGGGACGGGCCAGTCCTCGTGGGTTGCCGGCCGGTGTGTCCTCCCCCGGGACACCCTCCTCCTCCCACCACTTGCATCTGGTTCAGCTTCAGTGAGAGCTGAGCGGGAGCCATACTTGCTCTTTTGGACCAATTGTCCGCAGTCCTGCATCATGAAGAGTTAGGTAATGCCCAGTCGCAGCCATCCCCCGACCCAGGTGTTCTGCCGTGGGCCAGGTCACCATCTGCAGGTCACCCCGTCACACACCAGTGGGCAGGCCCTGTCAACGATATCGATGTGACTGCTCTTGCCGCAGGGCATCGGATGTGGGCCTGCATTGCATCCTGTTGCCGCTCAGTTCTGTTCCCACCGGAGCTTCTTGTTGCGCCGCAGGTCGAACAGCCTTTCGTGTGGTCGGCGCTGATCTTGTATAGAACGTAGGCAGTAGGCTGCTGTGGGTGACCTGCAGGTTACCCGTCCCTTTCGTGCAGGCAGCGCGAGAGGTGCGCTGTTTATGTGTGGGAGCACGGCAGCTGCCCCACACTCCATTCTGCTCTCTTGTCTGCTGTTTATGTTGAACAAGGTCTGGCTGCCAGTGATCTCGCTGGGGGTCGGGCAAACCAAAAAAGAGGTCGGGCACAGGGTGGCCGAGCTCGCGAGAAAAAAAGTGCAGCCCAACCCCGCCCCGACTTCCCGTGGTATGATGCAAACAGGATCGAATGCACGGCCACAGAACATTTTCACCCAATTTGAGAGGCACCGGATGTTGCTGCCTTTGGTCGTCCTGCTGGATCAAAAATCAGGAATCCAGCCCCCCAGCCGCCGGAGGCCACGGTAGTGAACATCCTGAAAGTCTTCGAAGGCTAGTCCCCACACCGGTTGGTGCTGTTGCACATTCCAGGCGGGGATGGTCCTTCGCTTGGGGCATGATGAGGTGCGCTTCGATGAACACCATCAAGCCCCCAGCATGCCGTTGGGTTTTCATACGCTGCGGCGCATGAAAACTCGGCCACAAGGCCGAACCCAAAAGCCCCAAAATCTGACCCGGGAGGTAGGGCCGAGGGTAGGGCCATGCCACCCCTGGCGGCCCACCCTCCCAAACAATTACAGAAAAAGGGAGGTGGGGCCGCGGCCCCCTGCCAGCCCTGGCACGGGATCGCTGCTGGCGGGTAGTTCAGGCTCGTGGCCCTCCTCGTTCCGGATAGCCCCTCGGACATCCAAATGATTCACGTGCAGCAGCGCATGCGCAGAGAACGGTGTGCCGTCTTGTACAGCAACTGTTGGACAACTGTTGAAATCGTTTTTCACCAAAAAAATCACTCTGCGGGCCAAGTCGAAGATTTTTCTGGGGACTTTTGGTGTCCCCAATTTTTCAATTTTCGAAAAATAAGCTCACTTTGCTAAACTGGACCCAACTCCCCACACTCTTTTTTTCCGACTTTTTCACGGGTTTTTTCCGGTTTTTTTGGTTTTTTTTGGCGGATGGAGCGAAGACCCCCTATACTTTTTATTTTGCGTTTGCCCCACCCCGCCCGCCCGCCCACCCCCGCTCACACCACCACGACAAAAACACAACAGTATTTCCATCTGTGTTCGTTCTTTGCTTCATCGCCCATCAAGCAGGTGTTGGAAGGACGCTACCAATATGCCCTGTGACCATTTCCACCCCTCTGTGCCGAAGGCCCTTGGCCCAACAGGCACAAGATGTGCCTCCGTCACGAGACGGGAGGGTCGACGAGGGTGAGGCGTTCCTTGCCTTTCCGAAGCAAAAGCAAAAAAAATAGGTCGGAATGAAGTTGCCTCACACCCAGGCGCAGGGGACATGGCTGCTTGCGGCAGCAAGCAGGTCATCACCACCGCACCAACTCCTCTCCCCCCCCTCTCTAACCAGCAGCCCCCCCCCCCCTCCCCCGGTCCAAGGATGGACTCTCTGCGCGAGGGGAGGTGCTGGGAAAACTGTGTAGTGTGAGGTACATGAGCGGGAAAAAATAATCGGGTAAACAATCCCACCCCCATCGCCCCTCCCCGCCTACAGCTCCGGCTGCTGCTGCTGCTGCTGCTGCTGCTGCTGCTGCTGCTCCGCCTCCCCGTAGGGCGTATTCTGCGGGGCCTCCTTCTTTGCCTGGGCATCGCCATAAGGCATGTTGTTGCATGCCTTTCTCTCCACAATCCAGCGCTTCACGCCGAGAATGCAGGCAATGACCACACAGAGCAGGCAGACCGCCGACAGCACCATGGCGTAGAGCGATTCCTGCAGCGCAGTGTCCAGGCTGGACGTGGGGGGCTCCAGGGCACGGTAAGCCGCAAGGCGCATCCCGGTGCAGTCCGCCAGCACCATCAGGTTCTCCGCAAGGTAGGCCCCCAGGCTGTCGCCGTGGTTGAGGGCGTCAGTCGCGTCGAAGGCGGACACCTTCGTGCCACCCTCACAGAAGAGAGAGCACTGCGAGATGGTGCACCCGGTGCTGCTGCACGACCCGCGGATGCTCGTCGGGACACCTGACTTCAGGGTGAATGCGCGGATGTCGTCGGTGGGAGGCAGGTCCGTCACGCTCCGCGCCGCGTCGGGCCACTTCCAGGTGGGACCCCCCACCTGGTTGCAGGAGGCGATGAACTCCGCAGAGCATTTGAAAACAACATTCGCCGCCTGCTCGGAGTACGTCTCGGAGGTGGAGCAGTACGGCAGCAGCGACCTGCACAGCCCAGATGCCTGCCGGGGGCCTGAGGTCCGCACCTTCATGGTGATGGCCTCCAGGTCGGGGCACATCTTGGAGATGTAGTCGCCGTAGAGGTGGCCACGCGAGCCGGTGGCGTTGGGGAGCAGCGCGCCCACCTCCGACTGGAAGTCGTCCGTCACATCGATGGCGACGACAGCGCCGCCGACGAGGATCCACATCATGAGTGAGGCGATGCAGGCCAGCAGGATGACGAAATAGGTCATCCCGTTGCCGCAGCGGGAGTGGTTCCGCCCGCAGTTGCAGCAGGCCAGGGTGAGGGTCATCAGGACGAAGGGCGCTGTAATGAAGAGCACCAGCCAGGACGCCACCTCGATGACGGGGTGGTCGACGCTGTCGACATCCTCCTCCACCTCGTCCACCTGGTTGCGTGCCACGGAGCGGGCGTAGACGACCTGCCCCGCGACCTGGCTGGTGTTGATGCCCCCCACTGTCACATAGTACTGCCCGTTCACAACGAGGTGGTTCTGGATGGCGTCCACATGGGGCCCGAAGTAAGCCTCCGTCTCAAAGCGCAGCCCCGTGGAGATGCTGTCGAGCGCATCTTCGACACCCCCGCGCGACTCCACCCCGAAGTAGAGGCTGGATGCCATCAGCGCGACAGCGATGAGGGGCCACACAAACTTCGCCCAGCAGGGGTGGTAGGGGTGGAGGTAGCCGTGGTCGAAGTACTTCTGCTGGTACTCACGCTCCTCCTGGAAGGTGGGCCTCCATGTGGTGCAGAACTGGTCGGAGGCGGCGGTGCCGCCGCAGATGTTGCAGCGGCGGAACCACGTCCAGCAGCACACCATGAACACGCACGTCAGCACCAGCAGCGCCGCCAGGATGAGGGACACACTAGGTTTGAGAAGGTAGTAGTCCCACCCCTCGCAGTCCTCCACGGTGCACGTCTCGTGCCCGTCGGTGATGGTGCACACCGCCCTGCAGTCTAGCACAGTGGCGCCGCCCTGCTCGGCCTGGGTGACCGGGGGGGGCACCAGCTGGGTGCCCGGCTCGGGCGTCGCAGGGCCAGTCGGAACCGGTGTGGGCACAGGGGTGGGTGCGATGGTGGCAGTCTCCTTCAGGGGGAACGTCAGCTCGGTGCTGCCGGCGTTGAGGGGCGCCTTGCCGGTGGTGAACATGGCGTCGGTGAGCTGGAGGGACACGACCTGGTCTGCCGTCGCGAGGTACTGCGGCACGGCCTTGAGAGGCCCGATGGTGGCGACACGGCCGTTGAAGGTGAAGGTCACGAGGGACGCGTCGAACAGCTGCGAGCGGAGGGCGTTCCACCCTGTGGGGTCCTGCGAGGCGGGGAGGGACGACACGAACGCCTCCGCCACGGCGCGGCGGTTGTCAGCGCTGTCCACCCACGCGTTGCTCTCGGTGGCGAGGGAGAGGGTCAGCGTGGCACCGCCCGCACGCAGCACGTCCTGCGTCGCCCCCACCAGCGGGCCGCTGAGGGCAACGTAGTCGGTGCACCACAGGCGGAAGGTGTCCATCCAACCGTTGCCCGACAGCACGGCACGGTCTGCGCCAGTGTGGCACACAGCGTCGAATGGGTTGTTCTCCACGGCAAGCTGCCCGTCGACGTACACCGTGAGCTTCTGGAGGCCCCAGTTGATGCGTGTGTCGATGAAGTAGAAGGTGCGCTGCGACAGCCCCGTGCGGACGAGGGACTGCCCGACGAACAGCTCTCCCGACGGGGTGATGCGCACCGTGAAGCACGTCGTGTCGGCATGCGTCAGCGAGAGCATGACCGGGCGGTTCTGACCGTCCGAGCAGGGCAGCACAGCCATGTGCGCTGTGAGGCGCTCCGTGGGGCGCACGGCGGGCAGCTGCATCACCGCCTTGTCAACGCTCACCAAGGAGCAGTCCTCGGCACCCACACGCAGGCTGCCGCTGCCCCCCGCGGCGAAGGTGTCTGCAACACCACCCGTCCACGCCGCCGCGTCGCTCGCCACCTCGAAGTCCTGCGCGACGTTCTGCGCACACCCCGCCACCTGCACCTCCACGGTGCACGTCGCCGACGACGCGTCGTCCCTGCTGGTGAAGGTTGCCGTCAGGGTGTGCTTCTCCCCACGCATGGCAGAGGTGGGCGTAAACTGCACCTGCACAGTCGCGGCATCGCTCAGCCTGGACCCCGCCGGGATGCTGTGCGACACGCTGCTGGGCGGCGTGCCGTACGACACGCGCATCGTCTTCTGTGGGTCGTACACCCCGTTGAACGTGAAGCTCCACGTCTGGGAGTGCTGCACCATGTGGGTCACAGTCTCATCCACAGACGCCATACACCTCGGCGCTGCGTACACCGCAGAGCACTCGTTGTACAGGAAGTGCATCGTCGCAATATCCCCTGCACTCAAATGGTCACGCTGCCCGATGGGCTGCGGCGAGATGATGCTGGGCGTTGTACCAATGGCAAACTCTGTCGGCCCATAGTGCATGATAGAGCCGTAGTCATAGGGGCCGAGGTCACGCGACCCGTCGGGGTTCTTGTCGAAGTTGATCATCGCATCGGGCTGAACCTGCGCCTCCACCACAGTCACATACTGGTCGCGGTCGAGCCGAGACTGTTCGTGGGAAAGACCCAGCGCGTGACCAATCTCATGGATAACCGCACCGATGGAACAAGCGGGGGCAAGCACAATTCTGTTCAGACCTGTGGAGCTGCGCCCGACGAGAGAGGAGCACCCGTCGCCCAGCTGGAAGCGGATGAAGGGCTTCTGGCAGGCGGACTCCACGGCACACTTCTCGAAGGTGAAGCAGGTCTGCAGCTGCCACGTCGCGATGGCCGAGGTGATGCGGTCATTCGATGTCCCGAGCGACGCGTCTATAACAAACCGAACCGCCTCCCCCAAAGGGAAGAGCCTCTCCGTCCCTATCGGGGTGCCCCCAAGCGCATCGCCCAGGCGGCCCCCCCGCGGGACCTGGATGTCCCCCTGCACGATGTCATAGGCTTCCTCGTCAACATCTACAGCACAGCACCCCACAGCCAACAGGGCGAGCCCTACCACAGGCACTGCGCCAATACGCATGGTGATGCCCGCGGGGAGGGGAGAGAGAGTTACGGGAGTGTGGGGGCTCCTGGGATCTTCCCCAAGGAGGGAGGGGGTGGGGGTGGTGTGGAGGGGGAAGAAAGGCTGTTCTGAGCCCTGTTGTTGTGAGAATCCTGGTGTGGGGGGGATTTGATTGTCGAGAGTGAGTGGGAAAGCATAGTCACCGCACCAGATATGCTGTACAAGTCGGATCAATGTAAAGGGGGGTCACAGCTATTGTTTACCTGGCTTCATGTAAATAGTAGATGTGCATGTAAATAATAGCTGTGAATAATATTCACTGTAAACAATACGTGTAAATAATTTTACACGCACATACTGTTTACATAGTTCAGCGATTTTTTTCGAAACCTGTGCGGAATCGCGATTTTCCACTTCCATTGTCCTTTTCGGACTCCGTGCGGATCGTAGTGGGGTCATTTTGGTGGTATCGGTGCCAAGATGCATCCATGAAATGTTGGTCTGATTCAGTGACTGGGAGGCAGCTAGCCCACCACACCACCCACCCAGGCGGGACCCCCTCACCGGGCTTTCCAAACCCCGTTCTTTTGAACGTTTGGAACCTGCGCGGATCCTGGTGGGGTCACTTTGGTGACAGAGGCACCAAGTCTCACTCCTCAGAGCACCTTGGAAATATTTTTGAACCCCCCGAAAAATAAAATAATTGCACGTACCTAGGGTACCCCGAGAGAATGTCACCCCCCTCGAGGGCCCAGGGCCGAGGGGGGGGTGACATTCTTCCCAGCCGCTACACAGGGAAACCATTGAAGAACGTCACCCCCCTCTGTACAGGGTGGCTGTTGGAGAATGTCACCCCCCAAGCGGAGCCCGAGGGGGGGGTGACATTCTCCATGGTCACCTAGGGGGTGACATTCTCTCGGGGTACCCTAGGTAAATAATAATCGGATGTAAACAATCAGCCATCCGGTTAAATAGTGCCCATTTCCAGGTTTTGGCCAATTCTAAATACCGTATACGTAAATATTTTGGAACGTAAATATTATGGAACGTAAATATTTTGGAACGCTGGTGGGTTGGCGTTCCAGATTTTTTTCGTTCCACAATATTTACAGGGCTTTCTGCGACTCGGGGACTTGGACCAGGTGATCGGACGGCATACAGAGTCCCTGACGGGACCTACTCGTGCACTTTTCGCGCGATTCCTGACGCAAGCCGTCCTCACCACCGAGTCCCCAACTGGCCCTGTAAATATTATGGAACGTAAATATTATGGAACGGACCGGCCAAAAATGGGCCCGTTCCATAATATTTACGTTCCATAATATTTACGTATACGGTAGTACAAATTTACCCACTTTTTTGGTCCAGGAGTTCCTTCACTCACACCGTTTTTTTGCCGCGGTTTCCCGTCTTCCCAGCTTCCGACGGTTGTTTGCGACCCCCTCCCGCCCTCCTCCCACACCATGAATCTAGAAAAAATCAAAAAGTCTGAACGGTCTTCATACCCAACACCTCCCCGGCACCACGAATCTAGTTCTAGTCGTGCAGCACCGATCACCAGGAGAACACGCAGGCTGTGCAGACTCAGGCTGCGCCTGAGTCTGCACAGCCTGCGTGTTCTCCTCGTCACAATCAAAATCGCTGTCGTAGTCGGTGTCGTTGCCAACACCGAGTGGCCTCTCGTCATTTTCCCGAACGTACATTGCAAAGTGCACCTTCTGTGAGGGTCTTGCAGACGGGTTGTTGGTGGTGGTGCTGCGGCAGGACGTGGGAAGCAAAACAGGACGAGACATTTGCGCTGGATGGGCTGAAGGACCTCGCGGATCTCACCACGATCAAAAAGGTGAAGTGCAACACCTGCGGCGGGGAGGCCACTTCAAAGCTCGCTGCTTGCCTCTTCGCAGAAGTTCTCTTCGGGGTTGTCGATCGCTTCGATAGTGCCGGCAAGAAGGTCAAGTCAAGAGGCAAGCAGCATCCCCAACGAGCTTGAGCTGTTGGAGGTGGTCCCCGGGGAGATCGCTAGCGCGGAGCCGACCACGGTGACGTACCGGCTGACAGCCTCGTTTAGTGCTGCGAAGGGGCCCGATCAGCAGTCCGCAAAGTACGAGTCGCAAGCCGCTCGGTTCCATGGCAGTCACGTGCTGAAGTGGGTCGTGACAGGGACGACATTTCTGGCAGGTTGGGCCAGCTCCTGCGCGGGCTCAGGGAGGAAGGCACTCCCATGGATGCCCCTTCCTGGCTAGGGCTGGCTCGTGTGCTTCGCCCTCTGGACTGTATCCAGCAGCTTGCTCGTCGCTACCCATCCACCCTCGGGCAGCTGGTGAAGACGACACGGTCGGGCGTGGTGGTAGACTGTGACACGCAATGACCGTCGTTGCGAGGCACTGCAGCACAGCAGCAACAGCAGGCGGACATCCGGTGAGGGCACGTGACGCACCTTCCTTCAGGCCTGGTGGGTGATGCTATGTCTCGGGACAATATGAAGGCAAAGGCAACTATTCCTGTAATATTCCCATTCTGGGATGGTGGGGAAGGGGTCGCCCCCCCCCCCCTCTCCCTCTGGGGTTTTTCCCTTCAAAAACCGCATTCTCGCATTGTTTGAGTGCATCCGTACCTCATACTTTTTCTCTCGCCAAAAATGGTGGAAAAAAAATCCATTACTCCTTGGACCACTGAAGGAAAAAGGTGGGTAAATTTATTTTCCCCCCTCTTGATAACTTTTGAGTAAATTTTTTCGGGATCCTGGATCCCTCAGGGGGTCTTCGCTACGGGGTGGTCGTCAGTGCATTTTGGTGCATTTCCAGTTGAATTGGCTGAAAACTGACGAAGTTTGTCGAAGTTTGTCGACCAGCAAAGACCCCCTCAATAGTCAATAGTATTTAGCCTACCGGCTGCTCCCACTGCAACCTTTTTAGTTCTGAACGCCTTCCGTGAGCACGGTGCGTTTGACACAAAAACCAGACAACAAACCAATTACCGGTACGTTGTACTGCCGAAAGTTGTTCTGTTGGAACGCAGACCCCACTCTTGTGTACACCACTCCCCATTCTGATGAAGTGGTGTGAGTGGGGCCGCACAATCCAGCGGCCTGTGTGTGTGTGTGACTGCATTGTGCGCCCATGTGCTGGCGTGCTGTGGGTGCGGAAGAGGGGGCTTCGTGAGGAGAGGGGCGAGGGCAAGGGGTGAGGGAGGGGAGGCAGTGTGGGGCGGTGTGCAGAGAGAGCACTGCGTCAATCCTTTTGCCCTCTTCTCATCTCAGATGCAACCGCACACAGCTGCCTCCAAACAGTGCACGGGTCAGAGCGTGCTGTGCTGCAGAGGCAAGAAAGCAACACGGTGTAAAGGGGCCGCGCGAATCATGGACAGTAGTTCGAAAGTAGCTCAAAAATGCCTAATAGATCCCACTAGCCGCCACCCCCTCAACTCGTGAGGGGATGGCGACTAGTGGGACGGCGTGGACGCTTTCACGCACAAAACCTCAACTCCTGTGATGGGGGAGGCTCGCGGTGTTCGGAGCACGTTTGGCTGTGGTGTCGTGACATTTTCTGCTCTCATTAGACTCAAGTGTGCGTAAAAATCGTACTCCCTTTCGCTAATATGTCGACACCCTGTCCAGCAACTGGGAGGGCAGTTCCAGACTACTTTTTGTTGAGCGCACACTTGTTGTCTCAAGGCAAGGCTGTGTTGAGGCCCTGTGAAGTGGCATGAAGGTGCTAATCCAAAAGCTTCAGTCGTACGATTTCCTTTATTACTTCGCGACTTCACTACACTTCGTCACCCGGAAATGGAAACAACGAAATTACAGTGCCACAGAAAAGTTTCGAACACGATAAATTTTAAGATAATTTTAAGTTTTAAGACGAAAATCGCGCTTCGCGAAAAATTTTAAAACATTCTTTTGTTCAATACTTTGTTTCAAAGTCAAGGATCTTTCTCCGAAGTGTTTTCGGACAAAGATTTCTTGACAAGAGAGATACTAAAAATACTTCTTGACAGGACTGGACAGGTCGAGGTCATTCTATTTGCGATGTCAGCAGCATCCAGTGGACCCGAAAAGGCCCCCATGTCGTGTGGTTTGGAGGGATGGACCGCTCGGTTGCGGAAACCACTCGACTGGGGATAACGACCCTGTTGAGGTTGGACATTCCTCTTCTGGCCTCTCTGCCTGCGATCCGCAAACTCATCCGCTTTTGGCAACTCGCAGCAAACCTGGCGATAGGGGACAGATAGGAGTAACCTGAGTGAGGTTGAAGGACGCTGACACCCGCCTGACCCAAAGACTGCCTGTTCACAGCGCTGGAGTGTTGCACATGTGGCACATCATCCCACACACCTCTAGGAAACTCCCATGATGCAGGATAGATAGGGGGTCTTCGCTACAGGGTGATCGTCAGTGCATTTTGGTGCATTTCCTGTTGAATTAGCTGAAAACTGACGAAGTTTGTCGAAGTTTGTCGACCAGCGAAGACCCCCATAACTTTTAAAACAAAACAAAAGTTTTGAGACGAAAAAACTTTCGAACGGAGAAATTTAAAACTTTTGTTCGTTCGAAACTTTTCTGCGGCACTGTATGTGAACTTACGCTGTCATGGGGTGGACTCATTCGGTAACCGGCGCACCTGAAAGGGGCCCTCGCTACCAGGTGTGACTGAGTGAGAAAAAGTGAGCCACAGCCCACTTCCCCTCACTGACTGACGAGCTGTGACTGGGCGCGAGGGCCCCCAAAGAAAAAGATGTTATTCGGGCATGGCGCCACTATTCGGGGGGCCAGCCTTAAAGGCCAGCGCAGAAGGAGGGGAAACAGGGTTGGGAGACGCTGCTCAAGAGGAAAGGGAAGACACAGCACACACAGCGACAGAAATTGCGCTCGTTGATGTGAAGACCCACCTCCCGCAGGGGCTGACGGCAACACCACTGCCCTTTGAGGACACCACCCCCAGACACTCGCCTGTGCTGAGGCGGTACAGCTCGGTGGCGGTAAGGGCACCCACCGCAACAACATCACCTGGCTGCGACACACAAAGGAACGAGGGTTCCGTGGGCAATTGCACAGTACGCAGGCAGCTGAGGGAGGTCGTGCACCACACCTTGAGTGACTTGTCACAAGAGCACGACACCAGGTGCTGCTCGCCCTGAGTCAGGGCGAGGCCGGTTATCACCTCAGTGTGCTCGTCCAGGGTGTGTGTGTGTGTGAGGGTGCTGATGTCCCACACACGGATAGTCTTGTCATCTGACCCGCTGAAGATCCTCGTGCCCGACACAGCAATGCTGGGAACAGCATCGGTGTGACCCTCCAGCACTCTACTGTCAGCAATGCCGAGAACAGTATCGCTGTGACCCTCCAGCACTGTGGCGCCCGGTGTGCCCTTCAAGTCCCACACACGCACTTTGCCTTCGGTGTCTCCTGATACCGGACGTCCGCAGCGTGTCCACGCTGCACCGATCACTTCGGTGGTGTCAATTGAACTCCGCTCAGTGTTGATGTGGTCCAGGGTGCACACCTCCTCCCAGGTGGATGTCAGCCACACGCAGATGGTGCCGTCCTTAGAGCACGTCGCCAACCACGTCCCGCAGACTGAGAACGCAGTGCAATGAATGAGAGTCATACCGTGTGGTAAGTCTGCCACCACAGCAGCGGCGATGGTGTCAAACACAGTGATGTTTCCGTCGTAGTAACCCACAGCACACAACTTCCCACACCTCGACAGTGTGATGTGGGATATCTCGTCCCCATGGGTCGATGAGTAGACAGCGGGAGCCTTGACGATGGGCCAGCGTGGGACGAGCTTGACAGCACCCCCGTCCTCCAGACCCGTGTCGGCAACACGCTGTGCATCGTCCAGCTCCTCCTCACACCCTTCGATGTGTGCTGCCACGTATTGAGCCCCACGGTCTGCGTTGTTGATAGAACCCGGGAACATCTCGTTGAGCGCATCCGCCTTCAGCTCGACCACGGTCCCGCCTTCCGCAACACCGACGACACAGCTGTCTCCGGTCCCGGCATGACGGACAGTCATTTCCATGGTCTGAGTACCCCTTCGCCTTGAAAGCACACAAGAAAGCCTTCCTGGAGAGTGCGGTGGTGTGAACAGTGCGCTGTGTTTTGTTCGGGCTCGGATCCAAATGGCAGTGAGCCTCAAAGTGGCACACCCACTACGCTCTTGAGTCCTGTTATTAAGCTTGGTATCAAGGTTTAAGAATGTGTAAATTCCTGCAGAACTTACAAGTTTTGCTTGTCACAACATTGGGGGGGTGTTTTTTTTGTTTGTTTTTGTTGTGGCACACTGTAGATTGCGCTCTCAGGAGTGCAAGATGACACAGGACAGCCACCACACCACCAGTCTTGACGCCCACAAAATGGTGGTTTTTCCAGCGTCAATTCTGTCTCACAGGGTTAGCCACTTCGACCACACGGGTCGTTGTGCATAACTTCTCTTTTCGACGCTACGGTATGTGTGTCACGCTTGCAGTTGGCTCTGGCGCTGGTTGCGGGTCTGTCGAGGAGCAGCAGCGGGGTCAAACCCGTCTGCTGTTTTCTGACATTCCCGTGGTCTGTCGTACGACTTCGGCTTGCGAAAGACTTTTAAACGTTTATAGCCTCTGGTCACGGCCCCCTTTCAACTTTGACTGTGGGTGGGTTTCTGAATTTTCTGGAAAGCACCATGGATTCGAGGGACTGCGTGATTCGGACTCGCAGAACGGAAGGGCTACTGGGAAGGAACTGTACACTTTCTTGAGGCACGATCATTGGTGACCTAGGACGGAGGCATGCACGCATGTTGACTGGTGAAAAGGGGACACCCTAAGCAAGGCATACAAAGCGGTAGGTAATACCCGCCTGGGCTCTGTTTACCCCACCGTCAACAACGCGGCGCCGTTAAAACTCTATAAGGGGAGGTTTGGCATGTCGCACTGTTCGTCGCATTCAGCGGGGGAGCCAGTGGACGTGTGGAGAGGGGTGTACAGTTCTGAAACAGTAGTCTGGCTCTGAGGGGGCAAATCACGTGTGGGAGTGTGGGAGGGAAGTCCTGAGATGAAGTGGTGCGATCCTTGGGGGGGCGAAAGTTTCATTTGCCTTTGGTCAAGGCCTTTTCAAACAAATTTGACCACGGAGCCTAGTAGCTGGTCCCTCGAATAGCATAAGTCTATGACAGGTCCCGGCACGAGGTTGCCTATCGCAAACCCCCGGGATCAGCCCGAGGACCCCCCCTTTAGCCCCCAGCTGGGGGAGGGGTTCAGTACCACTTTTTCGCCCGGCCAAAGGCCCCCCCTGAGTGGGGGGCCTGTGTGCTGACCCCCCCTGCCTGAACCTGAGCACTGCTCAGGGGGGGTCTGGGGGGACCCCCTGGCCTACGGCTGGGGGGGGGGGGCCTGTGTGTACTGGATCGTTTAGGTGGCATTTGTGATAATGCCACTTTTTTTTCGCGATAATGCCACTTTTTCAGTACCACTTTTTCGCCCGGCCAAGGCCCCCCCTGAGTGGGGGGCCTGTGTGCTGACCCCCCCTGCCCCCCCTGAGCACTGCTTAGGGGGGGTCTGGGGGGCCCCCCTGGCCTACGGCTGGGGGGGGGCCTGTGTGTACTGGATAGTTTAGGGGGTCTTTGCTGGTCGACAAACTTCGACAAACTTCGTCAGTTTTCAGCCAATTCAACTGGAAATGCACCAAAATGCACTGACGACCACCCCGTAGCGAAGACCCCCTTAGGTGGCATTTGCGATAATGCCACTTTTTTTTCGCGATAATGCCACTTTTTCAGTACCACTTTTTTGGCCTGTGCCCCTGTGGCCTGGCCAAAGCCCCCTGGGCCCCCCCTGAGCCCTGGCTTGGGGGGGCCCTGTGGACCCCCTGGCCTACGGCTGGGGGGGGGCCTGTGCGGACTGGATAGTTTAGGTGGCATTTGCGATAATGCCACTTTTTTTCGCGATAATGGGGGTCTTCGCTACGGGGTGGTCGTCAGTGCATTTTGGTGCATTTCCAGTTGAATTGGCTGAAAACTGACGAAGTTTGTCGAAGTTTGTCGACCAGCAAAGACCCCCAATGCCACTTTTTTGGGTGCCACTTTTTTCTTCGCGATAATGCCACTTTTTTTTCGCGAAAATGCCACTTTTTGAAAAGTGGCATTATCGCGAAACTTTCAAAAAAAACAGGGCATTATCGTAAATAACCCTTTCTTTTTCGAGTATTGCAGGCACAGCTCAGCAGAGCTGCCCCACCATGCAGTGATTCTGATTTCCGTGCAAGCGAAAGGCGGATGCCTCAATGCACAACGCTGATATGGAGTGAAATTGCATCGTGCCCGGCATGACGACTTACATGTAACACCTCTTGGATGTATCTGCGTGTCTCGGGGACCTTCGGCACCAGGTGTGACTGACTGATATAAAGTGAGGATCAATCTGCACCCCCTCACCAACCGATGACACATGACTGGTATCCGATATGACATATGACTGGTAGCGAGGGCCCACACTCGCAGGATTTGTACGGAAGAATTGCATGATCACCTGTTTTCTTTTCTTCATGTGAGTTGCATGACATGATGGAACTCCATGCAACATACTTCGGCATAGGGGGTTAAGAGAAATGATCGGGATCGGGATCGGGGTGGTGATGGGTCAATGATTAAGGGTTCACTAAGGGGAACACGGTAGACCGTGTGGAAGGCAGACAGACTAGAACACCGAAATTGTACTCAGGTGTTTATTTTCTCGTTGAGCGCTCGCTTCTGCCCCAAGGCTCTGTCGAGGCCAAGCGGCATGAGCTGCTAATACTAAGCTTGGGGGGTAAAGCTGGGATGCGTTCCGTCGCGACACCGCAAAAGTTCGCTCCTCTCCGTCGCTCGTCGCGAGGAAGAAAACGGTTTGACAAAAAAAATAAGGATGGGTGCTGGTTAGTTCCGATCAATCAAACACTAGTGATACTGGAGGTTTTGTGGCAATCCACGGGAGCGACCACCTCCGAAGGGGCCGTCGAAACACTTGGGGCATGTGTCTCTGTGTGCCTTGACTTGAACGCAAAATACTACAGTGCTGACACACTTCAAGAAATCTGTCAATTGCTTGCATTGCACGCATCGTTTTGTTGAATACAAAAAAAACAGGATCACGGTCACCACAGCACCCGCTCTTGAAGAATGGCACGGTCGCCTGTGCTCAAGGACTTGTTCCCTGGACAGGCACACTGGGCCCACTGGGTTTCGGCCTCTTAGGGCCTTGACCACCGATGTTCCGGGAAATGTCAAAATACCCCATCCTCTCCGTTGAAACTTTGTATCTGCAAATCAGAAAAGGGGAGAGAAGAACCAGCGGGTATTCGTCGATCGCGAGAACACCCCACACGCCTGATAAATTCACTTACGACAAGGGAAACAGAGAAATCCATTCCGCTCGATCCTCTCCGACAGTTGTTGCATTGCGCGCTTCCACCCTTTGCCTGAGGTACAGAAAATGGGGGTATCAGTGGCGGAGCACAAAGGGAGAGGACATCGGAAACTGATTCATTCGTGTCGTGGATCTGTCTTCGCGGTGGTGTACTTCCCTTAACACCCTTGGCTGGTCGGGACCTGCCATGTGTGTCAGTTGCAAAACGAGAAAAATATAAGGCGTTGTTTGTGCGCCAAACCCGGGTGAACAAACCTCACGTGTATTGCCTGATGAAGGTTGGTGTGAATGTGCGCACAGTCACAGCAACAAGACAAGGTAGATCGTGCTTGCCACCCAAAGCGCTGCCAACTATCTTTTTTCGCTGTGGCAAGCTTCTTGTTCAAAACAAACCTTGCTGCGTTGTTCACCGCATCTACCAGAGAGGTCCTTTTCAGGGACACCAGCAGGGCACAATATTATTGCGCCCTGCTGCTGGTGCCCCTGAATAGGCTGATTCACGGAGTTCTTCCGAGTTTATACAAAGTGCCACGTTGTTCTTTTTGGCGGCGGTTCACTCAGGCCTGGGCGGGGAACGAGCCCTTTTTCCAGGTTTTTTGGGTCGGGGAACCAGGTTTTTTCTAAGAATTTTTACAAGGGATTTTTTGCTCGCCCCCCCACAGTTTCCAGGCGCGTGCCCGTCAGGCGGGACTTTTTCTCTGATTTCTCTCCGCGTCATCATGTGACAGCTCTCGAGTGATGCCCAGAGATGCTTGCGGCAGAGAGTGCCCCTCATGCGCGTTACAGCTGAAAATGAATGAGGATCATCTGGCACTCGTTCTCATCGGGGGTTATGCTCCGCAGGGACTCAATACACCTTGGCACTCTCGCAGGGCTGGACATGCCAGCAGCTGGAGGACAGTTACAAAGCTGCCACTCCCCGACGCCACCCACCTGCTGGCCCCTTCAGGTCTGAAAGCCCAAAAGCTCCCATATTTTGGAAATCTCACCCCGTCGGGCCCGTGAAGAAAAAGAAAAAACGCCGTGAAAAAAAAGGGGAAAAAAATAGGCGGAAAAAAACGCCGTGAAAAAAAGGGAACTTTTTTCACGGTGTAAAAAAACGCCGTGAAAATGTATGAAAGCTTTTTAGGTGGGGCGCAACGCCGTGAAATATAGGAAACAATTACCGTTGGGTTTCCTGGCTTGTTGGACCACTCATCAAAGCAGCATACGTCCTTATCTTGTCCGTCGGTGGACCACCAGGAGGGGGGGACCCGGTGTGAGGCACTTGGGTAGGCCAGGTAGGGGACCTGGAGGCTTGGGGCCTCAAAAACCCGTCACCCCGTTGGGCCCGTGGAAAAAAAGAAAAACGCCGTGAAAAAAAGGGAAAAAAATAGGCGGAAAAAACGCCGTGAATTAGTCCGAGGGCCGGAGGCCCGAGGCCTTTTTTTCCTGCTCGAGGGTGCAGTTGAGGCCGACACGGGGTGTAGATGATGGGTTCTTGCCATCACCCGGCACTTTCGAGCACAGCACGACGGGACTGTTCTGCCTCGGACTTGGTCAGACCAGCCAGTACCAGGTTCTGCTGGTTCACCCAAGAGGTGGCGGGAACGTCCCAGATTGGCACGGACACACCCAGACACGCCAGATCTGGGTGCGTGTGGGCTGAGACAGCAACTGTGGCTGTGTGTGGGTGTTGAACCTGCAGATGGCCCGAATCCACCTATACACGGCACACTGGGCCGGATATGAGTGTGGGTGGGTTGAGCCTGACAGTCTGGCTGGATGTGTGGGAGCGGTCGGATCTGGGTGTCTGTCACTGGTGTCAGACTGTGTCACGTCCCGAAGGGACGTGAGAACAGCCCACCCTGGGCCACAGAATCAGCCACAGCCAGATCCAGGCTGTTTCTGTGGCTGACAGTGTGGACTGGGCCGTACAGTGTTCAGCAGGTCCCGCACACAATGCGAATTCGGCAGGCAAAAAGTGGGGCGTGAGATCTCCTAGACTTCACCAGAACGGGCAATCCCGTGAGTGGCTCCCACTTCCGTGGAGTTCTGCGGCAATCCCCAAACTGCACTACGGGAGCTTTTTCCTGCACTCCTGGCAGTCCTGGAGATATCTGCATGCAGAAAAACGGCCCTGAAGTGCAAAAAAAGTGCTCCAGGAGTACGTGCAAGAAAGTGCCGGGGATGCAAGAAAGTTTTTTTTGGGGTGTATTTTTGAGGGGGTGCCTTCAATGTTTGAGGTGACCCAACTAGCCCAGGGTGCGATGCAGCAAACAGACGTCCTGAGGATGGCGCGAGCGAGAGAGGAACCCATTCGGTACATGACTCCAGGGAATGGAGATGTGACAACGCAAGGAGGTGTCGTCACATGTCGCAACAGGCCGCAGCAAAGAAGGCTGCCAAGAAGCCGGCTGCTCAGGCAGCCAGCTCAATCCCCCTAGCAAAGAGGCGCCTTGTTGGCGATCCCCCAGCAGCGCCGAGCGCCACGAACAGTGCGGTGGCAACCCTCCTCGACTTCCTGATGCCACAGGCCTAGAAGTCACGTACAGTCCATTCCGCCAGCACAGCAACCAGCCTGGTGCCCAGTGCGTGGTTTGTTGATCAGAATTGTTGTTGTTCATGTTCCTTGTGCTCAGAGCCCGTAGAATAAAATGAACAGAACCGCTGATCTTGCCCCAAGCAGCCTTGGAACAGATACAGGTCAGCGAGCAGTGCCAGTTTTGGCCTCAGACGGTCACTCCTGAACACGCCAGGTTCGTAATACCTTTGCAACACCACCTTAATTCCACACGCATAGCTCTCAGTGACTCGGTCAAATTGACTGACTAACTCTGATTGACTCTGATCGAAAAGTTGTCTGGGGGCTATTGTACTGACTGACTCCGACTGACACTGACCCACAGACAACTTCTGGGTCAGAGTCAGTCGGAGTCAGTCAGTCAATTTGACCGAGTCACTGAGAGCTACGCCACACGCCAACATGATCCACGTGATCAGCCGAGGCGAATGGTGGCTGTGTTGCTCACCTGTGTCAGTCTTGTTGACTGGTGTACTGCAGTACGCGGGTCGGCGGGCCGTGGCTTGGCGGTGGTCGTCCCGCTCCACGTCGGGGGCAATCCCAGGCCCCCTTCCCCAACATGCTGCTGATTTTGATGATTTACGTGGTATTGTGTGAGCTAGATGGGTTCTGTCAAGACGGTGTATGTTGCCGGGGGGCGTGGGGCTGCCATGGAGTTGCACGGAGTGTATCCCTCTCATGCATATCCCCTGTCATAAGAGCGTTCCTCTCTTTTGTCTCCTCCTTCAGCAGCCCCTTTTCCTCGTTTCTGACGGTGCGAGTCACCCTGAAACGCTACAACTCAGGGCCACCCACGGGGGAGGGGGAAAAAATCGTACGACGCCTGATACTTAGTGTAGCAGAAGCCCCCATATTTCGTAGTACGTTCGTAGTTTAACCCCTTGGGGGTGTCGGTTTTATGTACCCTTTTGGGGCCCTTGGGAAACCCGAGTTGTGGATCTTCAGCCACCAGGAGGGACACACCGCGATTGACGTCCTCCAGTTTCGGAAGCTTTGCTTTTCCATGACCTTACGTCCCTTCTGGAAACAGGGGGGCGTTTCCTCACTGGGTTGATCTCAGTCGCACATGCACTTTGTTTCCTTCAGACAGCGGCTCGCGAAGGAGACCAGTGGAGTCTTCCATCTTCTGCTGACAGCATCCCTTCGGTCTGCCATGTTCGCAGCAGGCCCCTCAGTGAGGGGCATGCAGCGAACTTCTATAAACATTGGACACAGCGAAGTGCTCTTGGAGTACCTCCAATGGGTCAATCTCTGCGCTTCCGCAGAGGCCCGCAACTTCACCCGATCGTACCCCCCTTGTGCCAGGTTGTGTTGAAGGAGTGGAGCCACCTTCAGGCAGCCATGGGTCACGGCGACTCTGTGTCGTTGGCCTCCTATCTGGAGGCGTCAGCATCTGGGATACAACGACTGCACAGTGTGCCCTAAATTGCATTAGAGTGGTTGCAGGTGTGACGCAACAGGGTGGTTCCGTGTGGTGAGTGCAACCCCCCGACGGACAAGATAAGGACGTATGCTGCTTTGATGAGTGCTCCAACAAGCCAGGAAACCCAACGGTAATTGTTTCCTATATTTCACGGCGTTGCGCCCCACCTAAAAAATTTTCATACATTTTCACGGCGTGAAAATTTTTCCCTTTTTTTTCACGGCGTTTTTTCCTGCCCGAAAAACCACATCCCGTCGTCAAGACCGTTCCACAAGTATGCGAAACAACCTTAGAAAAAAAATTCCCCTAACAAAAAGTGTCACTGCGCTTTGTTCGGCACTTTTTGCTTTGGTTTCTTTTTTGCGTTGACGCTTCCACACTCACACTCCTGCTGATGATGGTGTCGTGAGTGAGGAGCACAAGGGCACGAACAAGCACGCGACACTTTCCGCCCACATCGAAGTGTGCTGAAAATTCTGAGAAAAAAAGTTCAGAATCCTGAAAGTGGGGAACAAGCCCCCCAGTTAGGAACAGCCCTGGGTTCACTTTCGAGTTTCTTTTTGTTAAAAAAATTACATCGTGCTATGAGGGCGGCCTTCGTTCAGAAGTGCAGAAACGCGAGTCGCCTCACAAGAAGGGGTGGCAAACTGACACAGTTTGACACAGAGCGAAGACACACATGATATTTTCAGGGGCGCCAGAAGCGATGTTGCACGCCAAAAGCCGGGCAAAAATTATCTGTGCCCCCGCTGGATCGTGAAGTGACAGCAAAACGAGACAACAAACCAATCACTGTGGAACGCAGACCCCACTCTTTGTGTACACCACTCCCGGTCTGATGAAGTGGTGTGAGTGGGGACGCACGATCCAGCTAAAGGCACAGAAAGTTTCCCCAGTTGGCTACGCCGAACTTACAAATAAAAATCATAATCCCCACAGCCCAGCTGTGGAGGATTGCATGTGCCCAAAATATAACGATCTGTGCTCCCCCGAATAAACTAACAAAATAAAAACAAAAACATCCGCCATCTTTGTGCCACTTGACAGGAGGCACTGCTGACAGTACACCAGAATGTCGAGACTGCATCCCCACCAGGCGAGAGCAAAACCCGCAAAACCCTCGAAACAGGCAGGCTGGCTGCGCTGTGTCTCGGGTGGGGCGGTTACCCCATACATCCCTGCACACACTACCACCCCCCAGCAGCCAAAGGAGCGGCCACACACGATACCGGCCATGAAAGGCGGAGCAGAGCATGTTCGGGCTGTGGAGGGTAGCATGCAGTCTCGCAAGCACAGGAAAGTGAGAGAGCAAAAAAGACGTGCCGATCATCGGGGACCCTCGCTACCAGGTGTGACTGAGTGAGAAGAAGTGGGCTACGGCCCCACTTCCCCTCACTGACTGACGAGCTGTGACGAGCTGTGGCTGGTAGCGAAAGCACCCCCAACACAAGGCGTTGCATAGTTCTTCGCGGAAGGGCGACAGCAAGCTGGTGCTGAAGCCTAGGAAGCACTGATCGCACTCGCGAGGGCGTGTGGGCGGAAAGTGCCGGCTGCGACCAAAACGTGCT
This sequence comes from Rhynchopus euleeides, assembly GCA_963210315.1. Taxonomy (NCBI): domain Eukaryota; phylum Euglenozoa; class Diplonemea; order Diplonemida; family Diplonemidae; genus Rhynchopus; species Rhynchopus euleeides. The sequence goes on from OY723244.1 coordinate 200,969, forward strand.
CTACGCGCGCTGCCATATCGGGGGTGGGGACATTTCAGATTGTTTCTGACAATAAAACTCGCATCAGAACCGTCAACGCAACACATCAGGAGGGGTTGTCTTTCCCATCAGAGCAGGTTGGAGCGGGGTGGGGGGTGGGGGGGTGGAAGATTTGATTGCAACTGCTTGTGTTTCACTCCGAGACACACAAAGGCGTTTGCTATGTAGGATTGGCGGACCTGCATCGTAAAGAAGCCCACGAAAGACCTGCACGAGGACTGATACGCTATCGCTCGTGTTCACTCTAAAGGACCAAAAAATACTCACAAAGGCTGACTGAATTTGGGATTAGCGTGCTGGCACCGCGCCTCGGAAGGCGAGGGTACCGAACCTGCTGTCCAGTACGTCAACATAAAGGCACCAGGCTCACAGCGCGTCAGGTGCGCTCGCCTGTTCTTCCTTTGGACGTGGGTTGTTTTGGACATTGGTGGATCTGCTACGCGTGGCCAGCACGATCAGGATGGCAACAGCAGCAAGGGCGAACGTGGATCCCACCACAACAGCAGCAATGGGGCCGCCAGACAGATCGTCATCGTTGGCCGGGGCGGCTGCAGGCAGCGCAACACAGACGGGTGTCTCGTTGCGTGTGGTGAGGGTGAACCCAGACGAGCACCCGAGAGGCACACACATGTCAACAAACAGCACGCTGTCTGTTGCGCCCTCATGCGCGCATGGCTCCGGGCTCGTCGATACTCTGAGGAAATCCGTCTGACCCAGGACCGCTTGGAGCTGCCCGCCAGCGGTGGCGATGCGTTGGTTCAGGAGGGCAGTGAGGTTAGTGGCATGGACAGCAGCGCCAGATGTGACACGAAGAGTGAAGTGCACAGACCCGCACGAGAAGGTGGGGACTGCCCTCCCGAGGATCGACGACAGGATGGATTGGAAAGCGTCGACAAGGGAGGAATCGTCGAGGAATCGCGCACACACAGCGTCTCGGAACACGCCCCACACAACAGGCGCAGCAGGTGCGCGTGTGGGGATCAGGGGAGCAGGCGTTGCATCGCGGGAGGGGGTCACAGAGGGCGCCTCGGTAGCAGGAGTAAGTGGTGCAGGGGTTGGGACGGCTGTGGGTGGTGCAACGGTCAGAGGTGCAACAGTAGGAACAGTTGTGGTCGGTGAATCAGTTGGAATAGCTGTCGGGAGTGCGTCGGTTGGAGGTGCGACTGTCAGAGGGGCAACAGTGGGAACAGCTGTGGGAGGCGCAACAGTCAGAGGTGCAACAGTTTTTTTTTTTCATGTCGCTCCCGTTGGTCACTTCGCTGCTTTGAGTCAGCCACGTGGCGGAAGCCGGACCGCAGGGAGGGGCGTTGCGCCCGTTGACGCCTCTCACTCCTCATGTGCCTTGAGTAGCTGCCAGGTGGGTCTGCTTTGAGGCGGGGAATCGCGTCAGGCCAAACAGCCACTGCGAGGACGTCTCCCCTAAAAGAAAAGAAAGAATGTGGGAAGGGGACGGGGGTGGGATGGGTGGGCAGCGCAAGCCGGAAGGAGCGCCTCCCATGGGGCGGAAGCTCACCCGACAGCATAAAATGCTGCGAAAACAACAAAAAAAGGGAAAATAAACCACGCACACCACAACATCAATAAAACCAAAGCCGTGCAGAAAGGGCCCCTCCGCATATATGAAACAGGGCACACAGCGGAAAAAGAGTTACCAGAGCTTGCTTTAGTTTCCCCTCGGAGGAGGGTAATCACAGGGGGCGCCACGTGAAGGCAGCAAGTTGGATTTTATCCCCCCTGGAGGGCATACCCGGGTGCAGGTCAGAGGTGCAACAGTTGGAACAGCTGTGGTTGGTGCAACAGTTGGAATAGCTGTAGCAGATGAATCGGTGGGAGGTGCGACAGTGAGAGGCGCAACAGTTGGAACAGCTGTGGGAGGCGCAACAGTCAGAGGTGCAACAGTTGGAATAGCTGTGGCAGGCGCAACAGTTGGAACAGCCGTGGTTGGTGCATCAGTTGGGACAGCGGTAGCAGGCGAATCGGTGGGAGGTGCGACAGTGAGAGGCGCAACAGTTGGAACAGCAGTGGCCGGTGAATCAGTTGGGATAGCTGTAGGGGATGCGTCGGTTATAGGTGCGACTGTCAGAGGTGCAACAGTTGGAATAGCTGTGGCAGGCACAACAGTTGGAACAGCAGTGGTTGGTGCATCAGTTGGGACAGCTGTGGTTGGTGCGACAGTTGGAACAGCGGTAGCAGGTGAATCGGTGGGAGGTGCGACAGTGAGAGGCACAACAGTTGGAACAGCAGTGGTTGGTGCATCAGTTGGAACAGCTGTGGTTGGTGCAACAGTTGGAACAGCGGTAGCAGGTGAATCGGTGGGATGTGCGACAGTGAGAGGCGCAACAGTCGGAACAGCTGTGGTTGGTGCAACGGTCAGAGGTGCAACAGTTAGAACAGTTGTGGTCGGTGAATCAGTTGGAATAGCTGTCGGGAGTGCGTCGGTTGGAGGTGCGACTGTCAGAGGGGCAACAGTGGGAAGAGCTGTGGTTGGTGCAACAGTCAGAGGTGCAACAGTTGGAATAGCTGTGGCAGGCGCAACAGTTGGAACAGCCGTGGTTGGTGCATCAGTTGGAACAGCGGCAGCAGGCGAATCGGTGGGAGGTGCGACAGTGACAGGCGCAACAGTTGGAACAGCTGTGGTTGGTGCAACAGTCAGAGGTGCAACAGTTGGAATAGCTGTGGCAGGCGCAACAGTTGGAACAGCCGTGGTTGGTGCATCAGTTGGAACAGCGGTAGCAGGCGAATCGGTGGGAGGTGCGACAGTGACAGGCGCAACAGTTGGAACAGCTGTGGTTGGTGCAACAGTCAGAGGTGCAACAGTTGGAATAGCTGTGGCAGGCACAACAGTTGGAACAGCAGTGGTCGGTGAATCAGTTGGAATAGCGGTAGAGGGTGCGTCGGTTGGAGGTGCGACTGTCAGAGGGGCAACAGTGGGAAGAGCTGTGTTCGGTGCATCAGTAGGAATAGCTGTGGCAGGCACAACAGTTGGAACAGCTGTGGTAGGCGTACCAGATGGAACAGCTGTGACAGGCACAACAGTCAGAGGTGCAACAGATAGAATAGCTGTAGCAGGTGCGTCGGTGGGAGGTGCGACAGTCACAGGCACACCAGTGGGAAAAGCTGTGGCAGGTGCATCAGTGCGAGGTGCATCACTAGGAGGGGCGTCAGTTGGAACAGGCGTTGGAGGTGCGGGAGTCGGGGGTGCGTCAGTGGGAGGTGCGTCAGTTGGAACAGGCGTTGGAGGTGCGGGAGTCGGAGGTGCAATAGTAGGCGGGCTCGGTGTGGCAGGCGCCACAGTGAGAGCATCCCCGATGTAGCGAACCACCAGCACCTCACCCTGCCCAGGGATACCGTCCTGGGTGAGGTACATCACCCCGGACACAGGGTCGAACTGCACATCCACAGGCCGCGTGCCCTGGACAAACGGCGCTGCCCCACCAGCCGCCGCCGTCGCGCTCGTGAAGATGTCCACCTCCGTCTTCGCCTCCATATCCAGCATCACCACCTTGTATCCCACAGCGGGGTTGCGGTTCCACGACCCGTGGAAGGCCACGAAGGCCTTTCCCTTCCAGGCACACGGGAAGGCGTCGGGCGACAGCTCACACTCGTCCTTCAGGAAGGTGATCCCGAGCGGGGCCATGTGGGCCTGGAAGCTGTAGTGCGGGGCGACCACTTTGCTGGTGTCCCTGCAGAAGGTGTCGTTGTGGGTGTCGGCGAACCCGGCATCCGCACTGTCCAGCGTGCGCTCCCACACCCACTGCCGCCCGGGCTGGTGCCCGTACGTTGCCCGTGCCGCATCCGGCAGGCGGAACTCGCTCCAGCAGTAGGGGTACCCGTAGAAGAGCCTCTCCTTTGTGATGTCGAACTTGTTCACCTCCTCCGACGGGTTGTCGTTGTGCACGTCCCCGCCCAGCTCCTTGTGGTACGCGTTGTCCGCCCCGTTCTCCACGCCCCACAGCACCCCGGCGCTGTCGAAGGCCAGCCCGACCTCGTTCCGCAGCCCGTTTGCCACCAGGGCCAGGTCGATGAACTGCAGCGGTGTCGCGAAGGCCGAAGCCGGCTGCAGCAGCGTTGCCAGCGGGACCTTGCGGAGCGCACTCCGGAACTCGTTCGCGTCCACGTTGAAGGCGCTCCCCACAGAGATGAACATGGTGTCGGCGTTCACGGCAAGCGTGCGGGTCACGTGCCCCCACTTCGTCTCCTCCGACCCACCCTCCGACAGCGGGTGATCCGAGATCCCGTCCACCAGCGTCACCTGGTTGCTCAGCTCGCGCGCCCCCCTGTTGTACTCCCACCGGTACAGCTGGTGCGCAGAGGTTGCGAAGACGTAGTCCCCCACAATCGCGATCCCGTGGCTCAGCTTCTTCACAACGTCGTGCCGGTCTGTCTGCGCCAGCACCTTCCGCTCGTCCGCACCCTCAATCTTCCCGTCCCCGTTCACATCCATCAGGTGCACCACATTCGACTCCGACGCATCGACAACGAGGATCGCCGTCCGCCCCCCCACCTTCTCGACCGCCATCATCCGGGGCTTCCCGAAGTTTCCTGCGATGAACTGCACACAGATCCCGTCGGCCCCCGCCGAGTTGGGGTACGCCGTGGTGCATCCCTGCCCCACCACCTCCTGCAGTATTCCGAGCCCAAGCAGCCAGCAGAGCTGCCTGGCCGTCATCTTCCCACCGTGTGCCACCTGTTGGGTGATGTGTGTTGTGTGAACGAGGCGCAGCGCCCGCGCCGCATCACTCCCTCCGGTGGGTGTTGCACCCTTCCGTCGCGTTGTGTGCAGGAAACCCTGAACTCCGCAAACCGGGGCAGTGGCCAAAGTAAACACATCGAAAAGGCAGGGAAGCCAAGCAGTTCCCTCATCTCGGGGAACCTGAACCCGTTTGGCGCAGTGCCGTGGTCCGCATATTCGTTATCTTTCCTCAGCATAGATGTGAGAGGGGAAGCAGGGGGTCGCTCGGCAGCTGCAGAACCAATCTATGTGGGGGTAGCTCCACAATCCCTTCACGAAACCGGGCCCCTCTCCCAGATGTCAGGGTCGTTGGATCTTAAGCAGCTCGCGGACCCGAGGAATACGCCACTGGGGCACGGGGGGCCCAGACTCCTGTAGGGTATTCCACCCAGCCGCCACGTCCTTGCCGCCACGGCTGTGCTGAGTCGATTGCTGTGTTATACTCGTCCACCTCCCACTCATTATCAACACTCCAGGCAATGTTTCCTACACTCTAGGGTTTAGTAATGGGAACAAGTGTGTTTCTCATCGCAAATGCAAACCCAGGGGGTCTTCGCTACGGGGTGGTCGTCAGTGCATTTTGGTGCATTTCCAGTTGAATTGGCTGAAAACTGACGAAGTTTGTCGAAGTTTGTCGACCAGCAAAGACCCCCCCCAGAGTCAAAGCAGAAGCAATAAACATCACAGGTCCCCTCGCCACTCAGTGACTGGATTGAAAAATCCGTAGGACTGCCTTGCCTTGAGCAGCAAGGGCTGGGGCTTGCCCTGTGCTACCAGCCCTGCCTCCCCCGAAGAATCAACGGGAGTGGGGTCCAGCTGCCGTTAGCCCCCCTTCCAGCATCGCAAGAAAACTGTTGCTGGAAGTGGTAGAGAATGAAGTACACACAGGGAAATCGTCTTCTCTAGTCCTCCCTTAACTCCCTAGTCGCACCGAAGGTGCTTCAACAAGTTGACTGAAGAGAGAGGGGAGGGGAGGGGAGGGGGTGTGGGGCAGTCTGCAGGGAGAGCACTGGTGTCACTCATTTTGCCCTCTTCTCATCTCAGATGCAACCGCACACAGCTGCCTCCAAACAGTGCACGGGTCAGAGAGTGCTGTGCTGCAGAGGCAAGAAAGCAAGCAGGCGCAAGCTCCTGCAACTGGGTGAAGCACACGAGAGCATCACAACCAGTTATGTCTTGGTACCTGGGACCCCCCGTGTATAAGTCCCCCCCCCTTACCCCCGTGTTTAAGTCCCCCCCTGGGGGGCTGGCAGGGGGGGGACTTAAACACAGGTGGACCTAAACACGGGGGTGGGCTGGTCTGGAGGGTCATCAGGTGGCCGCTAGGCCACCTGGTGCCCTCCAGGTGCTGTCAGAGTCGAAAAGTGGGGTGCCAATAGTCCATCCGGACCGGAATTACCCCCCGACGACAGCAGAGGAAGAGGTCTTCTTGGTCTCCACTGTGCCACCCCCGTGTTTAAGCCCCCCCTGTGTTTAGGTCCGCCCCCCCCGTGTTTAAGTCCCCCCCGGCCGAAAATCGCCTCCAGGGGGGGGACTTAAACACGGGGGTCCCAGGTATCAAGGTTTAAGAATGCGTAAATTCCTGCAGAACTTACAAGTTTTGCATGAGAGCCTCACAACCAGTCTGTCTTCGCAAGAATTCGGAATCCGCATAGTGAAAAGTTGCTTGAGTTGGCTACGCTGAACTTACAGAAGGAAACGGGAAGCAGGCAAGCCAGCTGGCAAGGCGAAGCACGCAGGAGGAAAACAAGGATGCAAGATTGCAGCCTCACGCGCTACACTCAGCGGGAAACGGAAGACAGAGCACCCACACTGATGGAAATGTAGCTCGTTGGTGTGAAGACCCACCTCCCGCAGGGGCTGAGGGCAACACCACTGCCCTTTGAGGACACCACCCCCAGACACTCGGCTGTGCTGAGGCGGTACAGTGCGGTGCCGGAAACATTGCACGCTGCGACAACATCACCTGGCTGTGACACAGCAAGTGAGTTGGGAGAGTCCACCAGTTGCACAGTACGCAGGCAGCTGAGGGAGGTTGTGCACCACACCTTGAGTGACCTGTCACCAGAGCACGACACCAGGTCCTGCTCGTCCTGAGTCAGGGCGATGTCGGTGACCACGCGAGCGTGCCCACTCAGGGTGCGTGTGTGTGTGAGGGTGCTGATGTCCCACACACGGACGGTCATATCATATGACCCGCTGAAGATCCTCGCGCGCGTAACTGCAATACTGAAAACAGCCTTGCTGTGACCCTCCAGCACTCTACTGTCATGTTATTGGTTTATTTCTGTGTACAGATACACACTGCTGATTCGCTTGTCGGGTGGGGGGGGGGGGAAAGGGGGAAAGAACCATATCAAAAGACATAGCAAAAACGGGGGTTGGGGGAGGGGGGGGGGGGAATGGTTGAGAAAAAACATACATCAGGGGTGGGGGCGTTCTGTTATGGTTTTTGTTTCATTCGTGTGTTCGTTCTGAAGACAAGATAATGGAAACAAAAGGGAAAACAGGCATGCCCCTCACCACTCAGCGTATCTGCAGAGCCATGTGCACGTACGTACACTCTGGGTACACATCGCCGCTCTGCCTTGGGAACAGAGAATGGGGTTTAACACGCTGAACTCCTTTGTGTAAACACCATTGGGTAGGCGGTCACATTCTCAGGTTCCGGGGGGAGGGGGGGGGGGGGGGGGGAATTCGTTTTAGAAAACAAAATATTCATCACGTTCCGTCACGTCCGTCAGCATACACACTCACCTCACACATTCGTATACACTAAACGCTTCATCTCTTGTTCAAGCCTTCATCATCACGTGGTCGTAGCTCACCCCACGCGGCACTCACTTGGCATATAGTCAAGTGGTTCCGTCAGGCTCTGGTTCTGTTCCATTACCAGGCTCCCCTGACTGCGATTGTGAGACCTCCGTTCTGTCCGTCTCTGATTTCCCTGGTGGCCCCGTCTCCCGCTCACCATCCACCCCTTCACCACCCGTCTGAGACAGAAAAATATCAGGGGAGGCAGGCACCGAGGGCGATATCTGTGCCGGAGGGGCACCCAACAACAAGGGAAGTTCCACAGCAGGTTCCGTGGCTGACGCCTGTATCTGAGAGCCGCTCACTACCGAGGCAGGTTCTGCACGCTGCCTCTTTGATTGCGGCCCCTTGGGCTTTGGCGTCACCCGATCCTCCGGGAGAATGACTACAAGGGCTGAAGAAGTCGCAGCCACTGTATCAAGTTGCGGTTGGCTTTCAAACAGGTCCTTCGACTCTTCACTCGTTTCGTCACTGCCACTCACTTCGTCTCGGTCCCTCTTCTTCTGGGCCGTATGAACAACTAATTGCCCTTGCTCAGGCTTCGGTTGCAACAAACGGGGTTGGTCCGTCCCTTGCACCCGTGCTGGGGCGTCCTGCGACTGTATTTGCAGCTGCTTGTTCTCAGACACCTCCAACGCTGACTGCAGGGACAATACCAAGTTGTTTTGTTGCACGATGAAATCCTTCTGCCGCGCCATTTCTTTCGCCATGGTCATGCCTTGGCGCAGCTGGTGCTGCACCTGCTTAACCAACATGGCCTTATCCTGATTCTGTTGTTCGTGTAGGCCCTCCTGGATCTGCATATGTTGCTCCTGCATCCCCAGTTGGTCACGGAGTGCCTTCTCATTTTGCATGCTTGCCGACACGTGAAATTCCAAAAGCATCTTATCTTGCTGTGTACCTTTCAAAGCATTCTCTGTCTGTTCAAGTAAGCGCTGTTGGGATTCTCCCTGAGACGAGTAGCTGCGGGCCTTGGACTCCACACGTTGCAGTTCCTGGGTGAGGACCGCTTTTTCGTGGGTCGCCTGTGCCCTCAACGCTTCTACCTCCGCCTCTCTTTCAACACCAAGCTCTTTCATAAAAGCCAACGCAGAGTCTTGCTTATGGAGCTGTCCCTTTAACACGGCCATCTCCTGTCGTTGTTGATTCAAACGGTCCGCTTTGGCCTGTGCCTCGTTCGCCACCTTTTCCTTCTCCTCATTCACCCTCTTTATCTCACTCTCTGCCTTTGCCAAAGCTTTCTCCTTCTCCACGACTGACCTCTCATGATCCTCTGCTGCTCTTTTTTGCTCTGCCTCTCGCACCTCTATCGCCTCTTGGAGTTCCTTCCGGCATAGACTGACGAGCGTCTTCGTTTGCTCCTCGGTCCGATACCTATCAAGGACTTCCGTGATTTCACTACACAAAGCAAAACGTGCTAGGGCTTCTTCTTCCACAACATGCGCCCGCTCTGCACTTTCCTCCATTTCCAAAGTCCTGCGTTCCAAAGTCAGGTATTCCTCCCCGCGCTGCTGGGGTGGTTCCTGTGGTTCATTCAAAACAATGGCACTCTTGGGGACGGTGGCATCCTGCAGCTTTTGCATTATGTCTTCCGTGTTTCCCGTGAGCCCAGGTTGTTGTGTGGGAGATACATATACTTCTGGCGAGTTGGGCATGCTAACCTTCTCCTCCTGAGGGGCATCCTTATCACAATACACGAGGATGGTCGACTCCTTCTCAAGGAAACCCCTGAAGGCATCCATTTCCTCAGCTGTGTTGGCCACAGTCACGGTGTTGTCGTCAAACAAGGCCATGGCATCCGTGCCACAGCTGATAAAACGGTAATGGCCTCCGTGCGGGGTATTTCCTCTGTGCAGGACTGCACCCGTGAGGCGGTACCTTGTAAAGGAAGGCTTCCCTCCGTTATTTCCACTCGACATCAGCAAGTCCGTGTCAATGTTGATCGCTCGAGTCTTGCGCTCATACATGACACCGTTGCCAACTCTGAGTGTTTTGAAGCGCCAGAGTCGTATAAACAAGTGTGTCGGGAGAGATGTGATTTGCACCGACTTTGTCGCCCGTTGTTTGTTTGGGGCACACATTTCGCACTCGTAATTAAGCACTTCTTCAGGCATCAGGCTTTCGCAAATTCTGTCGGCCAAAGTCACACCTGTTTTCCCGGGGTTGTTGAGTGGGACTGACAGTAGGGACAACTGTTCCTCCCTCCCCGTGACCTTCTTGCAATTTTGGCATGCCATGCTTGTGAATGTCCTCACTTCAGGGATCCATGACTGTACTGTCGGTTGGTCCATCGTCCTGAGGTGTTCATTCAGCATTCTCCATTCTGCTTCCAGTGTTGGGACAACCCCCAGACAATACGCTTCATCCGCGCAATGCTGCTCCCTTGTCTGGAACATACTGTGGATGGCTGTTTGCAACACGGACACTGAATGATCTGTGCGACTCCTGGTGTACATGGAGTACAATCCCATGAGTATGGGGGTTAGGCCGAGTCCGTTTGAAACAAACTTGCATGCACTGCCTAGGGTAGCTGGAAGTACCGAGTGTGCGAGCATCTGGTACAGTGCTCCCAGGTAGCAAGTATTTCCCTCATTGACAACACCCCACGACAACGTATTGCTGTGCAGTACCTTCATACTTATCGTGCTCTTCCCCAAAACTGGAGGCTGTTGTGAGGGGACGGGTGGAGAGAGGGGAGGAGAGGAGGAAGAGGAAGAGGAAGACAACGGTACGGAAGGGGAGGAGGTAGAGAAGAGAGGGACAAAAGAATCACTTTCACTCTTGCGTTGGTTCGCACTTCCAGTAGGCTTCACATCCGCCCCTTGCGGTGCGGGGTCTGTGTGGGTGTCCGAAGGGCTGATATCCACACACTTTCCTCTCAATGGCATGTCTCGGGTTGGTTTTGCCCACACATACTCCCGTAGCTTGGGGAGAGGGTGTTTGCGATAGTGTCTGTCCACAGCAGTATCAAACAGGCGCTCCATTTTTGCCATTGCAGATGGAGCCACACAAAACAACCTTCGTGTAGTTCTGTACCAAGCACTACGCAATTCGTACGGCTTCCATCCCCGTCCGAGGAGGCGCCGCAAAATCAGCTCTGCTTCAACCTTGAAATCATCCAGGTTGTTGCACATACCCGCAGACCGTATCAACTGTGACACCAAAATACCCCTTCCTTGGCTTTCTGGTGCTGCACTTGTTCGACAAGTATATTTATTGGGTGTATAGGTTACCCAGTCACTCTCTTTATTGAATACTGACATACGGACACGTGTCTTCGTGTCTTCGGGGTCATCGGCGTATCTCTGCCAACGGTTCCTACCCCCCAGAAACACACAATCGTCTTTCTGCCTTGTTGTGTCCTCAGAGGTCATCCCGTAGACCTTGTCAGGGATGTCCGCTCCAAGGGTAAAAACGTCATCAATAAATCTGAAGAACCCATTATACTCCTTTTGCTTTTTAATGGGGAGCTTATCGATATAGCGCATTTCCTTACTTGCGCAAAAAAGGTTTGCCAGGTCCGGGCTGGCATTTCCACCGGTCGGGATGCCCTTCTTCTGGTGGAGGACGAACTCGCCATTTTTGATGAAGCTGTTGGTCACAGCTAGTCTCACTAACTCTTTGACTTCATCACTGTTGTACGCAAGTGTTCTATCATCCCCCCGCCCTTCCTTCCAGCGGAAGGCCTTTTTCTTTCTTTTTTTGGCCTTCGTCTCTCGCGCCAAAAACCTGCCACCCTTCGCCGCAAACGCCTGTTCCACACACCAGGAGACACCCTCAATTACCGCCTCTTGATCCAAAGACGTGTACATAGAGGTAAAGTCTTTTGTTTTTGGCGTGGCTTTTTTTACGGTGTCGTAGTTCATTTTCATGTACTTCGCCACCTCATCGTAACTCTCCACAACAAAAAACCGTTTGACACCACATTTCCTCCTGTGTGTTTCATCCTCATCACTCAACGTGCGGATGACCATCTTTAGCAGCCCTGACAATTCTGTGTGTATGCCTGTTGCAATACCCACAGTTGGCTGATTCACCTTACTCTCTTTCTGTTTCTTTTTTCTCTCCATTTTCTCCCCTTCCGTCTCATCTCTGTTATCTCCACTTAAACCAGCAATTCCCCTCAGCGTGGGGCCTTTTTCCACCGGCTTATGGATCTTCAGAGACCCATACAAATACGGGAAACAATCTCCAATTTGCAGCTGGCGTTCATCACACTCTCTCTGCAAGCGGTTGAGAATTTGCTTCTCCGTTTCCTTTGCCGTTTCGAAAGTCCCTGTTGTTGCGCTGAGCTGTTCCCGTAGCCAATGTCTGTAAAAGTGTTTACAGATCGCCCCAAAGTCATGGGACGACTTGTCTACACTACACAACACAACATCCTCCTGGACTTTTTTAAGCTCGGCCGTATCTATACGGTCGGCCCCCTCAACAGGTGGTAGCGCTGCAAACTCGTTTCGCAACGCTGTCAGCAAGACCTTACGGAATTCCGCTGTTTCCTCCTTCTCCCCAAAGGTTTCCACAAAATCCGAAAGAACCTCGCTTGCCTTTTCGCACCCCTGTTGCAAGTCACCAGACAGACGATATTTCCTTCCCTTGTTCAACAACTCCCTAAAGCCCTCGGAAATCCCCGACATTGTTTGGGCCACAGTGAACAAATGCCCTGTGTGTGGCTGGTCCGGGGATCTGTACTTCTGACACGGACAGTTCTCATGCTCAGGAAGCACCCCCTCCGCTGCCAATCCTAAACTCTCTTTCGTACAGTTTTGGATGAGACAATACAGCGGCGGGCCCTGGCTCAGGGACACCATCGTATTTGCCAGCCGATCCTTATCCGGGCAAGCCTGCACCACTTTCTCATCCCTCAGGAGACGCTGGAGCTTCAGGCCATCCATCGCAGGGTGAGAAAACTTGACGCTGAGGAATTCCTTTTTAGATTTAGGCTTTTCCTTCTTCTTAGCCTTCAATCTTTCCTGCAAACGTTCCTCCAAGCATTTCACATTTTTTGGCAGAGTCTCCCTCTTTACGTGCTGTGTCAGCCACGCGAGTAGACGTTTGACTCTGTTGATTTCCCACTCGTCCATGTTATACTGTTTGATCTCCTCCACCGGAAGGCTGAGGAGATGACTCAGTTGCTGACGGATCTTGTGGTACTTTCCTGCATCCAACACAATGTGCACCTTATCATTCTCGCTATCCTTCTGTCCTTCTCTCACATATTCCACCCATTCTTTTACGTTTTGTTTGATGGTAAGCGGAACATGCGTTGTCCGGGGTCCTCAGGTGGGACATCCAAAAGTTTTCAACAGCGTTTGACTGCCGCCGGAAGGATTCAAGGTTCCCACCCGTGTACCCCTGGATCTTCTGCAAGACAAAGCCATAATGCGGGTGTTTTGTGCGGAGGAGTCTCGTTGCAAAAGGTATTCCATTCAAACCACTCTTGCCTTTCCAGTGTTGTTGCATCCTATTCCTTAGGGTCCCACTTGTCTGGCCGACGTAAACGGGATTCCCCTGCTGGTCACACACAACGTACACGACACCTTCCGCCTCGCGGTTTTCGTTAAGCTCCAGAAAATGTTGGATCCCATCACCTTCCACTTTCTGGTGCTTGTAACCTCTAATGAGTCGATCCCCGTGTTTATCACAAAACTCTTGGGCTACCCCAGCACATTCCTCCTCCCATGCATCCCAAGAGATGGCGTTCCGTTTGGGCTGGCGCAAGTCCGATGAGAAGGGGCGGACCCAGGGCGACTTACGGAGCTCTGGGAAAGGACCTCGCTTTGCTTCTTTAGCAAGTTCCTTTTTCTGTTGCTCCGCTGTCTTAGGCCTGCCCTTCCTACCTCGTCCTGCTCCACCCTTGCTCAACAGCTCATACAAGTTGGCAGGGCCCTCCCGTACGCCTCTGCCATTCTTCCCACCCTTCCCTTTCCCACTCCCCTTTCCCTGGCCTTTGCGAATTGTTACCTGAGGTTTCACGCTGCCATTTGCTTGGGGTTTATTCGGGAATGCTGTAGGGGGGAGGGGCTGTTGTTTCAAACTCTGACGTATAAGTTCAGCAAGGGTTATCGGGAAGGTACTGGGCACACTATTCTGATTTGCATGTCCACGTCCTTTACCCTTGCCTCCTTGGCCTTTCCACACACCTTTAACTGGGCCATTTCTCTCTCCCAGCCCCCGACCTTCCCACCCTTTTCCACCCCCTTGGCCTTTCACGCCTTTTCTTCCAATGTTGCCACTCTTGCCTTTACCCTTACCTTTGCCTTTTCCAAAAAACGAACCTTTACCTGTATATCCTCTCCTGAAAGGAACACCTCCCGGTACACCGTACCCTTTGTGGCCACCGTACTGGGGAGCCGCCGTTCCACGGTTCCCTGTACCGCGTGGGTACTGTGTTGGTGTTCTGAAAAAAGTGGGGTTCGTGTTGGGGGTATAACTTACTCCGTTGTAAAAATGGGGGGGTGGTGGGGGTGGTGGGGGTGGTTGCTGCATGTGTTGGGGAATGAAAGGGAATTGTCTGTTTTCGACTTGCCAGTCACCCCTTGGGTGGTGGCTGCTGTGATAGGCCGAAGCCTGCGGTGGGTACCAGAGGTATCCATAGGGGAGGGGAGTAGGGGAGAGGGGTGCCTTAGACGTGGAGTTGTTAAAAACTGGTTAAAAACTGGACTCAAGCCACAGACCCTCCAGCACTGTGGCGCTCGGTGTGCCCTTCAAGTCCCACACACGCACTTTGCCATGGGAGTCTCCGGACACGAGACGTCCGCAGTGTGTCCACGCTGCACTGAATACCGGGGTGTTGTTGTGGTCCAGCATGCACACCTCCTCCCAAGTTGATGTCAGCCACACGCAGATGGTGCCGTCACGAGAGCACGTTGCTAACCACGTCCCACAGACTGAGAACGCAGTGCAAAGAATCGTCTGGTTGCCGTGTGATAAGTCCGCCACCACAGCAGCGGTGACGGTGTCGAACACTTTGATGTGCCCTTCGTAGTAATCCACAGCACACAGCGTCCCACACCTCGACAGTGTGATGCGGTGTACCTTCTGGCCATGCGTCGATGAGTGGACTGCGGGAGCCTTGATGTTGGGCCAGCGTGGGACGAGCTTGACAGCACCCCCGTCCTCCAGACCCGTGTCGGCAACACGCTGTGCATCGCCCAGCTCCTCCTCACACCCTTCGATGTGTGCTGCCACCTTCTCAGCCTCACGGGCTGCGTTGTTGATAGAACCCGGGAACATCTCGTTGAGCGCATCCGCCTTCAGCCCGACCACGGTCCCGCCTTCCGCAACACCGACGACACAGCTGTCCCCGGTCCCGGCATGACGGACACACACTTCCATTGGTTTGCTCCGATATTGCTGTTTGACTTATTCGTGGTGACAAAGGGTGAAAAACGTTCCTGCAGTGGCGGTGTATGCAGTGTGCGATGGTGGGGCTGGGGATCAAACACAGTGTGCTTCAAGGCGGTGACCTGGAAGTACCGGGACACGCTAGAGGGGGTCGGGGCTGAGGAGCCGTGCCTTCGTGGGATGGGGTTGTGGCGGGGTTGGGGAAGTGCCTCGTGTTCTGTTCTCTCTCTTCGGAACTACTTTGCGAGGGGTGAGTGGGGGTGGGGGACATGCTGTGTATTCACGCCACCTGCCACCCCCTGGCACAACACACAGCTGCCTCCAAACAGAGCAGGGGTCAGGTTGTGCTGCGCTGCTAGGCAGGAAAGGCATATGATGCAACACGTCCAAGCAACACGTGACTGCATCAGTGCATTTTGGTGAATTTCCTGTTTACAGAATGCACTGAAAACTGACGAAGATTGACGAAGGATAACGACCAGCGAAGACCCCCAAAATCACAATAAAAAGGCCTGAGGGGGTCTTCGCTGGTCGTTATCCTTCGTCAATCTTCGTCAGTTTTCAGCTAATTCAACAGGAAATGCACCAAAAGGCACTGACGACCACCCCGTAGCGAAGACCCCCCTTAATCGTACTCCTTTCGCTATAACAAGAGAAACACCTTGCACGGAATCACCGAAAAATCCCGAAGATTCGAGACACTCCTGCAAAAAAGAGGAAAAACCCCCCTGGAACTACAACATCAGCTGCAGCGCAGGGGTATTAGGAGAATGCTGCAGACAGCACCTTCGGCACTGCAACGGGGAATATCTGCTGCTCTTCACGTCCGAACCTGCCTCTTGCATCTATTGGAGAACGGGGGGCAGTGGTCATTCCGAGCAAAAATCGCCTCTGTTGTGGCCGGCACAGCACAGCTGCAGTGGAAAGAATAGAATACCTGCGACGAATGGTTTTCAGAAAGACGCTAGGATGGATGTATGGGTTAGAGGCGTGGAAGGGCTTTCCCGTTGGATTTGGCACCGTTCAGTGCAAAAGCTGACGTACGGAGGGGCGAAGGCAGGGAGCAAAACACCACTCGTTGGCCTGGTGAAGGGTGGTGTTTGTTCCGTTCGCACCCCTTCCAACCTTGAAATGGAACACTGTCGACACATGTCACTGAACACGGGGGAATGGGGAGGGGGAGAGGTGGTGAAACGCACACACCTCGACCTGTGATGAGGTGAGATGTGGCTCTGCAATTACGGCACTACACGTGCCGTAAACTCAAATCGGACCTGCTTTCTCCGTGTTCCATTTCCTCCTTCATTGCATGAGGCTACACAAGAAAACTGCTGGTTGCAAGTGGTAGAAAAACAAGCACGCACAGGGAAGTCGTCTTCTCCGGTCCTCCCGTGACTCCCTAGTTGCACCGAAGGTGATTACAGGGGGGGGTCGAATAAACGTACTTAGCCGAATAGTAGTACATATTTTTTTGGGGCCCTGGGGCCAGTGATTTTCCTCTCCGCTGAAAATCTCAAAAATGCCGGCGAAAAAAATTTTTCCCACTCGGAAAAAAATTTCTCGGGCGCGCTTCGCGCGCCCGAGACTACGCGGAGATGGCCAGTCGCATACGCCCAAGGACTTGCGAGACAGGCACACGCGACAGGGGGGGTCTGGGGGGCGGAGCCCCCCAGACCCGCCGGAGGCCACGGTAGTGAACATCCGTCCCGTCGAGGCTACAGATTTTGGGCGTTTTCGCATTCCTGGGGTTGCTGTACGGCTGGTGGGCCTGGGTTCCACAAGGGGGGTCTGGGGGGCGGAGCCCCGCAGCCGCCGGAGGCCATGGTAGTGAACATCTGTTCTTTGCAGCCACCCTCTGCAGGTCTTGTCCTGCCAATCTGTGACTGCTTGGTGGGGCTCACAGAGCAGGCCCTCCCATTTTTTTCCTGGGCCTGATGTTTTTTCCTCCAGGACCTCTCCCCAGACCCCCTGAAAAATTCCCACCAAAAACCCCCGTGGCGAAAAAACTTTTTTCGCCGGACGATTTTTCCAGAGATTTTTTTTTTTGCGAAATTTTATTTTTGAGAGTTGTGCAACAACGCAGGAAACTGTGCCAGTGCAGATCCTTGCAGAACTTCCCACACACTTCATGACAGGCGTGTGGGGTGTTCTCGCGATCGACGATGATGATGAGTCGGATGAGGGGCAGGATGGGAAGCAGATCGTAGAGGAGCGGGAGGCGCCGGCAGTGGCAGGCTCCCCTACGGGGAAGAACCACTCCCCTCTCCGGAAGAAGCGGCGCAGGGCCCCGGCCGGGATGTCCCCGAGCCTCCAGGCCCTTATTGCGGCGGAGGTGGGGGCGGCGGTGGCGAAGGCGACTGCCGTCCCTCAACCGCAGGTCCCCCAGCCGATCCCTCCCCCAGTGTTGGGGGGTGTGCCCTCTCTGTCCTTGGCAGCATCGGCGGCGGCGGCATCTTCGGCGGCAGCGACGGCGGCAGGCCCGGCGGGCCAGACGGGGGGGGTGACCCCCGAGCTCCTGGTGGCGGCGGCGAGGCTGCTGGGGGAGATGAATGGGGGGGTAGTGTTTCTTCTTCGGGGGGTTTGGGTAACCAGGGCCCCCCCCCTCTTGCTTCGGACCCCGCCCCCGCCCCCTCCACGAATCCCGCTCTCGATCCCGCAAGGTGGAAAGAGATGGACTTCGGGACACGGGAGGCGGCGGTGGGGGCCTTCCAATCTTTCTTTGCGTCCCTGGATCCCCCCGGAAATACCCGTCGCACCCCCGCGGCCGCTGCGGCACAAGCAGAAGCCAGGGCTCGCTTCCGCGAGGTCGGGTTTATGGTGCGCCGCAGCGGTATGTGGACCTCCCTGGAGGAGGCCATTTGCGACTGGGAGCACCTGGCCCGACTGAAGGTCGGTCGGCTCGCGGCCCTCCAGGAGGGAATTGCCACCGGCAACTGGGCTGCCGCACAGAAGATCGAGGATCGAATGTGCGGCCAGACCGAGCTGCCGGATTTTCTCCGGGATGGGCTGAAGGCGGGGGAGGGGATACGAAAGCCTCAAGTGCAGTTATCCCCCCCATCCCACCACTCCTTTCGGCATCAACCCCACCACCCCAAGAACAACGGGAAAGGGGGCAAAGGGGGCAAAGGGGGGAAGAAGTGAGTGTGGGGGTGGGACGGCCAAGGTGGAAGCCCCCTGCCATGACTCGCCAGTTCCGCAAGGAAGTGGAGCAGGAGGCGCAGTCCATGCTGCGGGGGGCCCTGGCCGAGTCGACATGGAAGGGGTACTCGTCAGTGTCCCGCCAGTTTTTTCTGTTTCGTCAGGGATGGGAGGAAATGGAGGGCCCGTGCTCCATTCCTCAGCTCATCGTTTTGTTTCTGGCGACAAAGCGGACGGAGGGGCTGTCGAATGCTTCGGCGCTGCAGTACCTGCAAGCGTTGAAGGCGACACTCTCCCGATGCGGTCTCCTCTCCTCCCCCACTCCTCCTGTGTTGAAGGATGTGGAACGCTCTCTGCTTCGTGGGGGGGCAAGACGACCTGTCAAGCAGGCTCCTCCGATTTCCATCGAGGAGCTACTGCAGGCGATTGCCCTGTCCCCCTCCCCCTTGATGCGCCTCGCTTTGGAGATAATGTGGGCGGGGGCGGCAAGGGGGGACGATGTGAGGAGTCTGGTGTGGGAAAGGGTGCAGGTGGTTCAGGGGGGAATTGTGGTGGACTGGTCGGGGACGAAGTCGGACCCTTTCAGAAAGGGGACGACAACGATACTGCACCTCGAGCCGAATTCGGTGGTGCTCCTCGATTTGTTGAGACGCAGTGCCTTCCCCAACCAGAAAATCTTTCCATTTACCCACCAGGCTATCACTCAGGCCGTGAAGGCTGTGCATCCTCGTTTTTCCGCCCACTCGATCAGGAGGGGCGCGCTCACTGCCCTGTTGAGACAGGGGGTGGAGTTGGAGGATATTGTAAAGCTCTCACGCCACTCGTCGGTGGAGAGCCTCTTACATTACCTCCCTTTGGGGGAACTACCTGCAGCCAGGAGGTCGAGGGAGCTCTCGGAGATGCTGGCCCTGAGCACCGTGCAAGGAAACGCGGGGGTGCCCAGATAGGGGTAGCATATGCTCCTGAGGTTGTGGAGGATGGGGGTCCGGACATTGCTCCTCTTTACGGGGAGGGTATATCCATCCTTGGGGGAGTAGAACCCTATTCCAGGGACCCCTCCATGCGGATTACAGTTCCGCAGAAAAGAGTTTTGGACCTGCCCCTGGCGGATATTTCTCTCTCCCGTATTTGCTATGACGCTCTTTTACAGTTGCCCCATCCCCCTGTTCTCCCGTTCTTAATAAAAATGCTCACGTGCCCGGAGACTTTTTGTTCTCAGTTTGTGGAAGGAGTGGATTGGCAGCACCCGAAGTGGAAGCGTGCGACTTCCAGGCACATGCTCCGGCACAAAGAAGTACTTCTCAGCCAGGAAGTATTGGCATCCCCCCCGGGACCGGTACATCTGGTGCTGGGAGTGTTCACGGTGCCGAAGGCTTCAGGGCGTGATGCTCGTCTGGTCACGAATGGTCGCAAGTTGAATGCTATAATGGCCAGACCGATTCCCATGTTTCTCCCTCGCCTACGGGACTTTACCTTGAGGGTGCTCACTGCAAAGTGGTGCATCCAGGAGGATGCCCGTAGTTTCTTTTACCAGTTCCCGTTGGCTCCCGAAATCTCTGCTTTTTTTGGAGTAAAACTTGCTAATGAAAGAAATAAATATGAAACTTTCATTATGAAAGTAATGCCCATGGGATGGAGTTGGGCCCCCAGCATCGCGCAGCACACTGCCCGCACCTTGCTTCCGGAGGAACACGGGGAAGTGTGGGTGGACAACTTTATTTGCCTGGGCATGTCGCGCGAGCAGGTTTCCTCGAGACATGAACTGCTGGTGGGCCGGTGCAGACAGGTGGGGGTGGAACTGAAGAAGCAGGCTGATTATGGAACAGCAAGTCAACAGTTTGTGGCAATTGGCTTGTTGTTTGATTTAATCAATACACGCTTCCGTCCTGACCCCGCCTGGACCAAAAAGTTTCTGGAGTCCGAGGCATGGGCCCGTTTGTGCTCTCCGAGGTTACGGAATGAAGTAACAGCAAGGGAGGTGGCACGGATCTGTGGGGGTTTCATCTGGTTCCTTTTTGCGTCATGGACTCCCTTGTGTTTTGCACCACAGGTGTTGAACCTGTTCAGGGAGGTGGCGGCATTTGTGACTTCTGAGGAAGGGGGTTGGGATAAACCATTCATGGTGAGTCAGCCTGCTGTGAACTCCCTGAAAGAAGTGAGTAACATGGTTCACCTGAATGAGTGGATTTTCCCTCCTCCGGTTCTCGAAGACATCGAGATCTGGACAGATGCGTCATCGGAAATGTGGGCGGTATTAACCCCAGATATGGTGGTATACAACACGTTCGGACCCCGTATGCACGAATTGCACATATTTTTAAAGGAATTTGTGGCGGTCGCAGTTGCAGTGTGTTGGATGCGCCAGTTTGCACCGGAAAAGAAGTTAACATTGTGGATAGACAACTCGTCGGTGGTGGCAAGCTGCAAAGCATCACACAGCAAAAATGCTCTGGCTAATGAGATTCTGGCGTTTTTACTGAGAGTGGCGTTGGAGGCAAAAGGGCAGTTGGAGTTCAAGTGGATAAATACTACGTTGCAGAAAGCGGATCCCTTCACGAGGGGTAGCACTGCTCCAACAAACAACAAGGGTTTTGTGTGTCCTCCTTCGACCCCTATGTCTCCATTGCTGAGTTCGGTTATGTCTGACGCGCAGGTCTTCTCTTCTCCACTGAGACATCGCCAGAATGAATAATTACAAAGGACCTGTGGCCGCGCTGCACTGGGATGAAGAGTCAGAAGAATGAAGGTGCTGTAGGGGCGTGTTGTGAGACCAAGGCACAGGGATTTCAATGACATGTACCATCCGACAAGAGCGGGCCGTCTTTAAACAGGTAGAGGTCTGTAGTTACCTTTCCCCTTTGGATAAGGAAAAACAGGAAGAATTGACTGGAAGAATGAAGGCGATGTCCCACTCAAAGGGAATCACGCAGGGAGTTCAAAAGTCAGTTTCTGTCCGGTAGGAAATGGTAAACTTCCAAACAGACTCGAGTTCGGTTCAGGTGTGCAATGTGAAAAAAGGGGGGGGGGGGGGTGTAAAAGTAGGTCCCAAAGGGTCCCAGAGGTGTTCTCGCGATCGACGAATACCCTTCGGCTCTTCTATTGTTTCCCTTTCAGATTTGCACTAAAACACAGTTTTTGAGAGTTGTGCAACAACGCAGGAAACTGTGCCAGTGCAGATCCTTGCAGAACTTCCCACACACTTCATGACAGGCGTGTGGGGTGTTCTCGCGATCGACGAATACCCTTCGGCTCTTCTATTGTTTCCCTTTCAGATTTGCACTAAAACACAGTTTTTGAGAGTTGTGCAACAACGCAGGAAACTGTGCCAGTGCAGATCCTTGCAGAACTTCCCACACACTTCATGACAGGCGTGTGGGGTGTTCTCGCGATCGACGAATACCCTTCGGCTCTTCTATTGTTTCCCTTTCAGATTTGCACTAAAACACAGTTTTTGAGAGTTGTGCAACAACGCAGGAAACTGTGCCAGTGCAGATCCTTGCAGAACTTCCCACACACTTCATGACAGGCGTGTGGGGTGTTCTCGCGATCGACGAATACCCTTCGGCTCTTCTATTGTTTCCCTTTCAGATTTGCACTAAAACACAGTTTTTGAGAGTTGTGCAACAACGCAGGAAACTGTGCCAGTGCAGATCCTTGCAGAACTTCCCACACACTTCATGACAGGCGTGTGGGGTGTTCTCGCGATCGACGAATACCCTTCGGCTCTTCTATTGTTTCCCTTTCAGATTTGCACTAAAACACAGTTTTTGAGAGTTGTGCAACAACGCAGGAAACTGTGCCAGTGCAGATCCTTGCAGAACTTCCCACACACTTCATGACAGGCGTGTGGGGTGTTCTCGCAATCGACGAATACCCTTCGGCTCTTCTATTGTTTCCCTTTCAGATTTGCACTAAAACACAGTTTTTTCGCCACGGGGGAAAATCACTGCCTGGGGCACGTTGGGCCGTTGAATACAAGTACTTACTTTGTACACCCGTTTTTTTGGGAAATATCTCGTTTTTTTTGAGATTTTCTTTTTGGAGGACCGCCTGCCAGTGGAGGGGGCACACAAATCCGCAAACTTTGGGGCAAGGAATAGGGACAAGGTCTATTGGTGCCACTTCGGGGAACCAGGGTGCACGGGCCCCGCAAACCCGCAAGCTCATGCGGTCCAGAGGCATCAGAACCACTGCTGAATCCCGCCGCGCATTCCCTCAGCTACGGCGTCCGCAGTCCCCACCACCACCGAGAAGATGTAAACGGATGGCCCCAGACAAAGCTCACCGTAGACCTGTGACATCCACCAACAGGGCCAATATCTTCGGCTGGTGTCCGATAGAATGACGACGTCCGATGCTTTCATCTGCTCACGGAATGCCTCAAGAGGATGGGCCACAGCCAGGCGCTCCCCGGCCTTCTTCAACGAAGTGATCCGGGTCAGGGCACGCAGCAGTGACCAGCGCGCCCCTGGTGGACCAAATAGCCCCGCAGAGCCCCTGCAAACAGTGTTTTTAGGAAAAGTTGAATAGACGTACTACGTACGTCTATTCGCTCGCGAAGTATTTTATCCTTTTTTGGCGAGGTCGATTTAGGCCCGCCCGTTCGCCGAATAGTAGTACTTAGTACGTTTATTTGACCCCCCCCTGTAAACAAGTTTACTGAATGTGCTGATGTCCCACACACGGATGGTCTTGTCATATGACCGGTGTGCCCTTCAAGTCCCACACACACGTTAATCTTTTTAGTTTAGTGTAGGCCGCGAACAGGGTTAGGAGACACATCACTCAGGGTGAAGCGGAAGACACAGCACACACAGTGACAGGAGAAGTGTCGTACGTTGATGGTGCGAAGAGCCACCTCCCGCAGGGGCTGAGGGTAACACCAAGGGCAAGACCCCCGCACTTTGGGCCCTCCCCCAGACACTCCCATGTGCTGAGGCGGTACAGCTTCGTCGTGCTTGATGAATATACCACCGCAACAACATCACGCTGTGACACAGCAAGTGCGTAGGGATAGCCGTCCAGTTGCACAGTACGCAGGCAGCTGAGGGAGGTTGTGCACCACACCTTGAGTGTCTTGTCGGCAGAGCACGACACCAGGTGCTGCTCGTCCTGAGTCAGGGCGATACCGTTGACCGCATGACTGTGCTCATCCAGGGTGTGTGTGTGTGTGAGGGTGCTGATGTCCCACACACGGATCGTCTTGTCAACTGACCCGCTGAAGATCCTCGTGCCCGACACAGCAATTCTGACAACAGTATCGCTGTGACCCTCCAGCACTGTGGCGCTCGGTGTGCCCTTCAAGTCCCACACACGCACTTTGCGTGATTGGTCTCCGGACACCAGACGTCCGCAGTGTGTCCACGCTGCACTGTACACGATGGTGTTGTGGTGCAGGATGCACATCTGCTCCCAAGTTGATGTGAGCCACACGCAGAGTAGGCCGTCAAGAGAGCACGTCGCCAACCACGTCCCACAGACTGAGAAGGATGTGCATATAACAGGGTCGTTGCCGTGTGAGAAGGCCGCCACCTCGTCAGCGGTGCTGGTGTCAAACACAGCGATGAGTCGTTTGCTGTGTTCGTTCTTGTAACCCACAGCACACAGCGTCCCACACCTCGACAGTGTGAGGGAGAGTAACGTGTCGCCATGCCCAGTGTTGTAGACCGCGGGAGCCTTGACGATGGGCCAGCGTGGGACGAGCTTGACAGCACCCCCGTCCTCCAGACCCGTGTCGGCAACACGCTGTGCATCGTCCAGCTCCTCCTCACACCCTTCGATGTGTGTTGACACGTATTCAGCCTCGTTGTTGAGAGAACCCGGGAACATCTCGTTGAGCGCATCCGCCTTCAGCCCGACCACGGTCCCGCCTTCCGGAACACCGACGACACAGCTGTCACCGGTCCCGGCATGACGGACAGTCACATCCATGTTTCTCGAATGTTCTTTCCCTTGCACGCTGTGAGGGACACAAGCAGCAAAGCCTTCGGGAGGGTGGTGGTGTGTGCTGTGTGATCCTGGGGAGGGGTGCGCCTGTACCCGATCATAATGACCCTGCGTGTTGCAGTTGGCTGCAGTGTGTGCCGGCATTACTTGTCATGTGCTGGGGTGTGGTGTGGGTGCGGCAGAGGGGGTGGGGGCGATGCGGAGGAGGGGAGGGGGTGTGGGGCAGTCTGCAGAGAGAGCACTGCGTCAATCCTTTTTTGCCCTCTTCTCATCTCACAAACAGAGCAAGGGCCAGGCGGTGCTGTGCTGCAGAGGCCGATCCTTGGGGGGCGGGGTGGGGGCGGTAGTGTGAGGAACCTGCAGCGAGGTCATACACATTCTCTCCCTCTCTCTTTTGGGTGTTGCCACACAGAGCAGCAGCCTCAGCAGGGTGTCTACTTTCCGGGGTTGCAGGATGTTCCAGGACTCTCCCATGAGGGCAACAGATGCGAGAAAGCAGCATGTGTGCGTCGTGTGAACCGGCAGACCCTCACAGTGGCAGGAATCATCAGGAAGCCTGGCCCATGGGTACGAGCAACTGCTTCACAACGCCCAGCAACTTCATGCCGACACACACAACACGCACCTCCTTGCAGCTTCAGAGAGAGACAACGGGGGAGGAGCGAGAGGGTCGCAGTGGGGGCGAAAGGAACACAGCCGAGGGTCAAGCGAGGCTCGGCCACCGGGGGGGCCGATGGCAAGAGACGTGGCAACACAGACATCGCTTCCGGAGGCCAGGAGGGGTGCAGGTAGGGAAGGGCCCGCTTTGCAGGCGGCTGTCGCTAGCGCAATGCGTTGGCAGGTAGGTGCCAGCTGCGGACAAAAGACCCACGAGGGCGGTGGTGGTGATGAGGGGGTGGTGGGTCTCCTTCCGCGCTCTGCGCCACGCTGTGTGTCGGAAACTGTGCAACTTTTGCATTCAATGCAATCTATTTTGCGAGGCGCACGCGCACACACACACACACACACACACCGCCACTACTTACTACCCTGTGTTTCTGAGCGAAAAGCCCACCCCCCCCCTCACGGACTCATCGATTCTGCACCTTCAAGTGCTGTCACCACCCACCCCAAGTGGTGTATACGTGTGTGTGGCAGTGGCAATCTCACCAACAGCAGGGTGCTCGGTGCGTTCGATACTTCTGCAAAACACAAGGGTTAGCATGCGTGTGTTTGTATGAGTGTGGCGGTGGATAGATCACACCAAGGGCCGGTGATCAGTGTGCTGTCCACTTCATGTGTGTCTTGTGTTGAAAACAGGTTTTAACGGTAAGCGTAAAACGGCTAAAACAGAGTATCTGCCATGCTGATACTCCGGCGGAAGTCCCAATCACGTCACTTCGTCCTGTATCCGTCCCCTGGGGGGTGCCCTCACGCACCCCCTCCGCTGGCCGAACCCTTCAGCGTGAACCAGCTTCCTCGGAACTCAGGGCGATCGGGTCCTGAGCGGAGCCACGCAGGGGGGCACAAAGGTATAGGAAGACACAGAACGACTCACATCCCAAAAAGGTGCGTGTGTGTGTTCCACTAACAACAAAAGTATTCACGTGGTGAGTGTGAGTGAGTTGAAAGGAATTCTTTTGGGGTGTGCGACCTTTATGCTTTTTTTTGGCGTGTTTTGTGCAAGAAGCCCCTTCAGGAGGGAACCCCCCCCCCTCCCCGGCACAGGCGGAGCAGAGAAGGGGCGGGTGGGGGGGTGGGGAACGTGGGGTGTTGCAAACTCATCCACCCCTCCCCCTCCATACCCCCCCCCCCCCCCACACACACACAGCTCTGCACGTCGGGAGATCAGAGGGCGAAACGAGGATAGGCGGCAGCGGAGAGAAGAGTAAGGTACAGTCGGACCACACACACACACACACACACACACATGGGAATCGTTTCTTTTGGAAAGCGTCGGGTGGCACCGAAGGCGCTTCAACTGGACTGCAGCAAAGGGTGGGGGTACAGGAATCAAGGCAGAGAGACGGACACCCGGGGAGGGGGAGGACAGCGGGGTGGGGTGTGCAGCGAAACAACGGACAGCAGAGGGGCACTGGCACTGCACCTCTCCGGCCGGAAACCACAAATCGGCTTCTCAAAAAGACGCAGCAAAGCTGCGTACACAGTATAATACACGGGGGAGCGGGGAGTGAGTAGTAGCCTTTCACTCAGAAATGCAGAAAGGTGGGGGCCCTCGCTACCAAGTGTGACTGAGTGAGAAAAAGTGAGAAGTCAGCCAGGTTTGGCTGAAAACTGACGACTCGTGACTCGTAGCGAGGGCCCCCGGTGAGAAGGAAACTATGTATGCGTCGTCGATCGCAGGAACACAACCCCCACACGCCTGCTGCGGGTGTGGTGTGTCCTCGCATGATCTGCCTCGCAAAGTTTCCTGCGTTGTTAGCACAGCTCCAAAAAAAAATAAAAGGAGAACTTTGGCGACCCGCCTTTAGAACACTTGCTGTAAAGTGACACACAGGGTAGGGTGAAGTGGCACTCTGATGCCCTGCTGTTGCGCACAGACAGACGTCTGCTTTCCAGACAAGTGTGTTGAGGGTGGGAGCCGCCCTTAGAACACTTGCTGTGAAGTGGCATCAAGTGGAGGCACCCCACACACTGTGTCAAAGCTGTGCCTATCTCGTCTCCTTTTACTTCGTGCTTCGTGTCTTCTCCCTCCACACTCCCTCTGCCGCTGATGATCCACACACGTGAATCTTCTTCTTATAGTGGTGTAGATACCACACCGGAGCACTTGCTCTTGATGTGATCCCTACTGTCACACACACACACAGTACACCCCACCTACGAACGCCCTGTCAGCAGGCAAGCCCCCAAAAGCTCCAGACCAGGGGAATAGGGTGCCCTTTCTGAGAGGTTTCCAAACCAGAAAAAGCCGGTTTTCTGGTTTGGGGAAATTTATAAAAAAAATGAGATTTCTGGGGGGAAAAAAACCAGAATTTTTTCAAGGCGTTTTCTCGTGGGGGATGAGGATATGTCCTCCTGACACCCACCCTTTTCCCGTTTTTTTGCAGCCAACAGCCAGACGTTCACTACCGTGGCCTCCGGCGGCTGGGGGGCTCCGCCCCCCAGACCCCCCTGTGGCGTATATCTCGTACTCAAGTCCTTCGAATCCCATCAGGTCGGGGGATCCAACCACTCCAGTCGCCTCAGGACGCAGCCAACTCACACAGAATCTGTTCGCCCACACGAACAGATGTTCACTACCGTGGCCTCCGGCGGCTGGGGGGCTCACGCCCCCCAGACCCCCGATGTAGCGTGTGCCCGTCTGTCTATCTCACTTACCCCGGATACAGTGCTGCATAGGAGGTCAGCACCACATCCATGAAGCGCTTCTTCGAAGCCTGGCTGACATCGGACAGGAGGTCGGACTTCCCCACCTGGGAGGTACACTCGCCGCGTTGGCGACATGCGTGACATGCGACACGATACCTGAAACGTGAGTGTGCCTGGCTAACACGGGCATTTCAACGGGCTGCCGGCGACCGTCCCCCAAACCAGTAAACCAGCAGTTTTGGAAAATCGGAGAGGTCACCCTACTACCCTGCTCCAGACGCAAAAAAATAAAATAAAATAAAACAAAGCAACCCGCCAACCCGTCAACCCTCATCACATCGCATCCCGCCTTCAATCAGGACACGCCGGTGAACCGGCTGGAAAAACTTCTTCCTGGTTGAGATGGAGAAGGCGCCCTCTTCAGGGCACAGACATCCAATTCCGCCGGCCGATCGACGGGCTGCGCGGGTAACCCCAACAGAGCCGCTGGCGAGAGTCTTTCCTGCCACCCAGGTGCGGCTGAGCGAGAACAAAGTGAGCCTGCCCCCTTCCCGCCCCCTCGCTGACTGACGAGCCGTGACTGGCTGTGGCTAGGCAGTGAAGGGTAGTGGAGGCACTACCCCACCCACCCCACTACAGCTACCCCTTTGGCCACACACTCACGCACACTCACACCCATCCCTCAAAACACGTTGGCACTGTCGGATGTAGCGGATCGGCAGTGCAAAGTGGAGGCTAACTCTCCCGCTGAGGGTCAATTGCTTTGCTATGCTCATCCACATCCCATCCATTATCAACACCCCCAAGCAATGTTTCCTATACTCTAGGGTTTCGGAAGTGGAGACCTGCACACACTGTTCCCCACACACACACACACACACACACACCCGTGTTGGCAACCGGGATATACACACCCGCTGTGGTTTTACATGCGATGCCGCATCACACATGCCCTGCCCTGTCCCATCAACCCACCTCTTTGCGTTGCCTTTCACACACCCACACAGCTAGCTTCAAAGCCAGCACTCAAAAAAGGAAAGCCCCGTGCCACGGCGTGGCACAGCGTTCGTACAAACAAAAAAAGAACGCGGGAAAAAAAAACCCCCCCCCCACCCCATTGGGCCAAGTCTTTATCTTTTTCTTTTGCCTTCAGGCGGCCCCACCCCTGCCCCACCTATAGCATACCCTCAATAAAACATCACACAGGGGGTCTTCGCTGGCCGTTATCCTTCGTCAAATCTCCGTCAGTTTTCAGCGAATTCAACAGGAAATGCACCAAAATGCACTGACGATCACCCCGTAGCGAAGACCCCCACACGCACACAATATTTATCCCTCTCACCCTCTCACCCCCTCCCCCCCCCCCCGCTCCAAGGGTTCCAATCACATCTGATACCGCATGCGTTGCGCATTCTGGTGGAGAAGCGTGACACGGTCGGCCCCGTGGCTCTCGTTGATGGGGATGTATTTTGCCTGCTCCTCGGGGTACATGCGGAGCCGCTGCATCAGGAACTCCTCCAGCGACTGCCACCCGCCGCCAACCCGGATCATGGCGGTGTCACGGCAGACCCGGACGTAGAAGACAATCCGCTTTGGATACTCTATCACATACATCCCGCCCTGCAGCTTATACATCTGGGTCGCAACCGCCTGCTTTGGAAGCGAGTTCATCACACGCCCAACCTCCATGTCAACGGCATCCCGCTTATCCGCAACGTACTGCTTGTTTTTATACTGGAACACCGGGTTATCCTCCGCCTCGGAGGAGCGCTGCCTGCGGGCCTCCATATCCTTGAGGCGCTGCCGCTCCCTCTCGCGGCGCAGCTTGTCTTCCTCCTTCCTGCGCCGCTCGGCAGCCCGCTCCTCGCGCCTGCGGCGCTCCTCCTCCTCCTCCATCCTCTTCCGCTCCGCAGCCAACCGACGCTCCTCCTCGTGCCGCTTCTGCGCGGCTGCCCTCCGCATAGCCTCCAGCTTCTCCGCCCTGAGACGTTCGTACTCCTGCTCCTTCCTCCTCCTCTCCGCCTCCTCCCGCTCCTGGCGGCGTTTCTCCTGCGCCTCGCGGAGCTCCTGTTCCTTCCGCGCCTGCTCCTCCAGATCTGCCTTGCGCTTCCGCTCCAAAAGCATGCGCTCCAGGTCTTCGTTGGTCACCTCGTTTTTGGCATCGTCTTCCTCGATCTCGAGCTCGAGCTTCACAATCTGAGGTGCCTGTGAGCTGAACTTAGTATGCGCGACCTTAGCAAGGCTCAGGAAGAGGGTCATGATCTGTGGTGGTGGAGGGTGGGGTGGGGTGGGTGGGTGGGGGGAAATCGTACTCCTTTCGCTATAACAAGAGAAACACCCTGCCCAGCAACTGCAAAAAAGGCAGATCCGGGCTACTTTTCGTTGAGCGCACACGAATGTCCGTACGATGTGCGCACAGTCGTAGCAACAAGGCAAGGTAGATTGTGTTTGTCACCCAAAGCGCTGCCAACTATCTTTTTCACTGTGGGGGTCTTCGCTACGGGGTGGTCGTCAGTGCATTTTGGTGCATTTCCTGTTGAATTGGCTGAAAACTGAAGAAGTTTGTCGAAGTTTGTCGACCAGCAAAGACCCCCTGTGACAAGCTTCTTGTTGTCTGTGAAAAATTGCCGTGGTGGCGTGGCGATTGCGGGGCGTCCGCCCCCACTCCCCGATGCATACCGCGCGCTGCTCCTGCTCCTGCGCGCCATCGACAAGGTCCTGTGGGTCGAAGAGTTCGTCCTTTTCGATGCCGAAGTTGTCCACACAGCATTGCAGGAATGCTTCGACGTTGGCAAGCTTCTGGAAGTGGTTCGGCGGTTTGGCGTTGAACCTGCGTGCAAGGGGGGTATGGGGTGTGGTGTGGGGTGGGGTGTGTGGCGGTAGGAAGATAGCAGAAGGTAGAGGCAAATCCACGAAACACTGCCCCAGCAGCAACCCGCTGTCACCCGCTGTGAAATATGCCACTTTAGACACCCCATGAGATCAATTGCTTAGTTACGATCACCCACATCCCATACATTCTTGCTTCGATGTGATTGGGGGGCCTTCGCTCAGAAGTGCAGAAAAGTGAGCCGCCTCACAAAAATAGGGAGACAAAACTGACACAGTTTGTCTGACACACACACACACAGAGAGCGCAGGCAGGGGGATGCATGCCCCCTCTCCCCCCCCCCCCCCCGATGGTATTAATCTGTTCTGCCCACACGAGTCTTTGCATACCGGATCTTCGACTTGGGGTCCAGCACATCGATCAGCCGGCACAGGATCACGCCATCCCGGAGGTTTTCAAACACATTATCCGCCGTCAGGGCGGGGCGCAGCCGCAGTGTGTTGGTGATCCACTCCGCGAACTCGGCACGCAGCACCGCCTCTCCCTTGTCCCGCCCCTCCGCGTCCCGCAGCTGCCCCCGGAGGTCCGACCGGCTCCCCTTAGACCTGCGCGTGTCCCGCAGCGCCCTGTTCGCAAAGCGGTCCGAATCGACCCCGATCTTCTCAAACACATCCCGCATCGGCAGGTTGTACTTCTTGCAGAGGCTCTCGAAGATCTGCTCCTCCGTCGAGTCGGAAGCAAGATCCATGATGCGGTCCACATCCGACAGCTTCACGGGGTTGTACCTTTTGTAGAACTCCTCCAGCTTCTTCCGGCGCCCCTGCATATGCCTCCCGGTGGGAGACATGGGTCCGTCATCATCGTCAACATCTGCAGAACTCTCGCAGGCCTGCAGCGGGGTGCCCGCCGCACGCGGCGATGTCGAGGGGGATACGGACCCTGCAGACAGCTTCGACGACGACGCATGGGGGGACGGCACATCCATGTGGAAATTGGGGCGCGGCGCCTCTGTCTTCCCCGCGTTGTTGACCCCCATCCGTGACACGCCCGCCCCGCCGACGGTGCCCTTCCCGATGACCGGCTCCTTCCATTCGAGGGGGTCGTAGGGGATGCCATACTTCCTACAAAGCGACGTGAAGAGCTGGTATTCATCCATCTGCGTCTCCGTGACGAGCTTCAGAACCGCATCCAGGTCGACATCCTTTCCGGGGCTGTGCTGGTCGTAGAATCGGGCGAGCTTCCCGCGGAGCTCATCGGGATCGGCGTCGCACATCTTTTGGGGCCCAGTTGTTGCTCGGTCGGCAGGATAGGTGCAGGGTGGGGAAGGGAGGGTGTGTGTGTAGTATGAGGTAGCCACGTGGAGGGTTGTCCGCCCTCACGTGGATCTGTGCCGTTTGTGGCGTGTGGTGTGTTGTGTTGCAGGAGGGAGGGAGGGAGAGGGGGGGGGGTGGGTAGTGAAATAGAAGCAAGAAGGGATCACAAGAATGATCACCCTTCGCTCGTTACGCAGTTTTGTCTTGGTATCAAGGTTTACTGGGGGGGGGGGGGGTCAAATAATTGTAACCCCTACGATTATTTAGCGACGCGGTCTGTATAAATCGGGTGTCCCAAAATTTACAAATTTTCAACGGTGGTGAATAATCGTACAGTCTGGCTAATAATGATTGTTACAAGGCAAAATAAATAAAGATAATTAATTCGCCGGGACCTCGGAATCATAACATTTTCCCATAACATTTAAATTCGGTGTTTTAATTAATTGGAGTTAGATCGGGCGCGTGGGGGGTGGGGCCCACCCAAGGGGGGTCAGCCCGACCCTCGCACCCGTTCTCCCCTGCCGATCGAGCTCATCGAGCTTCTCCTGGCCCTCTGCAGCCATCTGGCACCTGAAGAAAGTGTGCCGAGTGCTCTGACTGTCCTCCAGATCACCTCATCATCTTGAGCAGTGTCATCGGTCGCTCGGTACCAGAAGCGGGGGGTTCCGCTAGAGCCCGCTGATGCCACCAATCTGCACCCAAGCCCCACAGAGAGCTAGTGGGTGTGTGTGGGTCGCAGGATCGAGCAAATGTCACGGAAATTTTCGCTACCGAGCCACCAAAAAAACGCCAAGCCCATAACATTTTTGAAAATGTTAAAAATAAAAATGTTAAAAATAATTAAATTCCCGATTTCTGAGAAGTCCCGGTTCATAACATTTTGGCCCCCATAACATTCATTATTAGCCAGACTGTAGGGGTTACGATTATTCACTTTTGGCAAAAATTTACCCGTTTTGCTGTTCAGAATGTCAATTGGTGGGGTGGGGGTGGGTGTGGGTCGCATTCTCGGCCTGTCTCACCGGCATTCCGTGAACACACAGCAACAGCACCGGTGGAAACTGGCCATAGCACCCCGGTGGGCCACCAGGAGGGGAGGGTCCCGGTGTGAGGCGCTTGAGTCATCCAGCTGGGCACACGGTGGGGTCCGACACCCGATGTCGGACCCTGTGGGTTACCCGTTTTTTAGGTATCCTCCACACCCAGTGCGCGCTCGACCGTCGAATGGTTTTTCTGGTCCCGTGCACTTCCCTGCCTGCCACACCACCCCCTCGACCCCATCCCCAGCACCAGAGCGTCGTTGGCTGGCGTGCGGGGCACGCGTCGAATACCGATGACGGGGCCTGTGTTCCTGGGGCGCTGACGAGGTCCGAAGGGATTGACGCCTTGGCTCAGTCCTTACATTTGGATGAGGGCGTGGTTTTTGACGTAGCGGGAGCCCTCAAGAATACAGCACAGCTGCACCTGCTCTTGCGCCGTCTCCAGTTCGCATAGTCCCTTCGTATGACGGTGACTGTGATCCCTGGCTGTCCCGATCTATTTCAATGGCTATCAGTTTCCAGCCTAGTTCCCATGCTTGGGTGCTTGGCTCGGGTGCACCCTTCGAGGTGATACAGAGAATGCAAAGAGAGTCCACAGGGGGGTCTGTGTGCTCCGACATGTGGGGTGACTCAATCACTGGTCTATGACGACCGATTCTCCACTTTGTACAGCCTGAGTGGGATCCCTGCTGTTCCTGTTGCTTGATCCTCTGGGGAAAAGTCAGAAATTTGGCCAAAAGTGAATAATCGTAACCCCTACGATTATTCAAAACAAATTTACGTATAAATGGCCCAGAAAATGTTGTACAATTACTGGGGGGGGGCAAATACAAGAGTATATGCAAATACAAGGGTATATGCTAATACAAGAGTACTCCAGAAATCGCGATTTTAAAAAGTTCACCGAGCAAATACAAGAGTATACTCTTGTATTTGCATACTAGACTTTTGAAGAACTTTTGTGGGGTTTTCATCATATTTTGTACTTCCAATGACCTCCCCCAGGCCAGTGGGCCTCCTGTCTGGAGTCGTCACGGTCGGGTGGGAGTCGCCTCGGGGTGGGAAAGGCCAAGAGGACGCTCGTATTGTCTCTTCGGCGCCGCTGCCTCCATGAGGGCCCACCCGGAGGCCACATTTCTAGTATGCAAATACAAGAGTATATACTCTTGTATTTGCATACTAGACAACTTTTCAGCTAAAAAACAATTTTTTGAAAACCCTGAATTACGTAAGCTGGCACGGTGAATAGAAGAGTATACCCTTGTATTTGCCCCCCCCCAGTAATCGCCCCCTTACGATTATTCGACTACTTACGATTAATTGCCCCCCCCCCCCCCAGTAAGAATGTGTAAATTCCTGCAGAAGAAGAACTTGCAAGTTTTGCTTGTTACAACATTGGGGGAGGGGGTTCTGTTTGTTTGTCTGTTTTTGTTGCCTTTATGTCACTACACTACAACACCGAATACCAAGGGTGGGGGCGTTCTGTCTCTAGTTCTGTTTCATTCGTGTGTTCATTCTGAATACAAGATGATGGAGACAAAAGGGAAAAAGACACGGCGTTGTTTGTGCGCCAAACCCGGGTGAACAAACCTCACGTGTTTTGCCTGATGAAGGTTGGTGTGAATGTGCGCACAGTCGTAGCAACAAGGCAAGGTAGATTGTGTTTGTCACCCAAAGCGCTGCCAACTATCTTTTTCACTGTGACAAGCTTCTTGTTGTCTGTGATAATAGATATGCCCCTCACCACTCAGCGTATCTGCAGAGCCATGTGCACGTAAGTACACTCTGGGTACACATAGCCGCTCTGCCTTGGGAACAGAGAATGGGGTTTAACACGCTGAACTCCTTTGTGTAAAAAACATTCGATAAATTTTGGCGGTCACATTCTCAGGTTCTGGGGGGGGGAATCCGTCTCCCGCTCCCCATCTACCCCTTCACCACCCGTCTGAGACAAAAAAATATCAGGGGAGGCAGGCACCGAGGGCGATACCTGTGCCGGAGGGGCACCCAACATCAAGGGAAGTTCCACAACAGGTTCCGTGGCTGACGCCTGTGTCTGAGAGCCACCCAATGCCAAGACAGGTTCTGCACGCTGTCTCTTTACTTGCGACCCCTTGGACTTTGGCGTCACCCGATCCCCCGGAGGGACGACTACAAGAGCTGAGGAAGCCGCTGAGGAAGAGCTGAGGCAGCCACTGTATCAAGTTGCGGTTGGCTGTCAAACAGGTCTTTCGACTCCTCACTCGTTTCGTCACTGCCACTCACTTCGTCTCGGTCCCTTTTCTTCTGGGCCGTATAAACCCTACTTGCCCTTGCTCGGGATTCGGCTGTAACAAAAGAGGTTGGTCCGTATCTTGCACCCGCGTTGGGACGTCCTGCGACTGTATTTGCAGCTGCTTGTCTGTCTTGAAGGACAAGAAGAAGGAAAATCCAATGTCTGGGATCACCGAGGGTTTCCAGGAGCTGTTGAGCAAGGGGAGGAAATATCGTCTGTCTGGAGACTTGCAACAGGGTGCGAAAAGGCGAGCGAGGCTCTTTCGGATTTTGTGGAAACCTTCGGGGAGAAGGAGGAAACAGCGGAATTCCGTAAGGTCTTGCGAACAGCGTTGCGAAACGAGTTTGCAGCGCTGCCACCTGTTGAGGGGGCCAACAGATTAGATATGACCGATGACAGGATGATGTTGTGGTGTGTAGTGTAGACAAGTCGTCCCATGACTTTGAGGCCATCTGTAAACACTTATACAGACATTGGCTACGGGAACAGCTAAGCGCAACAACGGGTACTTTCGAAGCGGCAAAGGAAACGGAGACGCAAATTCTCAACCGCTTACAGAGAGTGTGATGAACACCAGTTGCAAATTGGAGACCGTTTCCCGTATTTGTACGGGTCTCGAAAGATCCACAAGCCGGTGGAAAAAGGCGCGTTGAGGGGAATTGCTGGTTTACTGGGGGGGGCAAATAATCGTGCACTCCACTATTAATTGGCGAACGGGCGGGTATAATTGAGGGGCCCAAAAAAAGGCAAAAAGTTGACGGGGGGGAATAATCGTGGGGTGCACGATTATTCACTTTTGCAAGTTTTCTGGTCAGTTCTGGGGACAAACATCGCAAAAACCTCGTCCGTTTGCATATTTGGAATCTGTGCGGATCGTGGTGGGGTCATTTTGGCCATGGGGTGTCTGTCTTCACCCCTTACTGGCAGTGACCGTCTGGGCTCATTTTCGTGTTGAAACTGGGGGCTCAAGGCCGGACATGTGGACGAATATGAGCCAAAATGATGACGACCAGTCACGGGTGAAGACAGGCACCCCATGGTCGAAATGACCCCACCACGATCCGCACGGGCTCCCAACATTCAAAAGAACGGGTTTTGGGGACCTTCTGACACCCAGAGGCGGTCTGAAAGAGGTTTCTCGTGGGATAATTCGGCATTTTCCCTAAAAACCCCTTGTTTTTGGGGGCTGAAATCTGCACGAAATATCCAAAATATCACCCAAGAACGTCACCAAAGTGAAGAATTCCACCCGGAAGTGATTCCGGCAGACCAAACTGGGTGGAGTACCCTGTTTTCGGGTCAAAAATGCAAAAAGTTTCCGGAATTTTCGGGAATTTTCGGGAGTGACACAGTAGTGACACAGTAACCCCCCAATTTTCGGCTGTTTTGGAATGGTTCGAGATATGGCCTCCAGAAGGCAGAGAAGGCCTCTAAACACCCCACAACCACACAGATACCCCCTGAGGTAGGTTACTGGGTGGTTTTTAGTGGTTTTGGTAGCCTTGTGACGCCCAGAGGCGGTCTGAAAGAGGGTTCTCGTGGGAGACCCCCCCATAACCCCACCAATCCCTTGCTTTTAGGGGGTGTGGCCAGGGTGGGCATGACTCACCCAAAATATCAGCCAAAATCGTCACCAAAGTGAAAAATTCCGCTCGCAATTGATTCCGGGAGCCCAAATTGGGCGGAGTACCCTGTTTTCGGGTCAAAAGTACGAGATATTTCAGTTATATCCGCAGATGTAAACGGTCAGTAACAGTCGCGTAACAGTAGCCCCCCTAGCATATACAGGCAAAGTGGGCACACACTATGAAATGAACATGGCCTCAGGTGAAGTGCCCGCAGAAGAGACCCGTGTGTGGCACCGGTGTGTCTGTAGGACGAAGAGGGGCTGGGAGACAGCGGCAAACAGCATGGTGACGATGGCAGGGCAAAACTCTGGAACGAGAAAACGAGCTCGCACAAGCACATTCAGATGCAGCCGAGATCCGACAGCCGGGCAGACAGTCTGGCAGAATTCAATTTTGCCAGACTCAAGAATCACCAGGAAGGGATTCTGAAACTCTTCATGAGGAATGAACTCCAGGAATTTGCAGCAGAACTAGGTGCTGAGGTCCCAACCATACTCAAACGTGGATTTGTGATTTTCCTGGGTATATATAGGAGAAAAGCGCCCTCACGGAGGGCCTTTTTCCGACAAAAATACCCGAAAAACCCCCAAAAAAGCTGGAAAAATGGGGTGTAAAGGTGGGAAACAGGTGGGAGAGACCCACAAAAGTCATTTGGTGGTGTTTTGGGGGGTATTTTGGACCCAAAAATTGAAAAAATGGCCAAAATTTGGTTTTGTGACAGAAAATCGGGGGCTATGCAGGGGCCTAGGGGGGGGGGTTTTCATGTCGCTCACAGGGCGTTCGCTATCGCCCACCGATCCCGTGTGGGGTGGGCGAAGTTTTATTTAGGGTTTTGGGAATTCGGGAAAAAAATTTATCCGTCGGGAGGCGCCCCCGAGGGAGGTACACATTGGCTACCTCTCCTTGAGAGGGCAGATCACTGCACTTCCGGCAAGGCTGTTAGTACCTCCGAAGGCACTAATAGCCTTGCGAAACGCGTGGATCGGCAGGGACCGCTGTGCCACACAGTTCGGCTGCCAGGGGGGTCTGGGGGGCGGAGCCCCCCAGCCGCCGGAGGCCACGGTAGTGAACATCTGTTCATTGCGGATGGATAGATTCATGCAACTTGAAAGGACTTGGGCGCCAGACATACGCCACAGGGGGGGTCTGGGCGGAGCAATACATCGTACTTTGGGGAAGGTCGTTGTGGTCTCCTTCTGACACTTCCTTCCTCGTGCATTCCCCATCCCCTGAGCCTCGTGATCCCGTGGGCTCTTTCACCACCCACCCCCCTTCGGGGGGTGGGGCCGAGCCCAGAATTTTTTTATCCAACTTCGCCCCCTTGGGCGAAGTTGTCGGGCGAAGTTGGGGCGAAGTAAATCCGAACATTTGTTTATTTAGGCGAAGTTGGCCCAACTTCGCCCAGTAGCGAACGCCCTGTGTCGCTCCCGTTGGTCACTTCGCTGCTTTGAGTCAGCCACGTGGCGGAAGCCGGACCGCAGGGAGGGGCGTTGCGCCCGTTGACGCCTCTCGCTCCTCATGTGCCTTGAGTAGCTGCCAGGTGGGTCTGCATTGAGGCGGGGAATCGCGTCAGGCCAAACAGCCACTGCGAGGACGTCTCCCCTAAAAGAAAAGAAAGAATGTGGGAAGGGGACGGGGGTGGGATGGGTGGGCAGCGCAAGCCGGAAGGAGCGCCTCCCATGGGGCGGAAGCTCACCCGACAGCATAAAATGCTGCGAAAACAACAAAAAAAGGGAAAATAAACCACGCACACCACAACATCAATAAAACCAAAGCCGTGCAGAAAGGGCCCCTCCGCATATATGAAACAGGGCACACAGCGGAAAAAGAGTTACCAGAGCTTGCTTTAGTTTCCCCTCGGAGGAGGGTAATCACAGGGGGCGCCACGTGAAGGCAGCAAGTTGGATTTTATCCCCCCGGGTAGTGAAATCGAATTTGAAGGGAGCACAAGAATGATCACCCTTCACTCGTTATGCAGGTTGTGTCTGAGATCCACAGGCGTGGGGGGCGGAGGGAGCGGGAGCGGTTGATTGTAGAAAGTAGCGTATTTGCGTACGGTTGTTGGAGGGAGTGGGGGGGCTGAGACTGAAGATGCAGGCAAGAGGCGGGCGGCACGGAGGGCTCAGCAGACACCCCCACACCCTCCCCCACCCACACCCGACCTCCTCGCTGCTTTGGAATGGAACACTCAGGTAGCATCACGGCTCCACCCCACACCCTGCTGCAAGAGGCCAGCGGCACAGAGGGCGGCCCAGAAACAGGGCACAGGTCAGGTCGTGAGGAGTTGCGAGGTGCAGAACAACATGCCAACACACAAGGCAGGGAACAGGTTCCGATACGCTGCACTCAGGGTGAAACGGAAGACACAGCACACACAGAGACTGAAGTGAAGTTCGTTGGTGCAAAGACCCACCTCCCGCAGGGGCTGAATGCAACACCATTACCCTGTGAGTCCACCTTCCCCAGACACTCACCTGTGCTGAGGCGGTACAGTGGGGTGGTGAGAAAAGCTTTCCCGGTAACAACATCACCTGGCTGTGACACAGCAAGTGCGTAGGGAGAGTCGTCCAGTTGCACAGTACGCAGGCAGCTGAGGGAGGTTGTGCACCACACCTTGAGTGACTTGTCCTGAGAGCACGACACCAGGCGCTGCTCGTCCTGAGTCAGGGCGATACCGTTGACCCAACCAGTGTGGTCGTCCAGGGTGTGTGTGTGTGTGAGGGTGCTGATGTCCCACACACGGATGGTCTTGTCTTTTGACCCGCTGAAGATCCTCGTGCCCGACACTGCAATGCTGCGAACAACATTGCTGTGACCGTCCAGCACTGTGGCGCTCGGTGTGCCCTTCAAGTCCCACACACGCAGTTTGCCATGGAGGTCACAGCGAGGCTGTTTACAGCATTGCTGTGTCGGGCACGAGGATCTTCAGCGGGTCAGCTGACAAGACGATCCGTGTGTGAGACATCAGCACCCTCACATGCACACACACCCTGGATGAGCACAGTCTTGACGTCTACGGCATCGCCCTGACTCAGGACGAGCAGCACCTGGTGTCGTGCTCTGACGACTGCTCACTCAAGGTGTGGTGCACAACCTCCCTCAGCTGCCTGCGCACTGTGCAACTGCGCGCTTTTCCCGACTCACTTGCTGTGTCACAGCCAGGTGATGTCGTCGCGGTGTCATTTCCGCCCGTTGGGACCACACTGTACCGCCTCAGCACAGGTGAGGGTATGGGGGATGTAGACTCAGATAGTGATGGTGTTGCCCTCAGCCCCTGCGGGAGGTGGGTCTTCACAAGTGCAAACGCCACTGTCTCTGTGTGTGCTGTGTCTACCATTTCACCCTGAGCGCAGTGTCTCTGACCCTTGTGTCCCGACCTTCGTGGTGGCAACGGATGCGGTTGAGAAGAGGGCAAAAGGATTGACGCAGTCCTCTCTCTGCAGACTGCTCCACACCCCCTGCCCTCCCTCACGAAGACCCCCTCTCCACACCTTTACATATATGCGCACCTGCGACAGGTGTTGATTCATCGTATGCCGGCACCCACACGAACAGTATTGTATCCTGACGAGACACATGCAGTAGGCGGTGTCTTGAAGCTTCCCTCTTTGTGTGCCAACTCCATCACTGTGCACAGCTTCCGTCTCAAAGATGTCCAAAACACAGGCCACAGCAGGCTGGAGATACACTGTCTTGGTCCCCAACCCCACCATCGCACACAACACACACCACCACCCTCCTGAAGGCTTTGCTGCTGGTGTCCCTCACAGCGTGCAAGGGGAAGAACATTCGAGAAACATGGATGTGACTGTCCGTCATGCCGGGACCGGTGACAGCTGTGTCGTCGGTGTTGCGGAAGGCGGGACCGTGGTCGGGCTGAAGGCGGATGCGCTCAACGAGATGTTCCCGGGTTCTATCAACAACGCAGCCCGTGAGGCTGAGAACGTGGCAGCACACATCGAAGGGTGTGAGGAGCTGGACGATGCACAGCGTGTTGCCGACACGGGTCTGGAGGACGGGGGTGCTGTCAAGCTCGTCCCACGCTGGCCCATCGTCAAGGCTCCCGCAGTCTACAGCACTGGGCATGACACTGGCGTCTACTGCATCACACTGTCGAGGTGTGGGAAGCTGTGTGCTGTGGGTGCCAACGAAGGACACATCACTGTGTTTGACACCGTCACCGCTGATGAGGTGGCGGCCATAACGCACGGCAACGAGGTGATACCTTCCGTATCCTTCTCTGTCTGCGGGGCGTGGTTGGCCACCTGCTCTTCTGATGCTGCGAACATCTGCGTGTGGCTGACATCAACCTGGAAGCAGGTGTGCACCCTCAGTGACGCCACCGTGTTCTGTACAGCGTGGACACACTGCGGACGTCTGGTCTCCGGTGACCCTCCAGCACTGTGGCGCTCGGTGTGCCCTTCAAGTCCCACACACGCACTTTGCATTGGGAGTCTCCGGATACCAGACGTCCGCAGTGTGTCCACGCTGCACTGTACACGATGGTGTTGTTGTGGGGCAGCATGCACGCCTCCTCCCAATTTGATGTCAGCCACACGCAGATGGTGCCGTCACGCGAGGCCGTCGCCAACCACGTCCCGCAGACAGAGAACGCTGTGGAAAGAAGCAGCTCGTTGCCGTGTGAGAAGTCCGCCACCACAGCAGCGGTGATGGTGTCAAACACAGTGATGTGTCCGTTCTTGTAACACACAGCACACAGCGTCCCACACCTCGACAGTGTGAAGCATTCGATGCCCTCGTCACGAGATGAGTAGACTGCAGGAGCCTTGACGATGGGCCAGCGTGGGACGAGCTTGACAGCACCCCCGTCCTCCAGACCCGTGTCGGCAACACGCTGTGCATCGTCCAGCTCCTCCTCACACCCTTAGATGTGTGCTGCCACGTTCTCAGCCTCACGGGCTGCGTTGTTGATAGAACCCGGGAACATCTCGTTGAGCGCATCCGCCTTCAGCCCGACCACGGTCCCGCCTTCCGGAACACCGACGACACAGCTGTCACCGGTCCCGGCATGGCGGACAGTCACATCCATCTTGCTGACTTCGTTTCCTCTGTGTCTGTTTCCTGGAGAGTGTGGCGGTGTGGGCAGCTATACGGGGGGCACCGGTGATTGCA
The DNA here is from genome assembly GCA_963210315.1 of Rhynchopus euleeides. Lineage (NCBI taxonomy): Eukaryota > Euglenozoa > Diplonemea > Diplonemida > Diplonemidae > Rhynchopus > Rhynchopus euleeides. The sequence continues at coordinate 242,516 of OY723244.1, forward strand.
GTAGACGACAGATAAAAGTGGGGCCCTGGTGGAGAGGGGTGGGTGGTGATGGGACCCCATCATGTTGGGGCACACAAGCAAGGCAGCTCGACAAACCGCAAGGGGAAGTAGTGGGAGGTGGAGAGTGGGGTAGGGAAGGAGATGCGCGCCTTGCTCGGTCAGAGGATGCAAAGGAGATAGGGGGAGGGGGGGGTCAGTTCATCCAGTTCTGCTTGTAGTGTCAGTTCGCGTGCGGAGGGGCTGGAGCGAGAGGGGGAACAAAGAGACACAAATCCTGCTGTGAGTTGTGCGGCGTTTCCCCTCAGCCCCCCTTCCAACCTTGCGTATTGCAAGTGGTAGTAAAAAGAAAAACACGACAGGTCAGACCGCCCGTCCTTCCTCGACCTCACGACTCCCCCCTACGCACCTACGGTGCTCAAACGAGTTTGTGTTGGGGTGGGGTGGGGTGGGAGATGCGCGCAGGCAGGGGCATGCAGGCAGGGGTGGGGAGGGGGTGTGGGACAGTCTGCAGAGTGAGCACTGCGTCGATCCTTTTGCCCTCTTCTCATCTCAGATGCAACCGCACACAGCTGCTTCCAAACAGTGCTCGGTCAGAGAGTGCTGTGTTGCAGAGGATAGAAAGCAACATCACTGAACATTGTGCAAATATCCACAACCAATGGAATGGGGGGAACAGGGTGACGAGACACTGCACTCAGGGTGCAACAGAAGACACAGCACACACAAGGAGAGAATTGTCCTTTGGTGTAAAGGCCCACCTCCCGCAGAGGCTGAGTGCAACACCATCACCCTGTGAGTCCACCTCCCCCACACACTCGCCTGTGCTGAGGCGGTACAGTGCGGTGGTGAGAAGAGCTTTCACGGCAACAACATCACCTGGCTGTGACACAGCAAGTGAGCGAGGCATGCGGTCTAGTCGCACAGTACGCAGGCAGCTGAGGGAGGTCGTGCACCACACCTTGAGTGAGCCGTCGTCAGAGCACGACACCAGGTGCTGCTCGTCCTGAGTCAGGGTGATGCCGATGACCTCAGCAGTGTGCTCATCCAGGGTGTGTGTGTGTGGTTACAAAGTTTTAAGGCGGTGTCGCCCTGCACGGGCAGTAGCACCTCCCCTTCAGTATCGCACTCCCGAAGGATTCCCCAACACGACGTGACACCGGTTTCGACGCGTACTCTTCGTACCCCTCCCCCCGGCCGCGTCTCTTCAGCGAAGAACCGGGGATAATCGGACCAGGGCTAGCTAAACCCTGGTGGTGTCACGGGTGGGGTTGGAGAGGGAGAAAAGGAAGAAATGAAGTTGCGAAAAAGTCAAACACTGACACGTGAAATCAATAAAAAATCGGTATATATCGCCCCCTTGCTGCGACAAAGACACTAAATAGTCAGGCCGCTCCAAGAGTCTTGAGGGCTTGAAGGAAGAAACAGGTTGCTGATGAGTCTCAGGAGCAGGCACCTTTTGTCCGCCCACATGACCTTCGCCCGAAGGCGAACCTCGTCCAGCTTGGCTCGATCGCCACAGAGAAGGGGATCATTCTCCGCTGTGGTGAACATCTTAAAAACCGAGGGTGCAGAGGTGGGGCAGCCCACTGGTGCGACAGCAGACCGCCCCCGGATAGCTATAACTAGTGCATAGGAAGAATACGACGGCACACGCAACAGATGCCGAAGGCACAACGGCGGGTCACTTTTAACCACCAGAGGAGTGGCACTCCCGAGGGGTGGGGTAGGGGGGAAGTCACAACACTTTCGAAGGAAGTAAAGGGGCAAATGGGATGTTTTGTGCAAGGTAGAAAGGAAGTCACAACATGAGGCAGGGGGGATTGCTCATCAGGCCTGGGGGAATAGAGGGTTTGTGTGTGGTTATAAAGTTTTAAGGCGGTGTCGCCCTGCACGGGCAGTAGCACCTCCCCTTCAGTATCGCACTCCCGAAGGATTCCCCAACACGACGTGACACCGGTTTCGACGCGTACTCTTCGTACCCCTCCCCCCGGCCGCGTCTCTTCAGCGAAGAACCGGGGATAATCGGACCAGGGCTAGCTAAACCCTGGTGGTGTCACGGGTGGGGTTGGAGAGGGAGAAAAGGAAGAAATGAAGTTGCGAAAAAGTCAAACACTGACACGTGAAATCAATAAAAAAGCGGTATATATCGCCCCCTTGCTGCGACAAAGACACTAAATAGTCAGGCCGCTCCAAGAGTCTTGAGGGCTTGGGTGTGTGTGTGTGTGAGGGTGCTGATGTCCCACACACGGACCGTCTTGTCCCATGACCCGCTGAAGATCCTCGTGCCCGACACAGCAATGCTGTTCACAGCAACGGTGTGACCCTCCAGCACTGTGGCGCTCGGCGTCCCCTTCAAGTCCCACACATGCACTTTGCCATGGAGGTCACCGGACACCAGACGTCCGCAGTGTGTCCACGCTGTACTGAACACGGTGGTGTTAATGGCGGTGTCGTGGCTGAGGATGCACACCTGCTTCCAGGTAGATGTCAGCCACACGCAGATGTTCCCAGCATCAGAAGAGCAGGTGGCCAACCACGCCCCGCAGACAGAGAAGGATACGGAAGGTATCACCTCGTTGCCGTGCGTTATGGCCGCCACCTCATCAGCGGTGACGGTGTCAAACACAGTGATGTGTCCTTCGTTGGCACCCACAGCACACAGCTTCCCACACCTCGACAGTGTGATGCACCGTATCTTGTGGCCAAGCTCGTATGGGTACTCTGCGGGAGCTTTGATGTTGGGCCAGCGTAGGACGAGCTTGACAGCACCCCCGTCCTCCAGACCCGTGTCGGCAACGCGCTGTGCATCGTCCAGCTCCTCCTCACACCCTTCGATGTGTGCTGCCACGTTCTCAGCCTCACGGGCTGCGTTGTTGACAGAACCCGGGAACATCTCGTTGAGCGCATCCGCCTTCAGCCCGACCACGGTCCCGCCTTCCGGAACACCGACGACACAGCTGTCACCGGTCCCCGTGTGACGGACAGTCACTTCCATAACTTTGACGACCAGCTGCTCAGATTTTCTGGAGAATGTGGCGGTGTGTGCAGTGTGCGATGGTGATCAAGACAGGTTGACTCAAAGCGGTGCCACAAACCAATCGAGTGAACTCCACCCCAGACGCACCAACAGTGCTTCAACTCGTTGACCAACAAACGGGAAGGGGCGGCACGTGGAGGGGTGAGGGGGAGACGAAAGACTTGCACTTCTGCACAGGGGGTGGGGGGCGGGGCTGGAAAGCGTCGGTGGCACCTGGTTGGGGCAGGCCAGCAACCTGCCCTTCGAGGCCATCGGTAAGCGCACGCCGCTCTGCTTGCTCTCCCACAAAACACACACACGTGAACTTTTCATGTTTAGGCCACACCGAGCGAACTCGGAAGCTCTCCCTTGCCTTCCGAGAGAAGCCAGTGCAGTGAGAGAGGGGGTGACAGACTGCTCTGTTGCGAGGCGAGAAGGAAGAGAGTGCAGAACACAACAAATACGCAAGCAGGTGCAACACGATACCAAACACGAAGGCAGGGAACAGGGTGACACTGCACTCAGGGTGAAACGGAAGACACAGCACACACAGAGACTGAAGTTTCGTTCGTTGGTGAGAAGACCCACCTCCCGCAGGGGCTGAGGGCAACACCACCACCCTGTGAACCCACCCTCCCCAGACACTCACCTGTGCTGAGGCGGTACAGTGTGGTGTCAGTGCTCGGGGTCACGACAGCAACAACATCACCTTGCTGTGACACAGCAAGTGAGGAGGGATAGTCGTCCAGTTGCACAGTACGCAGGCAGCTGAGGGAGGTTGTGCACCACACCTTGAGTGACTTGTCGAGAGAGCACGACACCAGGTGCTGCTCGTCCTCAGTCACAGCAATGCTGGTCATCGATTGCTCATCCAGGGTGTGTGTGTGTGTGAGGGTGCTGATGTCCCACACACGGATGGTCTCGTCCCCTGACCCGCTGAAGATCCTCGTGCCCAACACAGCAATGCTGTGAACAGATTTGCTGTGACCCTCCAGCACTGTGGCGCTCGGTGTGCCCTTCAAGTCCCACACACGCAGTTTGCCGTAGCAGTCTCCGGATACCAGACGTCCGCAGTGTGTCCACGCTGCACTCGTCGCCCAGTTGTTGTCTTGGTCCAGCATGCACACCTCCTCCCAATTTGATGTCAGCCAGACGCAGATGGTGCCGCCCCCAGAGCACGTCGCCAACCACGTCCCACAGACAGAGATAGCTGTGAAAGTAATCGTATCCGCGTCGTGCGTTAAGTCCGCCACCACATCAGCGGTGACGGTGTCAAACACAGTGATGTGTCCGCGGTCGTAACCCACAGCACACAGCCTCCCACACCTCGACAGTGTGATGTGGTATATACCGTAACCATGTGTCGGTGAGTAGACTGCGGGGGCCTTGATGATGGGCCAGCGTGGGACGAGCTTGACAGCACCCCCGTCCTCCAGACCCGTGTCGGCAACACGCTGTGCATCGTCCAGCTCCTCCTCACACCCTTCGATGTGTGCTGCCACGTTCTCAGCCTCACGGGCTGCGTTGTTGACAGAACCCGGGAACATCTCGTTGAGCGCATCCGCCTTCAGCCCGACCACGGTCCCGCCTTCCGGAACACCGACGACACAGCTGTCACCGGTCCCCGTGTGACGGACAGTCACTTCCATAACTTTGACGACCAGCTGCTCAGATTTTCTGGAGAATGTGGCGGTGTGTGCAGTGTGCGATGGTGATCAAGACAGGTTGACTCAAAGCGGTGCCACAAACCAATCGAGTGAACTCCACCCCAGACGCACCAACAGTGCTTCAACTCGTTGACCAACAAACGGGAAGGGGCGGCACGTGGAGGGGTGAGGGGGAGACGAAAGACTTGCACTTCTGCACAGGGGGTGGGGGGCGGGGCTGGAAAGCGTCGGTGGCACCTGGTTGGGGCAGGCCAGCAACCTGCCCTTCGAGGCCATCGGTAAGCGCACGCCGCTCTGCTTGCTCTCCCACAAAACACACACACGTGAACTTTTCATGTTTAGGCCACACCGAGCGAACTCGGAAGCTCTCCCTTGCCTTCCGAGAGAAGCCAGTGCAGTGAGAGAGGGGGTGACAGACTGCTCTGTTGCGAGGCGAGAAGGAAGAGAGTGCAGAACACAACAAATACGCAAGCAGGTGCAACACGATACCAAACACGAAGGCAGGGAACAGGGTGACACTGCACTCAGGGTGAAACGGAAGACACAGCACACACAGAGACTGAAGTTTCGTTCGTTGGTGAGAAGACCCACCTCCCGCAGGGGCTGAGGGCAACACCACCACCCTGTGAACCCACCCTCCCCAGACACTCACCTGTGCTGAGGCGGTACAGTGTGGTGTCAGTGCTCGGGGTCACGACAGCAACAACATCACCTTGCTGTGACACAGCAAGTGAGGAGGGATAGTCGTCCAGTTGCACAGTACGCAGGCAGCTGAGGGAGGTTGTGCACCACACCTTGAGTGACTTGTCGAGAGAGCACGACACCAGGTGCTGCTCGTCCTCAGTCACAGCAATGCTGGTCATCGATTGCTCATCCAGGGTGTGTGTGTGTGTGAGGGTGCTGATGTCCCACACACGGATGGTCTCGTCCCCTGACCCGCTGAAGATCCTCGTGCCCAACACAGCAATGCTGTGAACAGATTTGCTGTGACCCTCCAGCACTGTGGCGCTCGGTGTGCCCTTCAAGTCCCACACACGCAGTTTGCCGTAGCAGTCTCCGGATACCAGACGTCCGCAGTGTGTCCACGCTGCACTCGTCGCCCAGTTGTTGTCTTGGTCCAGCATGCACACCTCCTCCCAATTTGATGTCAGCCAGACGCAGATGGTGCCGCCCCCAGAGCACGTCGCCAACCACGTCCCACAGACAGAGATAGCTGTGAAAGTAATCGTATCCGCGTCGTGCGTTAAGTCCGCCACCACATCAGCGGTGACGGTGTCAAACACAGTGATGTGTCCGCGGTCGTAACCCACAGCACACAGCCTCCCACACCTCGACAGTGTGATGTGGTATATACCGTAACCATGTGTCGGTGAGTAGACTGCGGGGGCCTTGATGATGGGCCAGCGTGGGACGAGCTTGACAGCACCCCCGTCCTCCAGACCCGTGTCGGCAACACGCTGTGCATCGTCCAGCTCCTCCTCACACCCTTCGATGTGTGCTGCCACGTTCTCAGCCTCACGGGCTGCGTTGTTGATAGAACCCGGGAACATCTCGTTGAGCGCATCCGCCTTCAGCCCGACCACGGTCCCGCCTTCCGCAACACCGACGACACAGCTGTCACCGGTCCCGGCATGGCGGACAGTCACATCCATCTTGCTGACTTCGTTTCCTCTGTGTCTGCTTCCTGGAGAGTGTGGCGGTGTGGGCAGCTATCTGGTGCATCCAGCAAGCGTGGTGTGGCGGGGAGGGGTGTGCCAAGCAAGGCAGCTCGACAAACCTCAAGGGGAAGAAGTGGGAGGTGGGGTGGGGTGGGAGATGCGCACCACCGGGCACAAATATCCAGTCACATGTCGTCAGTCGGTGGGGGGGACGGGAGCTGCCCGTCACTCTCCGTCATGGGTGCAAGGCATGTAGCTTGGGGGTTTCTGATAGTCTCCAAACCAAGCAGTAATGGATGCAGTCATGAGGGGGTGGGGAGGGGTGTGGGGCAGTCTGCAGAGAGGGCACTGCGTCAATCCTTTTGCCCTCTTCTCAGCTAAGATGATTCACAGCAAGTGAGGAGGGATCGTCGTCCACTTGCACAGTACGCAGGCAGCTGAGGGAGGTTGTGCACCACACCTTGAGTGTCTTGTCACCAGAGCACGACACCAGGTGCTGCTCGTCCTGAGTCAGGGCGACGCGTCTGACCGCATGACTGTGCCCATCCAGGGTGTGTGTGTGTGTGAGGGTGCTGATGTCCCACACACGGATCGTCATGTCATTTGACCCGCTGAAGATCCTCGTGCCCGACACTGCAATGCTGCGAACAGATTTGCTGTGACCCTCCAGCACTCTACTGTCATGTTATTGGTTTATTTCTGTGTACAGATACACACTGCTGATTCGCTTGTCGGGTGGGGGGGGGGGGGGGCAGGGGATAAGATAGGTCTGGTTTTCCGGTTTTCAAAACCAGGGTTTCCCGGTTCCCGGTTTTCTGGAAAAAAAAAAAAGGTCGGTCTCATTTTTGGCGGTTTTTTGTGACTTTGGGACAGTAAAACAGTCAGAAAAAACGCCATAAAAAACTAGAAAGTGACCCCATCGTGATCCGCACAGAGCTCAAATAGTCCAAAGAAGGCAGAGAAGCGGAGAAGAAAAAATGGACCTAGCGGGTGGCCCGGTGGGTGGTGATGCCCTCGTCATGCAGGTCTCTTCTGTTTTGAAGGTGCGCACATGGTGGACTCCAGCCACCATGTCTAAGAGGGAGTCTAAGACTGCAGTCTGTACTGGAGACGGGAGTCTATTGTCCAGCTAATGTACGCTAAGACTCCCGCTAGTTGAGACTCATGGGAGACACACGGTCACGTGACGGTGTACTCCAGCGGAGGTAGGGTAACTTCCGCTGGAGTTCACCGTGTCGTCTGCCTCTGTGCAGCGTCACTCAGTGCCATCGAATACATGGCGACAGCCCACCAAATCGAGACAGATCTGCTTGTCTGGAGGGCTGAGACGAGAACACGAACGACTTTCAAGCAGTCTTGAAGGTCGCCAAGCCTATTGGGGGCAACTAACAGATGAGATTTGTTTGTTGCCTGTCGTCACAGCTAGGTGCCCATCTCCTCGATAACGGAATGTGTGCAGAGATCTCGTGGACCCTTTGGCCATTCTGTCGTGCACCCACTTCACCCACAACGCACACCTGTCGCGAGTGGTCGCTCCCCCGTCCTCCTCCACCCTGAAGGTTGAACCCTCAAGGACCAGTGATCTCCTGCTGGCCGGGCTGCGATACAGCGAAGCCTTCCTACTTACAAGCGAATCCAGACAGTAGGGAACAGATGTTCACTACCGTGGCCGCCGGCGGCTGGGGCTCCGCCCCCCTGCGTAAGAAAATTGCACCAGACCGGTTTTTTGACCGAGAGTCCAAACTTTCAAAGCAGCTGCTGCGCCTGCCCCACCAAGCAGCCTCAGTACGACAGGACGCGCGCAGGCACCGGGCCCTCTCAGATTCTGGGAGGGTTTGCGCGGGTCGCGCGCGCCGAAGGCGCGCGCGAAAAATTTTCAAAACCAGAAAACCCGGAAAACGGCGCCAGAAAAAAAGTCTATCTTATACCCTGGGGGGGGGGGGGAAAAAAAGGGGGGAAAGAACCATATCAAAAGACATAGCAAAAACGGGGGTTGGGGGAGGGGGGGGGGGGGGTAGGGGGGGTCAAATGGGGGTGACAAACACGATTTTTCAAAAAACCGGCGCAGAGGCCCCAAAGCCCCCGTAAACCCTCCAAACCCCCCCAGATCGGTCCGGAAACCCATCGAACCCCACTTTTCCACCATTCCGGGCACCTCAGGTGCCCGAATTGGGGTACCTAAATTTTGTGCCACCGTTTGGTACCGGACAGTGCCACTGTGTGGGAGGTTGGAAAAGAAAATGCCCCAACACACCACATCTGAGGGTTGCAATGCATGTTGCTTGACAACCACGTCATCCGGTGGGTGTCAGGCGCTATGTAGGTGGCATGAGCCAGGTCTTCGATGTGTTCTGGCTTGCATATGTACCTCCCTGCCTGCGGCACAGGCACTGCCTTTGTCCCCCACACCAGCCACAGAGAGCGTATTGTACTCGGTCCACGGTTGCTGATTCATTGTGATGCGTTGTATCCTCGAGTGAACGTCACACACTAGTGGCACCACCACCCGCCATCCGAGAGCTGTATTGACTTTGCGTCCTTCCGTTGCATTCACCTCGCCACGCATATTGCACCGTTCAGTACCAGTGCTCTTGGGCCAGGCAAAGTAGACCGCAGCAACTACCAATTCTGGCACAATGGGTACCACGACAGCGCACTTCGTGTGTTCCCGGAATGTACAGCTCGTGTTGCAACAGTCGTTGTCAACACATCCCGGTTGTGGAGCACTGCTGCACAGGAATCACACGACCATCTGGACTTGTTCCGTACCTACAGGCAGCCTCCCGGTGCATGGTGGCAGGGAGGTACATATACAAGCCAGAACTCATCGAAGACCTGGCTAATGCCACCTACATAGCGCCTGACACCCACCGGATGACGTGGTTGGCAAGCAACATGCATTGCAACCCTCAGATGTGGTGTGTTGGGGCATTTTCTTTTCCAACCTCCCACACAGTGGCACTGTCCGGTACCAAACGGTGGCACAAAATTTAGGTACCCCAATTCGGGCACCTGAGGTGCCCGGAATGGTGGAAAAGTGGGGTTCGATGGGTTTCCGGACCGATCTGGGGGGGTTTGGAGGGTTTACGGGGGCTTTGGGGCCTCTGCGCCGGTTTTTTGAAAAATCGTGTTTGTCCACGTAAAAGGGTGGCATTTGACCCCCCCTAGGGGGGGGGGGGGGGAAATGGTTGAGAAAAAACATACATCAGGGGTGGGGGCGTTCTGTTATGGTTTTTGTTTCATTCGTGTGTTCGTTCTGAAGACAAGATAATGGAAACAAAAGGGAAAACAGGCATGCCCCTCACCACTCAGCGTATCTGCAGAGCCATGTGCACGTACGTACACTCTGGGTACACATCGCCGCTCTGCCTTGGGAACAGAGAATGGGGTTTAACACGCTGAACTCCTTTGTGTAAACACCATTGGGTAGGCGGTCACATTCTCAGGTTCCGGGGGGAGGGGGGGGGGGGGGAAATTCGTTTTAGAAAACAAAATATTCATCACGTTCCGTCACGTCCGTCAGCATACACACTCACCTCACACATTCGTATACACTAAACGCTTCATCTCTTGTTCAAGCCTTCATCATCACGTGGTCGTAGCTCACCCCACGCGGCACTCACTTGGCATATAGTCAAGTGGTTCCGTCAGGCTCTGGTTCTGTTCCATTACCAGGCTCCCCTGGCTGCGATTGTGAGACCTCCGTTCTGTCCGTCTCTGATTTCCCTGGTGGCCCCGTCTCCCGCTCACCATCCACCCCTTCACCACCCGTCTGAGACAGAAAAATATCAGGGGAGGCAGGCACCGAGGGCGATATCTGTGCCGGAGGGGCACCCAACAACAAGGGAAGTTCCACAGCAGGTTCCGTGGCTGACGCCTGTATCTGAGAGCCGCTCACTACCGAGGCAGGTTCTGCACGCTGCCTCTTTGATTGCGGCCCCTTGGGCTTTGGCGTCACCCGATCCTCCGGGAGAATGACTACAAGGGCTGAAGAAGTCGCAGCCACTGTATCAAGTTGCGGTTGGCTTTCAAACAGGTCCTTCGACTCTTCACTCGTTTCGTCACTGCCACTCACTTCGTCTCGGTCCCTCTTCTTCTGGGCCGTATGAACAACTAATTGCCCTTGCTCAGGCTTCGGTTGCAACAAACGGGGTTGGTCCGTCCCTTGCACCCGTGCTGGGGCGTCCTGCGACTGTATTTGCAGCTGCTTGTTCTCAGACACCTCCAACGCTGACTGCAGGGACAATACCAAGTTGTTTTGTTGCACGATGAAATCCTTCTGCCGCGCCATTTCTTTCGCCATGGTCATGCCTTGGCGCAGCTGGTGCTGCACCTGCTTAACCAACATGGCCTTATCCTGATTCTGTTGTTCGTGTAGGCCCTCCTGGATCTGCATATGTTGCTCCTGCATCCCCAGTTGGTCACGGAGTGCCTTCTCATTTTGCATGCTCGCCGACACGTGAAATTCCAAAAGCATCTTATCTTGCTGTGTACCTTTCAAATCATTCTCTGTCTGTTCAAGTAAGCGCTGTTGGGATTCTCCCTGAGACGAGTAGCTGCGGGCCTTGGACTCCACACGTTGCAGTTCCTGGGTGAGGACCGCTTTTTCGTGGGTCGCCTGTGCCCTCAACGCTTCTACCTCCGCCTCTCTTTCAACACCAAGCTCTTTCATAAAAGCCAACGCAGAGTCTTGCTTATGGAGCTGTCCCTTTAACACGGCCATCTCCTGTCGTTGTTGATTCAAACGGTCCGCTTTGGCCTGTGCCTCGTTCGCCACCTTTTCCTTCTCCTCATTCACCCTCTTTACCTCACTCTCTGCCTTTGCCAAAGCTTTCTCCTTCTCCACGACTGACCTCTCATGATCCTCTGCTGCTCTTTTTTGCTCTGCCTCTCGCACCTCTATCGCCTCTTGGAGTTCCTTCCGGCATAGACTGACGAGCGTCTTCGTTTGCTCCTCGGTCCGATACCTATCAAGGACTTCCGTGATTTCACTACACAAAGCAAAACGTGCTAGGGCTTCTTCTTCCACAACATGCGCCCGCTCTGCACTTTCCTCCATTTCCAAAGTCCTGCGTTCCAAAGTCAGGTATTCCTCCCCGCGCTGCTGGGGTGGTTCCTGTGGTTCATTCAAAACAATGGCACTCTTGGGGACGGTGGCATCCTGCAGCTTTTGCATTATGTCTTCCGTGTTTCCCGTGAGCCCAGGTTGTTGTGTGGGAGATACATATACTTCTGGCGAGTTGGGCATGCTAACCTTCTCCTCCTGAGGGGCATCCTTATCACAATACACGAGGATGGTCGACTCCTTCTCAAGGAAACCCCTGAAGGCATCCATTTCCTCAGCTGTGTTGGCCACAGTCACGGTGTTGTCGTCAAACAAGGCCATGGCATCCGTGCCACAGCTGATAAAACGGTAATGGCCTCCGTGCGGGGTATTTCCTCTGTGCAGGACTGCACCCGTGAGGCGGTACCTTGTAAAGGAAGGCTTCCCTCCGTTATTTCCACTCGACATCAGCAAGTCCGTGTCAATGTTGATCGCTCGAGTCTTGCGCTCATACATGACACCGTTGCCAACTCTGAGTGTTTTGAACCCTCCAGCACTGTGGCGCTCGGTGTGCCCTTCAAGTCCCACACACGCACGTTCCCTTCGTAGTCTCCGGACACGAGACGCCCGCAGTGTGTCCACGCTGCAATGCTGTTGTGGTCTAGCATGCACACCTGCTCCCAACTTGATGTCAGCCACACGCAGATGGGGCCATCATCAGATTCCGTCGCCAACCACGTCCCGCAGACTGAGAAGGAGACGGAACATATGTACTCGATGCCGTGTCTGAAGGCCGCCACCACATCAGCGGTGGTAGTGTCAAACACAGTGATGTGTCCGTTGTCGTAACCCACAGCACACAGCGTCCCACACCTCGACAGTGTGATGCAGAATGCGTCCTCCCCATGCTCAGTGTTGTAGACTGCGGGAGCCTTGACGATGGGCCAGCGTGGGACGAGCTTGACAGCACCCCCGTCCTCCAGACCCGTGTCGGCAACACGTTGTGCATCGTCCAGCTCCTCCTCACACCCTTCGATGTGTGCTGCCACGTTCTCAGCCTCACGGGCTGTGTTGTTGATAGAACCCGGGAACATCTCGTTGAGCGCATCCGCCTTCAGCCCGACCACGGTCCCGCCTTCCGGAACACCGACGACACAGCTGTCACCGGTCCCGGCATGGCGGACAGTCACATCCATCTTGCTGACTTCGTTTCCTCTGTGTCTGTTTCCTGGAGAGTGTGGCGGTGTGGGCAGCTATCTGGTGCATCCAGCATGCGTGGTGTGGCGGGGAGGGGTGTGCCAAGCAAGGCAGCTCGACAAACCTCAAGGGGAAGAAGTGGGAGGTGGGGTGGGGTGGGAGATGCGCACCACCGGTCACAAGTATCCAGTCACATGTCGTCAGTCGGTGGGGGGGACGGGAGCTGCCCGTCACTCTGCGTCATGGGTGCAAGGCATGTAGCTTGGGGGTTTCTGATAGTCTCCAAACCAAGCAGTAATGGATGCAGTCATGAGGGGGTGGGGAGGGGTGTGGGGCAGTCTGCAGAGAGGGCACTGCTGTCAATCCTTTTGCCCTCTTCTCAGCTAAGATGCAACCGCACACAGATGCTTGCAAACAGTGCTCGGGTCAGAGAGTGCTGTGTTGCAGAGGATAGAAAGCAACATCACTGAACATTGTGCAAATACACACAACCAGTGGAATGGCGGGAACAGGGTGACGAGACACTGCACTCAGGGTGCAACAGAAGACACATCGCACACAAGGAGAGAACTGGAATTTCTTGTGGTGAAGACCCACCTCCCGCAGGGGCTGAGGGCAACACGCCAACCCTCTGAGGCCACCTTCCCCAGACACTCGCCTGTGCTGAGGCGGTACAGTGCGGTGGTGAGAAAGCCTTTCATGGCAACAAGATCACCTGGCTGTGACACAGCAAGTGAGGAGGGATCGTCGTCCACTTGCACAGTACGCAGGCAGCTGAGGGAGGTTGTGCACCACACCTTGAGTGTCTTGTCACCAGAGCACGACACCAGGTGCTGCTCGTCCTGAGTCAGGGCGACGCGTCTGACCGCATGACTGTGCCCATCCAGGGTGTGTGTGTGTGTGAGGGTGCTGATGTCCCACACACGGATCGTCATGTCATTTGACCCGCTGAAGATCCTCGTGCCCGACACTGCAATGCTGCGAACAGATTTGCTGTGACCCTCCAGCACTGTGGCGCTCGGTGTGCCCTTCAAGTCCCACACACGCACGTTCCCTTCGTAGTCTCCGGACACGAGACGCCCGCAGTGTGTCCACGTTGCAATGCTGTTGTGGTCTAGCATGCACACCTGCTCCCAACTTGATGTCAGCCACACGCAGATGGGGCCATCATCAGATCCCGTCGCCAACCACGTCCCGCAGACTGAGAAGGAGACGGAACATATGTACTCGATGCCGTGTCTGAAGGCCGCCACCACATCAGCGGTGGTAGTGTCAAACACAGTGATGTGTCCGTTGTCGTAACCCACAGCACACAGCGTCCCACACCTCGACAGTGTGATGCAGAATGCGTGCTCCCCATGCTCAGTGTTGTAGACTGCGGGCGCCTTGACGATGGGCCAGCGTGGGACGAGCTTGACAGCACCCCCGTCCTCCAGACCCGTGTCGGCAACACGCTGTGCGTCGTCCAGCTCCTCCTCACACCCTTCGATGTGTGCTGCCACGTTCTCAGCCTCACGGGCTGCGTTGTTGATAGAACCCGGGAACATCTCGTTGAGCGCATCCGCCTTCAGCCCGACCACGGTCCCGCCTTCCGGAACACCGACGACACAGCTGTCACCGGTCCCGGCATGGCGGACAGTCACATCCATCTTGCTGACTTCGTTTCCTCTGTGTCTGCTTCCTGGAGAGTGTGGCGGTGTGGGCAGCTATCTGGTGCACCCAGCATGCGTGGTGTGGCGGGGAGGGGTGTGCCAAGCAAGGCAGCTCCACAAACCTCAAGGGGAAGAAGTGGGAGGTGGGGTGGGGTGGGAGATGCGCACCACCGGGCACAAGTATCCAGTCACATGTCGTCAGTCGGTGGGGGGGACGGGAGCTGCCCGTCACTCTCCGTCATGGGTGCAAGGCATGTAGCTTGGGGGTTTCTGATAGTCTCCAAACCAAGCAGTAATGAATGCAGTCATGAGGGGGTGGGGAGGGGTGTGGGGCAGTCTGCAGAGAGGGCACTGCTGTCAATCCTTTTGCCCTCTTCTCAGCTAAGATGCAACCGCACACAGATGCTTGCAAACAGTGCTCGGGTCAGAGAGTGCTGTGTTGCAGAGGATAGAAAGCAACATCACTGAACATTGTGCAAATACACACAACCAGTGGAATGGCGGGAACAGGGTGACGAGACACTGCACTCAGGGTGCAACAGAACACACATCGCACACAAGGAGAGAACTGGAATTTCTTGTGGTGAAGACCCACCTCCCGCAGGGGCTGAGGGCAACACAATGGCCCTTTGAGTCCACCTTCCCCAGACACTCACCTGTGCTGAGGCGGTACAGTGCGGTGGTGAGAAGAGCTTTCACGGCAACAAGATCACCTGGCTGTGACACAGCAAGTGAGGAGGGATCGTCGTCCACTTGCACAGTACGCAGGCAGCTGAGGGAGGTTGTGCACCACACCTTGAGTGTCCCGTCTTCAGAGCACGACACCAGGTGCTGCTCGTCCTGAGTCAGGGCGACGCGTCTGACCGCATCACCACTGTGCCCATCCAGGGTGTGTGTGTGTGTGAGGGTGCTGATGTCCCACACACGGATGCTCTCATCCCAGGACCCGCTGAAGATCCTCGTGCCCGACACAGCAATGCAGCCAACACCATCGCTGTGACCCTCCAGCACTGTGGCGCTCGGTGTGCCCTTCAAGTCCCACACACGCACGTTCCCTTCGTAGTCTCCGGACACGAGACGCCCGCAGTGTGTCCACGCTGCACTGAATACCGGGGTGTTGTTGTGATCCAGCATGCACACCTGCTCCCAACTTGATGTCAGCCACACGCAGATGGGGCCATCATCAGATCCCGTCGCCAACCACGTCCCGCAGACTGAGAAGGAGACGGAACATATGTACTCGATGCCGTGTCTGAAGGCCGCCAACACATCAGCGGTGGTAGTGTCAAACACAGTGATGTGTCCGTTGTCGTAACCCACAGCACACAGCGTCCCACACCTCGACAGTGTGATGCAGAATGCGTGCTCCCCATGCTCAGTGTTGTAGACTGCGGGCGCCTTGACGATGGGCCAGCGTGGGACGAGCTTGACAGCACCCCCGTCCTCCAGACCCGTGTCGGCAACACGCTGTGCATCGTCCAGCTCCTCCTCACACCCTTCGATGTGTGCTGCCACGTTCTCAGCCTCACGGGCTGTGTTGTTAATAGAATCCGGGAACATCTCGTTGAGCGCATCCGCCTTCAGCCCGACCACGGTCCCGCCTTCCGGAACACCGACGACACAGCTGTCACCGGTCCCGGCATGGCGAACAGTCACATCCATCTTGCTGACTTCGTTTCCTCTGTGTCTGCTTCCTGGAGAGTGTGGCGGTGTGGGCAGCTATCTGGTGCACCCAGCAGGCGTGGTGTGGCGGGGAGGGGTGTGCCAAGCAAGGCAGCTCGACAAACCTCAAGGGGAAGAAGTGGGAGGTGGGGTGGGGTGGGAGATGCGCACCACCGGGCACAAGTATCCAGTCACATGTCGTCAGTCGGTGGGGGGGACGGGAGCTGCCCGTCACTCTCCGTCATGGGTGCAAGGCATGTAGCTTGGGGGTTTCTGACCATCTCCAAGCAGGAATGGGTGCAGTCATGAGGGGGTGGGGAGGGGTGTGGGGCAGTCTGCAGAGAGAGCACTGCGTCAATCCTTTTGCCTCTTGTCATCTCAGATGCAACCGCACACAGCTGCTTCCAAACAGTGCTCGGGTCAGAGAGTGCTGTGTTGCAGAGGATAGAAAGCAACATCACTGAACATTGTGCAAATACACACAACCAATGGAATGGCGGGAACAGGGTGACGAGACGCTGCACTCAGGGTGCAACAGAAGACACATCGCACACAAGGAGAGAACTGGAATTTCTTGTGGTGAAGACCCACCTCCCGCAGGGGCTGAGGGCAACACACCAACCCTCTGAGTCCACCTTCCCCAGACACTCGCCTGTGCTGAGGCGGTACAGTGCGGTGGTGAGACGATGTTTCACGGCAACAAGATCACCTGGCTGTGACACAGCAAATGAGGAGGGATCGTCGTCCACTTGCACAGTACGCAGGCAGCTGAGGGAGGTTGTGCACCACACCTTGAGTGACCCGTCACCAGAGCACGACACCAGGTGCTGCTCGTCCTGAGTCAGGGCGACGTCTCGGACAGCCCCAGTGTGGCCATCCAGGGTGTGTGTGTGTGGGAGGGTGCTGATGTCCCACACACGGATCGTCATGTCATTTGACCCGGTGAAGATCCTCGTGCCCGACACAGCAATGCTGCGAACAGATTTGCTGTGACCCTCCAGCACTGTGGCGCTCGGTGTGCCCTTCAAGTCCCACACACGCAGTTTGCCTTTGTAGTCTCCGGATACCAGACGTCCGCAGTGTGTCCACGCTGCACTCGTCGCCCAGTTGTTGTCTTGGTCCAGCACGCACACCTCCTCCCAACTTGATGTCAGCCACACGCAGATGGTGCCGCCCCCAGAGCACGTCGCCAACCACGTCCCACAGACAGAGATAGCTGTGAAAGTAATCGTATCCGCGTCGTGCGTTAAGTCCGCCACCACATCAGCGGTGGTAGTGTCAAACACAGTGATGTGTCCGCGGTCGTAACCCACAGCACACAGCCTCCCACACCTCGACAGTGTGATGTGGGATATACCGTAGCCATGTGTCGGTGAGTAGACTGCGGGCGCCTTGACGATGGGCCAGCGTGGGACGAGCTTGACAGCACCCCCGTCCTCCAGACCCGTGTCGGCAACACGCTGTGCATCGTCCAGCTCCTCCTCACACCCTTCGATGTGTGCTGCCACGCATGCAGCCTCACGGGCTGCGTTGTTGATAGAACCCGGGAACATCTCGTTGAGCGCATCCGCCTTCAGCCCGACCACGGTCCCGCCTTCCGGAACACCGACGACACAGCTGTCACCGGTCCCGGCATGACGGACAGTCACATCCATCTTGCTGACTTCGTTTCCTCTGTGTCTGTTTCCTGGAGAGTGTGGCGGTGTGGGCAGCTATCTGGTGCACCCAGCATGCGTGGTGCGGCTGGGGAGGAGGGGTGTGCCAAGCAAGGCAGCTCGACAAACCTCAAGGGGAAGAAGTGGGAGGTGGGGTGGGGTGGGAGATGCGCACCACCGGGCACAAGTATCCAGTCACATGTCGTCAGTCGGTGGGGGGGGACAGGAGCTGCGCGTCAGTCTCCGTCATGGGTGCAAGGCATGTAGCTTGGGGGTTTCTGATAGTCTCCAAGCAGTAATGGGTGCAGTCATGAGGGGTGGGGAGGGGTGTGGGGCAGTCTGCAGAGAGAGCACTGCGTCAATCCTTTTGCCTCTTGTCATCTCAGATGCAACCGCACACAGCTGCTTCCAAACAGTGCTCGGGTCAGAGAGTGCTGTGTTGCAGAGGATAGAAAGCAGCATCACTGAACATTGTGCAAATACACACAACCAATGGAATGGCGGGAACAGGGTGACGAGACACTGCACTCAGGGTGCAACAGAAGACACATCGCACACAAGGAGAGAACTGGAATTTCTTGTGGTGAAGACCCACCTCCCGCAGGGGCTGAGGGCAACACACCAACCCTCTGAGTCCACCTTCCCCAGACACTCGCCTGTGCTGAGGCGGTACAGTGCGGTGGTGAGACGAGGTGTCACGGCAACAAGATCACCTGGCTGTGCCACAGCAAGTGAGGAGGGATCGTCGTCCACTTGCACAGTACGCAGGCAGCTGAGGGAGGTTGTGCACCACACCTTGAGTGACCCGTCACCAGAGCACGACACCAGGTGCTGCTCGTCCTGAGTCAGGGTGACGCGTTTGACCACATGACTGTGCCCATCCAGGGTGTGTGTGTGTAGTGATAGTGGTTTTAAGTGGGTAACCCTGCGCGGATCTGTGCCCACTCCCCGCCCACCCCTACGTCACAGCGGATGCCCCACTCGGGTTAGAGTGTGGGGCCAACTCAGTGCCACTCCGAGGAGGGCGTGAGGCATAGCCAGCGTGGTGCGTGCCGCAACAGTGTGTGAGTGATTTCGCACTGCTGTGGCAGTCCCCGCACCGGCCCATGCGATGCGTCTTGCAAAATTCCATGGTGACTTGCAAGCCGTCGTTCTTCCCGTGGTGGTCCCGGCAGCAGTCCTCTTCCGAGAGGCGCCGGCGCCGGCAGTCCACGCAGCGGGGTTTCCAGTGCAGAGCGCAGGTAAGCATCTTCGCGTTCCGTCTGGCTCCAGGGGGGGCAGTCCGGGGAGCAGCGCCCCGTCGTTCCCATGACCGTCCTGTCCGGGCGTTGGCTTGCCGGCTGCTGGCAGTCCATTGCTGGGCCGCTTGCTGCCACCCCTCTGGGTAGTGGGGCTGCGGTGCGAAGGTTGCGGCCCACGCCATGCCGCGGGAGTGGAAGGCTGTGTCCCGCTGGTTCAAGCCCGGGCCTGCCGTGTGCGCTTGGAGGCTGCGCATCACCGACTCGGTGGCTGGGCTGAGCTGGGCTCTCCTGGACAGGCCCCCTGCCACGGTTCCCCCGATCGCGGTGAGGACAGTGGAGCTCGCAGTGTGGCCACAGTGCCATGGTTGCTTGGAAGTCTTGCGCACCACCTCGCAGAGCTGCCTCAACGAGTGAGCCTTGCCCAGGATGCTCTTCTGGAAGGCTGCGAAGTCCTGCCGCAGCTGCTCCTGCGAGGTCTCCCCCTGCCTCTCAGCCTCGTCCATGGCGGCGTTGCTGAGGGCGTCCGCATCGACGTTGAGCTCCCTTTTCACGTGCTCATACGTAAGGGTGATCCGGGGCCCGAGGTCGGCAGCCAGCCGTGCCGTGCTGAGGAAGAGGGGGCGGAGGGATTTATCGCGGCAAACCGCTTCCCCTTTTAGGTGTCGCAGCACCACCTGCGAGTCACCCCGCACCGTAACGTTCCCCTCAGGGGGCGGGTCGCCCCTTCTGAGCAGCCGTAGGCCCGCTCGAACCCCTTCGTACTCAGCGATGTTGTTGCTGCGTACGTTCAGCAGAGGGAGGATCTCTTCCGACACCTTGAGGCCGTCTCGGTAGAGCACCGCACCTGCACCCGCCAGGGCGAAGGGGGTGCCGTTGTCCCTTGCTCCGCCGTCGAAGTAGAGGGTGAGCCCCGGGGCTGTGTCCTCGGGGATGCGTGGGCGGGCCTCCCGCGGCCCCCTCTCAGGGGGGTCAGGTGTGTGGGGGCGGATGCGGCGCGTTTCGACTTCTGGGAGGGTGAGGCCGGTCGACAGCTCAAAGTCGACAGCCAACTCCATGAGGGTCACGGTGTGCTCCCCTCCCTGCGGCCCCCATTTCAGGCCCCGCAGCCAGTCGCAGAGGGCCACCCACAGCTCCGGGGGGCGCTTGCCCCACGTCTGTTTGACAGTGGACGGCGCCCGCACAGGGATGCAGGCCCGTTCGGGGTTGGGCGTGCACCACCCCCATGGATAGTGAAGGGTGCGGTGGTGGCGCGCGGAGCGGTCGAGCAGTCCATCTTTCTCCTGCCGCGCCGAGAGGATTGCAATGAAGTAGCGGTGCAGCTGCGCCACTATATCCACCCTGCGTGCGAAGGATAGTGGCAGGGGCTGCCTGTCCTCCGGGATGCCGTGTCTAAAGGCGGGCGCCACCCCGCATAACGCCAAGCAAGGTGGCCAGGTTGACCGGTCCACAGCCGTAATGGGGTGGTTTTGTCGGATTGGGTCCCACGCGGAGCACTCCCACCATAGGTGCATCACCGTCTCGGGGGTGCCTGCGTTGCAGTATCGGCAGATCCCGCCCTGCCCCGTGCGCCCTCGGACAGGCACCGCCCCTGCAATGACGGAACGAAGGAGGCCCCGTTGGTATCCCGTGACCGCGGCGCCCTCTCCCTCCAGGACGCAGCGTGTGGCTTGCCCGTCGATGCCGTGCTGAGCGCCCGCAAAGTCGTCACGACGACCAGCCAGCGCCTTGGCCACCTGTGTACGTAGGGCCTGGCGGAGGTCATGAGCGAAGATCCCCCATCCGCTCGTTGTTGCTGCGGTGGGGTCGAAGACTATGCTCCGTCCCGCTTCATCAGTGTAAGATAGGGTGGTCGCCGTGCTCCAGCTCCATCCTATCCACCGAAGGGCCGCTCGGAAAAGCGCAAAGGGGCCTGTCCCTGTAAGCCTCACTCTGCTATCCCAAGCCGTCTCAGACAGAACCCTGCAGCGGCCCCACTTCTTGACCTGCATGGCCCAGGTGGTGATCTGCCGGTAGCGGGGGGCGACGGCGGGGTCCACCCGATGTGCATGGTGGAGGACATCCAGCACAGCCTCCCGCGCCCTGCGGGGGGGTCCGGACCACAGCGCGGCGACGAAGAGCCCCCTCCATCGCCTGATGTCGGCGTCCTCCCAGCGGGTGACCAGGGCGTCGTAGTAGAGCCTGGACCCCGCTGTCATCGCTGCTGCCTGCCCCTTCCACTGCACCGGTAGGGGCAGTGCCGAGGTCCTGCGCAGGTTCTGCTCTGCGCCCTCTTTTCGGCGGGCGACGCGCTCCGATTTGGGCACCTCGGGTCCCTCGAGCGGGCGCGCATGCAGCATGGCCCCGAGGCAGTCGAAGCTATCGCGCTGTCGAAGGGGGGTAGCCGTGCCGTCCCGTGTCCGGTAGACTATCGGGGTCAACGGCTCGGGGGACGTCGAGAAGACATGTGACTTGACCTCTGCGCATATTACCATCCCGGTATCGTGGGAGAAATCTGCAGAGTCATCCACCACTGCTTGCAAGGTCCCCGGGCTGGGGGTCACCGCGTACACATCGTCCACAAACGACAACGCCCTCGTGCCCTGCCGGTGCTCCGCCATGCGCATCCATACACCCACCAGCACGTTGATCAGCACGACGCTAATGGGGCAGCCCTGCATGATGCCGTTGGTTGGCAGGAAGCCCTCTCCGATAGTGCCGCTTACCCGGAAGTGCCGCTGCATTGACCCGTACGCTGCCCGCAGGGTGCGCAGGACTCGGCCGTCGAAGCCGAGCTCCGCAGCTAGACAGAAGGTCAGGTCAATCGGCACCGTGTCGAAGCATTTCTTAAAGTCTAGGGCGACACCGTACAGTGGCTGTCCTGTGAGGTGGGCCTCTTCGATCCGTGCTGCCAGGTGCCAGATGAGGTCCTCCGCGCCGTGGCCAGGTCTGCATCCGTGCAAGTCCTCAGGCGCAATGCTCTCCAGCCACTTCAGCGCAGGCTTCACTCGGATTGCTGCCCACACCCTGTACAGCACGGGAGTGATGCTGATGGGGCGCTGCGACAGCGGCTCACCTGAGCTGCCGGGCTTGGGAATGAGGCAAATCATGGCGTGCATCAGCTGCTCCGGCCATTCGCCCGATCTCTCGACCTCATTGAACACCTCCGCGAACAACTTGAGGAGGTCCCCTGGGAGTTGCCGCAGCTCGTGCACCCTCCAGCCGTGTAGGCCCGGCGAGGTGGATGTAGACATTTTAGCCAGCGCTGTCCCAACGTCTTCTGCCGTAATGGTCTTACACTCCATCTCGGCCGGGTCAGGGAGGAAGTCGCTGTACCTCTGTCGGAAGGTGTCCCAGCGAGGCTCAGGCGTCGTCGCATACTTCCGGAAGTAGCCCCCCCACGCAGTATCGCTCCTCAGCAGTTCATCCGCCTCCTTGGGGCAGGCCGTGAAGGAGCCATCCTCGCGGCGCATGAAGGTGGTAGGGGCGCAGAAGCGGTCTGCGAGGTACGAGAACACTATCCCCGCCTCCTGCGTCCAGGCCTTCTGCATCCTCGCCTTCCACGTGCGGAGTCTTTCGTCGCGGAGCGCGTCGAACATGCCTCGCTGAGATCCCTCCAGGGCGACAAGGGCCATCTCCATCGTCTCGAGGTCCGGCAGTTGTGAGGTGGTGCCCGCCAGCGCCGCCTCCAGCCCCGGGGGAAGGCCCCCTCCCTTCAGCCGCTTCTTCGCAGCGTCCCAGGCGTGCTCTTCGTTGGGTGTGGGGGGGTATGGCGCAGACTCCAGCAGTCGGTGGCGGCCCTCCAGGATGAGGGTCCGGAGGTTCCCCAACAGCTTGTCCTTCGCCCGGGTGTTCTTGTCGCCCGCTCCTCGGGCGGAGGCGGGGCGGTGTTTGGTGGCCACCCTCGACTGCTGCATGTGGTAGCCCTCCGCCCTGCCCGTGTACGCCGCTTCCTGCCTTCCGAGTTGGCCCACGTGGACACGCTTCAGGAAGTTCTCGCTGCAGGCTGAGGCCCGGCGGAGGAGTTGCGCTCCTGTTGCACCCTTTTTCGTTTTCTCTGCGGTTAGCACATCCAGCAGCACCTCTCTGGCGGCAGCGCCCCCGAGCGTGGGCTTGCACTTAGGAAAGGGGGCGGGGAGGATGCAGATTTGCTTCGGTCGGCGGAAGGCGGCGAGGTCGAGGTCGACGAAGAGCGGGCAGTGCGTGGGGATGCCGTATTCGCCCTTTTCTGCCACCTCGACGGAGCGCAAGGCCGGCGCCGCGCAGGGGTTCAGCAGGCAGATGTCCAGTCTGGTGCCTTCCTTCGATGCCCAGCAGGTGTTCCGAACTTCCTGCTGTTTCAGCTCTGCGTATGAGACCGCCGCATCGGTCCAACCACCCACCCGGCACGCCTGGGATAGGACGGCACTGGTCTCCGGGTTGGTGTTGAGGTCCCCCAGCAGCAACACGGGCACCTGCCCCAGGCCGGCTGCGAGGTCCAGCGCCTCCTGCAGGAGGGTCTCCCGCTGCACTCGCACCTCCATCCCAGAGTGACCATAAACGCACAGGATGTGGAGCGCTGTCTTGCCGTTACTGGTTGCGAGCACCACGTGTACCAGGCGGGTACTGTCATGCAGCTTCTTTTCCAGCTTGGTCTTCGGTTGCACCACTTGCGCTACCAGGCCCTCTTTTGCCATGACTGCCACTCCTCCGGGTCGGGTCTGCTCGTAGCCATTGGCCCCCTTGACTTTGGGCATGCCCTTACCCCAGTGCATGGACCAGCCGTGGGCCGCGAAGTAGCTGCTGAGCGTGCCCTTGCTGGGGTCCGGGACACGCGTTTCTTGCAGGGCCACAACGTCTGCCTTCAGGTCCGCCACATCACACAAGTGGGTTGACAGCGACGTGACGTTGGCTGACGCCACCCTGAGTACCCCAGGAGACGCTGGCCGCGGCGCGGGGCGTCGCGACGGCGGCCTGGGAGCAGGGCCGCGTATCGGGGAGATTGTGGTAGCGGCGGTTGCGGTTGGAGCTACAGGAGGAGGAGTGGGAGTCGCGGTGGGGAGTTTCCATCTGTTTGTCGTGGAGGCTGCTAACTCCCTGGCTAGCGTGAGGGGGATGCGCAGCACGTCGTAGTGGAAGGGCCTCCACGTGAGGCATATCACTTTGTCGCCTGACCCGACGCGCCCCAGGTGCAGCCTATCCGTAGTGCCGAGGACCCACACCTGGGCCCCCAACACCTCAGCCGCTACCCTGAGTGTAGCCCCGTCCCCGTAGACCCCGCTCTGTGCCTGCGCCGCGATGTAGTCGTCGTAGGACGGGGGTGCCCGGGGGTCATCTATATCGGGCGCGTAGGTTGCTCGCCTCTCGGCGTCCTGTCCCAGGGCTTCGACTACAGCTGCTCTGAGAGAGGCCGCCGTCCATCCCGCACATTGCACCGCGAGGCCGGTGTATTGGCAGTTGCCGTCTTTTGCCACCGCCTCACGCACTGCCAGCAGTCGTTGCGCCATCTCTGCCAGCCATCGGTCGTCCTGCTCTACTGAGGAGGGGGAGTACTCCTGTCCCCCTCCTCCCCGGAGCCCCCGGGGTTCTCCTGCCCCAGGGGCGTGGCTTCTATGCACTCTCGCTCTATCTAAAGGCCCCGCAGAGGTTACTCCTGTCCCTGCGGGTTTTGGTTCTCTATGGGGGGGTTGTGGGGAGGGTTCGCCGGCGGCGAGAGGGTGCTGCGCCACGGGCGCTCCCCCTATCCCCTGGTCGGCGCCCCCGCCGGGGGAACCGGAAGCCTTAGGGTGTAGGCCGGGTCCCCCCTTGAGGGGGCGCCTCACCCCCTAGTAGGGGGTGTAGCGCTTAGCCCCCCTCCACAGTAGGGGTGCCTTGCCGTTCTTGCCCGCGCCCTTTCCCGCCACTCGGGGTGTGTCGGTGACGTCCTGATCAGCTGCCGCGTCCCCTTGTCCGGCCTCGGCCCCTTTGTTCCCGGGCGCGGGTTGCTGAGGGGGGGGTAGCTGCTCGGACGCCGGGGGCTGCCCTTCGCCTCCGCATCCAGGGTCAGGCTGCTGCTGCTGCGGTGCGGGCACGGGTGTATCCCCGGGCGCAGGGGCGGCTGCGGGCGCTGCGGAGGTGGCGGTGGTGGTGTTGTTGTTGCTATCAGACGCGGGGGGTTCGAGGTCAGCGTTGGCTGTGGGGGCAGGTTGGTCAGCCCCTGCCGGTGGTGGCGCGATTGCCGTTTTGGTCTGGGCCGGCTCCGCTGTTGCCGCCACTGGGGGGGGTGGCGCCGTTGTTGCTGTTGTTGTTGCTGCCGTTGCCGTAGCATGGCGCAGCGCCTCCCTCACCTGCACATCCTCGCGGATGACCTCTTGCAGGGTCGCCGAGGCCCTCTCCCGTTCCCTGGAGGTGTCCCTGCCCTCGCGGTTGCGGGCCCGCCGCGGGGAGCGGCACCGGCTCCTGCGCTGCTCACCTGGCCTCCCCCGGGCGGGCTGGGCATGGTAGTGGTGGTGGAGCTCGGCGAGGTGCGCCCTCGTCTCCTCCGCGACTGCCCGCTGTGATTCAGCGAGCTCGGCGCGCATCCCCTCCAGCTGCCGCCGCCCGTCTGCCACCATTGCCTGCTGGGCGTCATTGCCCACGCGCTGCCTGCCCAGCTCCTCCCGGAGCTCGCCCAGCTGCTGCTCGCTCGCAGCCCGCAGGCCGTCCGCAGTCGCCTGCGCTGTCGCCTGCACGTCGGCGAGGGCGGCTGTCAGGCGCGCGTCCGCCTGGGCTTGGCTGAGGCGCCCCTCCTCGGCGACGGCGGCCAACCGCGACAGCAGCTCCACCCCTTGCTGTTGCTGCTCACCTAGCGCGGCCGTGATGCGGGCGACCTCCGCCTGTCCCGCGCTGCTCACCCGCTTCTGTTCGTCCTTGAAGGACTTGAACTCCTTGCGGAGGCCGCTCATGCCCGTCTGCAGGGACTTCGCCTGGAGCTGGGGCAGTGCCTGCTGCGCCTCCCCCACGCTCCCCTGCAGCCCCAGCATCGCTTCCCGGGCCCCCTGCACCTCCGCGAGCAGGGCGTGGCGGTGCTCCTCGCTCTGGTCGTGGCGGGTGGTGTGCTGCTGCAGCTGCTCCCGCACTGCCCGAAGGCTCGCCTCCAGCGTCGCCGCCCTCCCGCCGAGGGCCTCACCCCTGCGGCGCTCTTCCCCGAGGCCGCTCTCCGCGTCCTTGCGCAGGCCAACAAGCAGGCCGCGCAGCTCCCCGTGCACTCGGGCGTGCTCCACGCCCTGCCCCTCCAGCTGCGCCTTCAGCTCGCGCACAGCCTTCGGTGTGCCAGGCTGGGGGGGAGTCGCGGCGGGACGCTCCTGGAGGTCGTCCAGCTGGCGCTGCTGGGCTGCCAGGCGCTGCAGGAGCTCATCCTGCCGGGCCTGCTGCTCCCCGAGCTGCTGCTGGAGTCGCCGTACCTCGGCGCGCTCCCCCTGCGCGGCTGCCTTCTGCTCCCCAAGCTCCTGTTGAAGTCGCCGCACTTCGGCGCGCTCCCCTTGCGTGGCCGCCTGCTGGTGGCCTTGTTGTGTAGCGAGTTGTTGCTCAAGGCGCTGTCGCTGCTGGTCCTGCTGCCTCTGCTGCTCCTTGAGCAGATCGTGCAGGCGCTGCACCTCCTGCTGCAGCGCGGGTACGCCGTCCTGCGTGGCGCCGGCGCCAGGGTCGGCTGCGGTGGCGGCGGCGGTGGTTGCGGCGGGGTCGTGGCCGAGGGCCACGAGGCGGCGGCCCAGACGCTCCAGGTCCTTCTGGAGCCGCTCCACACGCTGGCGGGCCTGCTGCGCGTGCTGCTGCGCGGCCGCCGCGGCGCCACCCCCGCGTCCGGTCTTCCCCAGGTGCGTCCTGGACTTGGCGGCCCGGCCCGCCTTCGCCGCCGCCTCGCGCTCTTCCCGCACTCTGGCCTGGAGGCCATCGTACCGCCTCTTGAGGCGGTCCAGCTCCTCTCCCTTCTTCCGCTCCTCCGCCTGCCGCCGCTTCTCCTCCTCCAGCAACGCCGTGTCCGTGAGAGCCACGGCCTTGCCGTTCACCTGCACCGACCATGTGGGGGGGGTGCCAGAGGGGGGGGGGGCTGTCCGCGATGATGACGGCTACGCCGTCCTTCGGCTCCTCGACATGCGCCTCCCACTGGAGGTGGCGGAGGATGGCGCGGACATGCGCCGCGCGGTACAGGGGGGGGAGGGGCCCGAGGGTGTATTCCCGGGGTTCGTTGAAAACGAGGGGGGGCAGGGGGGCGGCCTGTTGGCCACCGGCCTGGGGGCCGGTGTTACCGGAGGAGACCCCGTGGAGGTCGGCCTGTGACATCCTGCCCGTGTATCCCTCTCTCCTCCAGGGTGTGTGTGTGTGTGAGGGTGCTGATGTCCCACACACGGATCGTCTTGTCTTTTGACCCGCTGAAGATCCTCGTGCTCGACACAGCAATGCTGCGAACAACATTGCTGTGACCCTCCAGCACTGTGGCGCTCGGTGTGCCCTTCAAGTCCCACACACGCAGTTTGCCTGTGTAGTCTCCGGATACCAGACGTCCGCAGTGTGTCCACGCTGCACTCGTCGCCCAGTGGTTGTCTTGGTCCAGCACGCACACCTGCTCCAAATTTGATGTCAGCAAGACGCAGATGGTGCCCCCAGAGCACGTCGCCAACCACGCCCCACAGACTGAGATAGCTGTGAAAGTAATCGTATCCGCGTTGTGCGTTAAGTCCGCCACCACATCAGCGGTGGTAGTGTCAAACACAGTGATGTGTCCGCGGTCGTAACCCACAGCACACAGCCTCCCACACCTCGACAGTGTGATGTGGGATATACCGTAGCCATGTGTCGGTGAGTAGACTGCGGGGGCCTTGACGTTGGGCCAGCGTGGGACGAGCTTGACAGCACCCCCGTCCTCCAGACCCGTGTCGGCAACGCGCTCTGCATCGTCCAGCTCCTCCTCACACCCTTCGATGTGTGCTGCCACGTTCTCAGCCTCACGGGCTGTGTTGTTGATAGAACCCGGGAACATCTCGTTGAGCGCATCCGCCTTCAGCCCGACCACGGTCCCGCCTTCCGGAACACCGACGACACAGCTGTCACCGGTCCCGGCATGGCGGACAGTCACATCCATCTTGCTGACTTCGTTTCCTCTGTGTCTGTTTCCTGGAGAGTGTGGCGGTGCGGGCAGCTATACAGTGGACGGTGTGTCGTGGTGGGCTGCAACCAGGCCCTGACCTTGCAGGGCTTTGGTCCTGATGGCGGTCTGAGTGGGTTGCCTCCCACGGGATACCCGGGGGGGGACCGAACCCTATCGCCATACCCTGTGGCACCTGTGCTGGGGGGTGCGTGCCGAGACAGAGGAAGACGTTGTCATGCACTCGAGGGGGCGGGGTGAGGGGGAGAGAGGGAGGGGGGGAGAGGGGGGGCACCGGTGATTGCAGTAGACGACAGATAAAAGTACCCTCAATCTCCACCAGGCGGACACAACTGACACATCAACGGTATTATCTGATCAAACACGGGAGACCCTTTTGGGATGTCGGAATATCGGGGGTCTGGCGAGGTCCGACCCCCGGGAGTGGGGGTCTGGACCCCCGCTGTCGGGGGTCGTCTGGGCACCAAAAATAGCAGGGCAGACTCCCTATATCGGGGGTCGCGAAGCGGCGCAGGGTGGGTGGGGATTGCGGAGCGGAGACTGGGGTGCCCCAATCGCACAGGACCCGAGCTCCTGCATCGCGCAGGGCGGAGTATACGTCTTCCCCAGACAGAACACGGGGATGCCGTGAAGGCAAAACTCGACGACGGGGCAGGGACAGCTCTGCTGCTTGTCGCATACACGGATGAAGCCAAAAACGGCTCAAAGGTCAAGAGCGCGAACGTGGTGTTGGAGCGGGGGGGCGAGCTGCGGACGGAGCGGCGCCTCCTGGTCCCTCCGAGAGGGGCGGCGCCCTATCAGCCACGGGGCACAGCCGTCCAGGAGGTGGGAGCTGGGCTCGCTAAAATCCACCTCACACCACCAACCACACACACAGACTGTTGGGAACACGCAGACACATGTGGGCAGCAGCACACGTGTCCCAAGAGAGCAAGGCCCGCTGTATCTGTCACACAAACAGGCTGTAGAGGTGCCAAGCTGTAATTTTTCCTCCGGCTTCGGGTGGGGGATTGGGGCAGGTTGGGGGGGGGCAGGGGCCACTGGCTGCAGATGACTCACATCACCGATCATCTTGCTCTGTCATTCGCATCCTGCCAGAATCGAATCGATTCGATTAGGGAAAAGAAGGCCAAGCTTGGAAGACTCACACAACAAGGCATACGGGGAGGGGGCAGCGGGTCGTGTTGGCACTCGCTGAGCACGCTGGCTCTTCTGTCCGCCTTCAGCTTTGCAGACACACAGGGGGTCTTCGCTATCTGCATTATGCCGGCAAAAGTTTGGCGGGATTCTCCAAGTAGAGGAGGCTATCCACCTAAGCGCTGTTTTCTTCGGCACTGTACCGAAGACCCCCACAGTTTTTGCGGGCTGTAAAAAGGGATGCAAACCCGAGAGAGAGAGAGAGAGAGAGAGAGAGGGATGCAACACAACGCCGCTGAGCTGACGGGATCCCGGCCAGAGGATGTGCATCGCCAAGAACAAAGATGCGACATACTGAAAGGCTTGTTTGAGATGTTCTCCACCTTTAGGCATCGTCCTGCTTCCGCTTGCAATAAGGGAGACAATGCCGCCCAATGCAACTGCAAAAAACAATGACAGCCCCGGGGGGGCCCTCGCTACCAGATGTGACTGAGTGAGACAAAGCGAGTCCCAGCCCCACTTCCCCTCACTGACTGACGAGCTGTGACTGGTAGCGAGGGCCCCCCCCGGGCTACTTTTCGTTGAGCGCACACCCCCGTGTCAAAGGCTGTGCAAGCCCCTGTGAAGTGGCATGACCGAGCACATCCTGCTCTTGACGATATACCCACGCACACATGGCGGGTGAGGATGCGTGCAGGATCTCCCCACACAAAACGTGGTCAACAATCACACACCCGACACACACCACACACACCATGAAGCAGCGCATAACCAACTCATCCTGGGCAGCGAACCACATGGACTCACCCGACCCCCACCCCCCCACACCCCATGGTCTCCTGTGGCGCCACTAAACAGTTGCTGCACCTGCTCTCCTTCCGCCGGAAGGATCCTGCACGCAGCGGCACTGATTAAAATCGCCCCGCCACCGCCCCCCACCCCCCCCTCCTCGTCTGCTAAGTCAATGAAGCGTGAATATCCCCGAAACGAAGACACCCTTGCTGCATCCCTCATCCCCTCCCCCCCCCGTTACGCCCAACCTTCAGACAGCTGATGCGGTGTCTCGCTAATCCCACCTCGCACCGCTGGTATCAGGTGTGCATTGCAAGGGGGGGAGAGGGGGGCTGCGTGAGGGAGGGGAGGGGAGGGGAGGGGAGGGGAGGGGAGGGGAGGGGAGGGGAGGGGAGGGGAGGGGAGGGGAGGGGAGGGGAGGGGAGGGGAGGGGAGGGGAGGGGAGGGGAGGGGAGGGGAGGGGAGGGGAGGGGAGGGGAGGGGAGGGGAGGGTGTGTGTGTGGAGCAGTCTGCAGAGAGAGAGAGAGCACTGCGCCAATCATCTGCCCTCCTCGCATCTCGGATGCAAACGCACAGCTGCCTCCAAACAGAGCAGGAGTCAGGTGGTGCTGCGAGATGTGCTTCGGGGCAAGAAAGCAATACGCCTTCTGATGCAACAAGAAAAGTATCCTGCCCAGCAACTGCAACCGCACACAACTACCTCCAAACAGTGCACGGGTCAGAGAGTGGTGTGCAGCAAGGGGAAAGAAGTGCATCACGTATCAACCACAGACACAGGCACTGGGAGAGTGGCGTGGAGCAAGCTGCAGGGAGACACCGCTTGCCTTCTTCTCATCTCAGATACAAACGCACACGGTGTAGGAAGGGACGGGAAGCACACAAGGCAGGGAAGACACGGCACTCAGGGTGAAACGGAAGACACAGCACACACAGAGACTGAAGTTTTGTTCGTTGGTGTGAAGACCCACCTCCCGCAGGGGCTGAGGCCAACACAGCAACCCTGTGAGTCCACCTTCCCCAGACACTCACCTGTGCTGAGGCGGTACAGTGTTGTGGTGTCACTGGAAATCACTGCAGCAACATCACCTGGCTGTGACACAGAAAGTGTGTTGGGATAGACGTCCACTTGCACAGTACGCAGGCAGCTGAGGGAGGTTGTGCACCACACCTTGAGTGACCCGTCGGCAGAGCACGACACCAGGTGCTGCTCGTCCTGAGTCAGGGCGATGCCGTTCACACAACCAGTGCGCCCATCCAGGGTGTGTGTGTGTGTGAGGGTGCTGATGTCCCACACACGGATCGTCTTGTCATCTGACCCGCTGAAGATCATCGTGCCCGACACTGCAATGCTCTTAACAACATCGCTGTGACCCTCCAGCACTGTGGCGCTCGGTGTGCCCTTCAAGTCCCACACACGCAGTTTGCCTTTGTAGTCTCCGGACGCCAGACGTCCGCAGTGTGTCCACGCTGCACTGTACACTCTGACGTAGTTGTGGTGCAGCGTACACACCTGCTCCCAACTTGATGTCAGCCACACGCAGATGCTGCCGTCATAAGAGCACGTCGCCAACCACGTCCCACAGACTGAGAACGCTGTGCAAAGAATCCATAGTCCGCCGTGTGTTGCGTCCGCCACCTCATCAGCGGTGCTGGTGTCAAACACAGTGACATCCCCGCTGTGGTAACCCACAGCACACAGCCTCCCACACCTCGACAGTGTGATGCGGCATATGCTCTCCCCATGCCGACTCGAGTAGACTGCGGGCGCCTTGACGATGGGCCAGCGTGGGACGAGCTTGACAGCACCCCCGTCCTCCAGACCCGTGTCGGCAACACGCTGTGCATCGTCCAGCTCCTCCTCACACCCTTCGATGTGTGCTGCCACGTTCTCAGCCTCAGGGTCTGCGTTGTTGATAGAACCCGGGAACATCTCGTTGAGCGCATCCGCCTTCAGCCCGACCACGGTCCCGCCTTCCGGAACACCGACGACACAGCTGTCACCGGTCCCGGCATGACGGACAGTCACATCCATGTTTCTCGAATGTTCTTCCCCTTGCACGCTGTGAGGGACACCAGCAGCAAAGCCTTCAGGAGGGTGGTGGTGTGTGCTGTGTGATCCTGGGGAGTGGGGTGCGCCTGTACCCGATCATAGTGACCCTGCTATGTCTTGGTATCAAGGTTTAAGAATGTGTAAATTCCTGCAGAACTTACAGTTTTACATTGGGGGAGGGGGGGGGGGTTTGTTTCGTTTTTGGTGCCTTTGTGTCAATACACTACAACACCAAATACCAAGGGTGGGGGCGTTCTGTCTCCAGTCCTGTTTCATTCGTGTGTTCATTCTGAATACAAGATCATAATGACCCTGCGTGCTGCAGTTGGCTGCAGTGTGTGTGTGCAGGACTGCTGAGCCTTCTTCACTGTTGAGGCTGGCACTCCGTGTGGAAGTGAAAGAATGAATCAAGTCTGATCAGCATGCTGGTGGTGGTGCAGGAGTACGGCACGTGCTCGAAATGCTTTCAGGTGTGCATTGCAAGGGTGGAGAGGGGGGCTTCGTGAGGGGGGGGAGGGGAGGGGAGGGGAGGGGGGTGTTCGATTTCAGCCATAATCTAACCAGTTGGTGTGATCATATAGGGGTTCTGTGCCGGTTGTGCCAGGTCTGTGCCAGATCTGGGGGGTTCCATGATCACACCACCAGTGGTAAAAAAGTGGGGGTGGAGTGGAGTGGGGTGGGATGTGCGCACCACCGGTCACCAGTATCCAGTCACATGTCGTCAGTCGGCGGGGGGGTGACAGGGGGCGGGAGCTGCCCGTCACTCTCCGTCATGGGTGCAAGGCACGTAGCTTGGGGGTTTCTGATCGTCTCCAATCCAAGCAGTTGCCTATGTTGTAGGTCTGGCGGGGAAAAAGCGTAGCAACTGTGATTCCTTCTTCCTTGATGATGCGTTGACGCTTCCACCACCCTAGCCTGCTGCTTTGATGTGGGTGTGGAGCACATGTGAACACGAGATAGCTAGACACACAGGGGGTCTTCGCTACGGGGTGGTCGTCAGTGCATTTTGGTGCATTTCCTGTTGAATCGGCTGAAAACTGACGAAGATTGACGAAAGGATAACGACCAGCGAAGACCCCCACAGAAAAGGAACAGGATCGTCGGAAGCACTCCTACACTTTTTACGCATCAAAAATGTTGCTCAATTCAACGGGTACAAATCCGGGAAACCCCAGATTTTCTTTGAGTGGAGGGTTTCCTCACACGAGACCGAGGATGCACGGTGCTCTTGTGATGGAGTCCTTCGCTCTGTGCCACAAACTGTGTCAGATTTGCAGCCTACATCGTGAGGCGGCTCACTTCTTATTCTGCACTTTAGAGCATTTGCTGTGTTGGATTAGCGGACCCGCATCGTACAGAACGCCCACGAAAGACGACGCACGAGAACTGATACGCTGTACTTTAGAGACAAGGCCCCAACAACGGATCAGCCGATTGTAAGGCGACTTACTTTTCTGCACTTCAGAGCCAAGGCCCCAATCCGAAGCGTACCAAAAAAATGGACGATCGGCAAGACTCCCCCCCCGCTCCATCCCCCCCCGAGGAGAGGGGCACGGTGCTGTGGGGCACACGGCGGATTCTTACATCTCGTGTGCGCATGCTCGCGTGAGTTACCAACCAGGAACAGCAGCCAGCATGTTTGATTGATATGTCAAGGGTCTGCACTGCTGGCCTGGGGGGGGGGGGGGGGGGTAGGGGGGGCTAATTCAACCCAAAAAACGGGAGTAAACCCCACTTTTTCAGGGAGCACCCCTAAACATGAAACCAATGCTACAAACCGACCCAAACCAGTCCAGAAACGTGTTTCTGGGGGGTTTTGGTGACCTGTGTGGCCCAGAGAGGCCCAGAAACGCAATTTTTTTCAGTTGGCACAGATGTGGTACCAGATGCGGTACCTGAATGGCCCGAGAAAAACAGCCGGCGGGCACTCCTTTCTGCAGGCACTGCGGCTTGACGTCATATGTCACCATTGCATCAATGTAGTCATGATTGAGCCACTTCGATCGTGTTCCGCCCCCTTCACAGTTTTTTAGATCGGCAAGGTGTGTTTATCGTCGTTGGCGTGCCACCGTACCTTTTTCACGTACCCCAATGCTGGCTGGCACGACATGAACTGCGCCAGCCACTCCGGTGCATCTCCCGGAGGGGGAGACGAGCTTATCCTCGAGAAGGAAAACGTTCTCGATCCGAGTGGCGCTCAGCTCGCCAGCAGGTTCCTTGTCATTTGCCTTCAATTATTTGAGGGCGTAGCCGCCCCATTAGAATGGCAAGGGCCGCTAGTTGATTACTCTCAATGAGAGCAGGGCATCAAGTGCTCACTTTGGGGGATATCGAGGTCGCTGAGTTATTGCCACCTCTGAATGGCGTCGGAACGGACAAACCCTCTGAGCAGCGTCCTGCTTCCGCCCATAGTGCGTGCCCATCATCTCCGGAACCTCAATCTACAAGGGATACCAACCTTCTCAGTGCAAATACGAGTGCACTTTGGCCTCTGCCCCCACCTCGCGGTGCTGCTTGTCGCCCCTCGGTACATGGTGCTGTTACATCGATCCGCGTCATCAAGTAGAGCTTGACCGATGAACCATTCGGTTGCTTCGACCACAGGTTTCGCTGTATGTTGCAAGCAGCCGCTGTAAACTGGCACAGCACCGGTACCACATCTGGTGCCCCTGACGACCCCATATTGCGTAGTTTGTGCGTAGTGAAAAGAGGGGGGGGGGTCTCATTTTTTGATTTACTCAGCCATTCTCTGTCTCTATGCCGGGACCCCAAACTCAAGGAGTTCTTGCTGTTCCGGGGTCAGTGAGGGTGCAGGCGCTTCAGGTGCTGCAGGTGCTGCAGGTTCTTCAGGTGCTGCAGCGCTGGCAGCCTTCGGTGCGGGTTTCGACGCAGTCTTTGCAGGTCTCTTTGGGGGTGCCCTTTGGCGCGGTGCCTGCTTCAGCTCGTCGGGTGGAAGCATCAACGCATCATTAAGCGGTGCCTGCTTCAGCTCCTCCGGGTGGAAGCGTCAACGCATCATTAAGGAAGAAGGAAGCACAGTTGCTACGCTTTTTTGCAGCTGCAGGAAACGACACCATACCCAACAACAATCCCCAGACCGTCGAGGGAGAGTGGGCGCCTGGATCCCGTGACACAGATCTCTAGTGCCGTTGTGATCCCCTCGGATAACGTCTCCTGGACGTTGTCAGCGGAGGTTGCCTGTGTGGCGGTGACCTCCGTATACCCCGCGGGATCCAGTGCCAGTAGCGCCTTCTTCAGCTTTTCGTCGACCCCTCGGCCGACGCTCTCCTTGATGTCAAGGGCCACCTTCAGGGTGGCACCTCGCAGCGCCCTGAAGGCTGTGATCGTATCATCATTCACAATCTCGAGGGTGTTCTACGCGGCTCCTGGAACTCACTTCCTTCTCAGGTGTTTCTGGGCATGGGGCAACCTTGCCCAGGTGTTTCTGGAGTCCCGCCCCACATGTCGTGCGTTCTTTCGTACGGTGTATAGTGAGTTCTGGCAATAATTTTTTGCTCGGTCAGCGCAGTGCCTCCAGTCCTGTCTCAGTAGCCACACAGAAAGGGGGACCAAAAAAAACTGGGGGGGGGACCAAAAAGCGAGACCCCCCCCCAGATTGCGTAGTTTGTGCGTAGTGAAAAAGGGGTAAATCAGGGGCACCAACATCTGTGCCAAAAAATTGGAGACGCAAAAAATGAGCTTTCCGGGCCGAATTTGGGCCTATTTCGGGCAGATACCGGATTTCCGGCGTGATATGGGGTGTTTCTGGCCTTTTGGTGCCCTTGGGGGCCTCTCTGCGGCGAAGTTGAAAATTTGGGTTTACTCCCGGTTTTAGCCCCCCCTAGGCATACTTGTACCCCCATATGGGGAAGGCCAAAAATATGGGGAAAATATGGGGGGAATATGGGGGGTTTTTCAAGTCCTGTTCCCCCATATTTCCCCCATATGGGGGATATATGGGGGAAAACCCAGGGGTTCCTCAGGTGGAAGCAGTCAGCAAACAGTTCTCCTCGTTCTGCTTTTCACAGGGTGTGAAGTCAGCCACTGACAGGGGACGTCTAGCACCTTGCAGTGCCATCTCACCTCGTCGCTTTCTGCAGAGAGGAAACGCCCGGCTGAAGTGCTCGAGTCAGACCACAAAAGGTGCTGTGAGAGTGCCGACCGCCACTTTCTTCAAGTCTGAGTAGCGGTCATCAGAGCATCCTGTACAGTAGTCCTGTCTTTGCTGGCAGAACAGTTGCGTCCTGCAGCCAGTCCTTGTACTGGCCTTCACAGGTCTCATTCCACCCGGCAGATGCAGCTTGAACATGTCAAGCTGCCTGGTGACGAGCGTCGACTCCGACTTTTCGGCGCTCGGAGCGGTCAAAAGCGGCGGAAGCGCCTGACACCCCAGAATGCACTGCTTGTGAATTCCCTTGTCTAATTAAGGATCCCAGGGGGCAGTTCGCAATCGCAAACACACCAGAGGAGGAGGACAGCGAGTGTGAGAGTGACGTGCCGGACAGGACTTCAAAACACAGGAGTGTGTGTTGTGAGGAGCTGTTAACCCTGAACGCGCTATGTGTGTCTGTGCGTATGTGTCCACCACCGCTGCCGCTGTCACTGCGGTGCCCCGCCAAACCGGGAAGCGTTCGCTCTCCGCTGCCGCTGTATCGGCGCAGGAGAGGAACAGGAGGTCGGTGCGACCCACCTGGGGGATCTTCCAGGGGGGGCCAGACCTGGCCACACCTGAACGAGCGCGCACCTCCCCAGGATCGGACTCCTGGAGGATCCCCAACAAGGCATGAGGCCGGTTTCGACGCGCACTTCGTGTGTGTCTGTGCCTGAGTGGTTTGATGTTCTCCCGTTGCAGCACGAATACCCCCATATCCCCCCATATGGGCCCCATATTTCCCCCATATTCCCCCATATTTTACCGGGTTTTCCCCATATTTTCAGCCTTTTTCCCCATATGGGGACGGGGTTTTGAGACCCCCCATATTTCCCCCAAATTTAGGGGGTTCCCCATATGGGGGGACAAGTATGCCTAGGGGGGGGGGGGTGTGGGGAATGAGGGGCCACAGCAAGAACACATCACAGCACAGCACAGCACACAGCACGCACCTGCAGCATGACTCGTGGGGGGTATATGACTCTGACAGCAGTCGCACAAAACAAAAGGGAGAGTCGTCACTGTGCATATCAGCACGGTCCCGCCCTCTGTGCCAGACCAACACACCACCAAAGGAAAAGAGGAAGAGGCGACGTAAGGCAATGCCTCCGTGCGGCCAGGAGAACACGAAATAGCGACCCCCTCAACGGGGAATGCTACGAGCACGGCCAAAAATCGTTCAAATCGTTCAAACACACACAAACATAACTGAGGAGGGGGGGGGCGATGATGATGAGTCTGAGCAGCCTCCACTGCCACACACGTGAATATCGCCCAGGCGGCGCTGTTGGCAGCCGTCCCCACACGGAAAGCAGGGCGTTCGCTCGGGGAGAAATAGGGGCCTATTTCGTTAAAAAAATGATTCTGGGAAAACCCTTCTCCCACCTCTCTCCCGGGCATTTCTCCCAAGGGCAGGGGAAAAGATAGCGGTGGGGCTAGGGGGGCTAGCCCCAGTTGGCGGGCTGAGCGGCGGATTAGGTGGGGGTAGCCGCCCTCACTAAAAAAAAAAAAAAAAAGCCGATCGCCCATGATTGCTGGTGGGGGTGGTTTGGGTTTCCACCCCCCATAGAAGAGCGTCAACCCGGTTACACTGGTTCGACGGTCGACGTCGAAGAGAGCATGGTTTTACAGGAACAGATGCTCACTACCGTGGCCTCCGGCGGCTGGGGGGCTCCGCCCCCCAGACCCCCCTGGATCCTTCGATACCCAGTAGGTCAGGGAATCCAACCGCTCCAGTAGCCTCAGGCCTCAGGAGGACGCGCCAACTCACACAGAATCTACGCCCACAATGAACAGATGTTCACTACCGTGGCCTCTGGCGGCTGGGGGGCTCCGCCCCCCAGACCCCCATGTAGCGTGTGCCCGTCTAGTAACCAAGTCCTTGCGAGATAGCTCTCTCTCTGCCCCTCTCAACTGCTGGGGTCGAGAGGGTGTTCAGTTTGATGAAATGGGTGAAACCATGTCTCAGAGGCTCCCTCCTCGACCTGACGATGGAGAGCCTGCTTCTGATCGACGCTGAGGGGGTATCACACAGGCAGCGATGGGGCAGTACGTGGCACGTTTCCTCAGTAAGCCGCGCACTCTCAAGTACAGTACATTCAAGGAGTTGCAGGAGTGCATGATTGCAGCGAGGAGCTGGAGAGAGTCGACACCATCGGTGACAACTACCGGGGTGCAAACTGACAAGTAAGTGCACGAGGCGCGCGGCGAAGCCGCGCGCGCGCTACCCCCACCTAACCCCCACCTATTGGGCCCCGGTCAGAAAAGCTATCTTATGCCCTGCCCAAGGGGGAGAAATTAAATAAAAAAAGTTTCTCTGGGGTGTTCAGGGGGTTGGGAAACGTTCGGACATCACCTATTTTCGCCGAAAGTCGCAAAAGATCACAAACCTATGAAATAGGGGCTTTTTGCCAGCTTGCGATTTTATGGGATTTTTGGGGAAAATTTGGGAAATTTTGTGAATTTTTTTTCTCAAAAAGATTTTCCGGGCGGGGCGGGGGTGGGGACCACAGTGCATACAGGGGTGGGAGGGGTGTCTTCACCCAGTTGGGCAGTAGACCCACAAAATGACCCCACTACGATCCGCACAAATTCCAAATGTTCAAAAGAACGAGGTTTTGGAAAATTCGTGAGGGGGTCCCGCGAGGCGGCCCGGTGGGTGGGCGTGTGTGTTCACCCGTGATCAACCCCGGAACCAGACCCCTATTTCACAGGTAAGCTTAGCTCGTCCACCACCAATATGACTCCACTACGATCCACAAAATCCCAGAAGCGTTCAAAAGAATGGGTTTATAAAACCCCCATGGGGGGGTCCCGGTGGTGTCGGTGGATGGGTGCGTAGGCCTCCCGGTCACAATCCTCATCAGGACCGGAACCAGACCCGCATTTCATGGGTGAAACTAAGGGGTGGTCAGGGGGTTGGGAAAAGTGAAGGAAGCACCGATTATCGCCGAAAATCCGAAAAAGTCACGAAAAATCACAAACCGATGAAATCGGGCTCTTTTGTGGAGTTGTGATTTCTTGCGATTTTTTGCGATTTTTTGAGAAAATCGGGGAAATTTTGTGAAATTTTTTGTTTGAAAAAACATCCCGGGATTTTTTGAGATCACCGAAATTTGAAAAAAAATTCCCAGAATTTTCCTGGGAATTTTTTGAGATCTTCGTACTTGCCCAGACCCCTGAACACCCCATTCTCGGAAGTTTTTGCCTCAGGTGGGAAGGGGTTCTGAAGGAGAAGGGCAGCACCCTCTCGTACAAATTGATACCACCACGCTTCGCACGGAGCGGAAATAACCCAAAGAAGCGAGATCTGAACCTGCTGGGGACCGTCGGAGCTATTGCCGGCATCAGCATGGTCAAAGCCAGAGGAGGCCGAAGCCAAGAGCATAGTGGCCTGCCACAGGCACCAGGCCGCTGTACCTCTTGAGCATGCTGTCTCAAGGTGCACGTTGTCTGTATGTGGTGTTCGACTATGAAGCGGACTCGGGGACGAGGCTGACAAATGTTCACTACCGTGGCCTTCGGCGGCTGGGGGGCTCCGCCCCCCAGACCCCCCCTGTGCCCTGTGAAGTCTGTCCAACAGGAACTAACGAGCGCATGTGACCGTGCCCTTCCTTCTCGAGAACGGGTATCGGCGACGGTCCGTGATCCTGTTTTGGGTTCGTCACCAACTCCCGAAGTACTCACTGATTGCCGCAAAACCTCCATTTGCAGCCGCGAACCGCGAAATGGGCCCCTTGCGCCAAACATATATAGTACCCTGGTCTGGACCCTTCAGGCAATTTGTCTGAGGGGCCGATGTTGCATGATTTCGCGCGCGCGAAGCGCGCGCGAAAAAAATTTGAGGCGGCAATTTTACCCCTTTCTCCCACAGTCTCTGAGGAAGGTGGGAGATAGCGAACACCCTGACGGAAAGGCATAAGAAAAAGCTGCTGGGGGCCCTCGCTACGAGTCACTGTGAGTCACGAGTCGTCAGTTTTCAGCCAAACCTGGCTGACTTCTCACTTTTTCTCACTCAGTCACACTTGGTAGCGAGGGCCCCCGCTGATCCGCTATGCAAATCAACAAAAAAAAAGGTGGCTCCGCCGCTGTGCCGCCAACGGACAGAAGGAGGCCCCTTTTGTCTTGGTATCAAGGGTTAACGGGGTCTTCGCTACGGGGTGATCGTCAGGGTCCTGGGCAAGACGTTAAACTACCTGGGAGGGCTTCCCCAGACCATGACGGGTGCTTGCACCAGGAGTTTGAAACAGCCACTCATGCCTTGCGATGCTCAAGTGCCTGCTGGACCCCTATGTCCTTCAGGCCCCAAAGCAGGCAACGATATGGGAGCAACCTAACAGGGGAGGTGAAGAGGGCACGGGTCTTAGCCTGATGACACACTGCAACCTCAAGGTGAC
Source organism: Rhynchopus euleeides (assembly GCA_963210315.1). NCBI lineage: Eukaryota > Euglenozoa > Diplonemea > Diplonemida > Diplonemidae > Rhynchopus > Rhynchopus euleeides. The sequence goes on from OY723244.1 coordinate 282,910, forward strand.
TGGCGACACCTCTCCCACAGTCTGCGGCGACTCTGCCGTGGCGACAAGGCTTCCTGTCATGGGAGATCGCTGCGTGGATCAACGTGGCACCACCCGTGTGCTCGGCAGGTTGTTTCGGCACCTGTTTTCTCCGTGTCATGCTTTTCGTGAGCGTGTCAGGGATGTTGGCACACGCTGGGGAGGGTTCACATGATGACATAACATATATCAGAAGCACACACCCACGTGGCGCTGTCCTTGGCAGGACTTTGAAAGTGCCGCCTTGATATCCTTGTTGGATAGAACCCTCATATCACACCCTCAATCAGCTGACGATCGTCAGTGCATTTTGGTGAATTTCCTGCTGAATTAGCTGAAAACTGACGGAGATTGACGAAGGATAACGGCCAGCGAAGACCCCCTAAGAATGTGCAAATTCCTGCAGAACTTACAAGTTTTGCTTGTCACAACAGACAGGCCGCTGCTATGTGTTTACCAATTTCTTTGTGATTGCTCAATCCACATCCCATCCATTGTCAACACTCCAAGCAATGTTTCCTCTACTCTACGGGGTGTGCGTATGTCACCCCCTCCCGATTTTTGCACCTGTGTGGGATGACAGAAAAACCGGGAGTAAGTAGGTCTTTGGTTTGTTAGGCCCCATATTCAAGGAATATGGGGGGGTCTCCCTAATGAATGTCACAGAAGAGACCACCCAGCCCCCAGGCCCATATTCCCCCGTATGGGGGCCGCTTTTCTGGGACCCCCATATTTCCCCCATATGGGGTTGCACGTAGGCCTAGGGTGCTACTGTGTTATATGTACCTGCTGCGGCTGCAATCTTGTTTTTTTTGGAATGATTTCAACGACCCTACCCGCTGCTCGGCGTGTGTGCCGCTCCTCCTCGTGGTGCGAGCAGCTGCACACGGCGCTCGGGACTGGCGTGATCCCAAAAAAAGATAGGGTGCTGTTTGTGCGCCAAACCCGGGCCAATAAACCAAACCCGACTGTTTGCTCTGTTGGGTTAGCGGACCCGCACCGTACAGAAAGTCCTCGAAAGACGACGCACGAGAACTGATACGCTATCAAAAAACCAAACCAAAAAAAAACCCCCCCAAGCCACGCACACACCACAGAGTCTAGGGCGGGCCGTCTCATCAACGGCCCTGGGCACGCACGACTTCTCTGAGAAGAATATCAAACAATCTGCGGCTACCCTGGGGGAACCCCCCCCCCCCCCCTGGCGCACTGCGCTGAGAGAATTTACCTTCTTTTTAATTTGTGTGACGCTTACACCCCCCCCCCCCATACCCCATATCCCATGATAAAAAGCAGGGTCAAAAACTATGCGTCTGCAAATCAGTAAGGGGGAGAGAAGAACCAGCGGATATTCGTCAACCGCGAGAACGCAGAACACCCCACTAGCATGCCGGGCGTGTGAAGTGTTCGCAAGAATCCGCACGGTGAAAAGTTTCCTGAGTTGGCTACGCCGAACTTACAAAATATAGCTGGACTGGAGTCGTGCAGGATCATTCGTGAAGAAATACGAAAGGTAAACGAGAAAAAGTTTTTCGTTGATCGCACGACACACACAGAAAATTTTGCCTGCGGAAGTGTTGGTGTGTGATTGGCAGGCGCATAAGACTGTGTGTGACGGCAAGCACCTAGCACTTCCCCTATCGCTGCATTTCCGCCTGACAAGCACCTTGTTGGGAGAAAAAAATAGCCACAAGCAATCAAACCTCACACACACACACACACACACACACACACACCCGGTGCGATACTGAAGGGGAGGTGATACTGCCCGTGCAGGGCGACACCGCCTCAAAACCTGATAACAACACGCACACCCACCCCCACCCGCAGCATCTTTTCTTATTTCTGTTTGCTGCAGGAGAGGGGGGGGGGATGAGGAGTGTGGCCTTTTTTGGTGTCGACAGTCACATACACCGTGAGAGCGAGGCTCTGCACAGGTACGATTTGTCCCATTGACGCCCCTGGGGAGGTGAGGAGTGGCTTTTTTTTCCTGTTGCCGTTTTTTTGTTGCCCTTGTAAATAGCGGCAAACCCCCCCCCCCCCACCCCCCCCCCCACCCAACTATCATCAGGACGCCGGGCAGGAGGGCACTGTGAAGAACAAGAAGAACACATTACGCACGCACCCCACTTCACGTATAGTGAGCGGGCCAATCAAAAAGGGGGGGAGGGGGGGGGGGGGGGGGGCGAGGGCTACCGCTGAGGAAGAGAGTGGAGGAAAAGGAAACCACGGGACGACCTCCCTTCACTCGATACGCGGGTTGGGCCCAGCGGGCCCAGTCAAGGGGGGTGGGGGGGGGGGGGGTGCATTCAAAACACGGTGGGATCTTGTAAATTTTACATGTATAACTACAAGTATAATACATGTATTATACATGTATAATACTTGCATGTCAACTATTATGCATGTATAATACATGTATATGCCTGAAATATACATGTAAAATACATGTACCGGAGGATCCTTGAAATCGGTAGTGGACAGTAGCGGACAGGGCGGACATTTCCTTGTGGAAAAAGTGCCCGAAAAAAAAATTCGAAAAGGTCCCCCTTACAGAATTCGCCTTTTTTCAAAAAATCGGAAAATTTCGGACCGCAATTTGTACCCAAGAAAGTGCCGAATTTTCGGACTTGGTCCGATTTGAACGATTTCCGTGCCTCTTGCAACCCCCATGAGGGGGGGCTGCTGTTTCGGGTTCTTCCGGTGGTACATGCTGGGGTGTCAGGACAGGGAATCCTGCTCGCTGTACCCGGTGATCCCTGACGCAGCCAGGAAGTGGAGAGCCTTGGAACCCTGGTTGAGGCCTGTAACACCCGGCCTTCCTGCCACTTCTGGCATTGTGGAGTGGAGGTGGATATGGAGAAGGTTCTCTCTCCGTCCGGTCGAGCACAACCGTCCTCTCCAGCCAGGGGCCATCTACTTTCCAAACAAGGGCCAGGAACATGCTCAAACAAACTAATTGATCAGAAAATCTGGCTAGCCGTGGAATCATTGAGCAAAATTTGGGGAGTGATTGGTGCCCCATTGCTGCATATGACATGTCCATTTTTGACGATTTTTGGGCAGAATTTGGTGCGTGGGACCTTTCGATTTTCATGAATTTTTCGGAATTTCGTGGGGACCGGTACCCCATTTGAGGGCCAAAAATCTCATTTCCGAGGCCTGGGAATGGTCGCAGTGGCCTCAGATGTCCAAAAACGTTCAATTGACCTCTCCTCGAAAAAAAATTCGAAAGGTCCCCCCTACTGGCACCCCGGATTAGGACATGTCTCTGGGGGTGTCCGGGGGGCATTTTTGGCCCATTTTTGGCTGGGGAAAATGGGCCATTTTTCACGATTTTTTCGGTTTTTTGTCCGGACCGGCACCGCATTTGAGGGGCCAAAATCTGATTTCCGAGGCCCGGGAATGGTCGCAGTGGCTTCATTTGGCCAAAAACGTTCAATTTACCCTTCTCCAAAAAAAAAATTCGAAAGGGTCCCCCTACAAATCGCCGGTCTTAGGAGCAAAAAATTTGGGCACCCAGATTTCAAAAAATTTCAAACTATTTTCTGGACCAAAAATCAAACTATTGAGGTCCTGGCCGGACATGTCCGGGGGGGGGGTCAAAATTGGATTTCCCGAATTTCCGGGTCCGGACATGTCCGCCCGGACATCCGGACACCAGAAAATGTCCGCCCGGACATGTCCGCCCTGTCCGGGGCGGACATTTCTGGATGTCCGGATGTCCGGGCGGACATGTCCGGGCGGGAAATTCGGGAAATGTCCGGGGGGGGGGGGGGGGGGGGGGGGGGGTCAAAATTGGACCCGGACATCCGGACACCCGGATTTCCGGGTCCGGGCATGTCCGCCCTGTCCGCCCTGAAATCGCCTAAGGGGCCGGGGGAAATCCAGGAATATGAAGAATCCTCCACCGTATACGTAAATATTATGGAACGTAAATATTATGGAACGTAAATATTTTGGAACGCTGGTGGGTTGGCGTTCCAGATTTTTTTCGTTCCATAATATTTACAGGGCTTTCTGCGACTCGGGGACTTGGACCAGGGGATCGGACGGCATACAGAGTCCCTGACGGGACCTACTCGTGCACTTTTCGCGCGATTCCTGACGCAAGCCGTCCTCACCACCGAGTCCCCAACTGGCCCTGTAAATATTTTGGAACGTAAATATTATGGAACGGACCGGCCAAAAATGGGCCCGTTCCATAATATTTACGTATACGGTATATCAAGTAAAAATACATGTACCGTATACGTAAATATTTTGGAACGTAAATATTATGGAACGTAAATATTTTGGAACGCTGGTGGGTTGGCGTTCCAGATTTTTTTCGTTCCATAATATTTACAGGGCTTTCTGCGACTCGGGGACTTGGACCAGGGGATCGGACGGCATACAGAGTCCCTGACGGGACCTACTCGTGCACTTTTCGCGCGATTCCTGACGCAAGCCGTCCTCACCACCGAGTCCCCAACTGGCCCTGTAAATATTTTGGAACGTAAATATTATGGAACGGACCGGCCAAAAATGGGCCCGTTCCATAATATTTACGTTCCATAATATTTACGTATACGGTATAATACTTGCATGTCAACTATTATACATGTATTTTTACTTGATATACATGTATTTTACATGTATATTTCAGGCATTTACATGTATTTTACATGTATAATACTTGTCATGCAAGTATTATACATGTATTTTACTTGCATGCAAGTATTTTACTTGTCATGCAAGTATTATACATGTATTTTACTTGTCATGCAAGTATTTTACATGTATAATACTTGCATGACAAGTATTATACATGTAAAATACATGTAAATGCCTGAAATATACATGTAAAATACATGGATATCAAGTAAAAATACAAGTATAATAGTTGACATGCAAGTATTATACTTGTATTTTTACTTGATATACATGTATTTTACATGTATATTTCAGGCATATACATGTATTATACATGTATAATAGTTGACATGCAAGTATTATACATGTATAATACATGTATATACTTGTAGTTATACATGTAAAATTTACAAGATCCCACCGTGAACAAAAGGAATCGGCGCCGCATTTGGCCTTTTTTTTTCCCGAGCCTTGCTTGTCTGCATGTTATTTTGTTGCTGGGGGGACGAGCGGTTCAGAAAGGCAGTCTATAAACAGTCCTCTTGCAGATGACCTGTTTGGGCCCCCATCTGAACTAACCTGCGTGTTGAACGCTTGTTCTGTTTCTGTTCTGTTTTTTTTGTGACAGGAATTCTTTAGTTGCGGTTATTGGGCGGGTGGGGGAGGGGGGTATTGAAATAGAAGTATCACACTGTCGAGGTGTGGGAAGCTGTGTGCTGTGGGTGCCAACGAAGGACACATCACTGTGTTTGACACCGTCACCGCTGATGAGGTGGAGGCCATAACGCACGGCAACGAGGTGATACCTTCCGTATCCTTCTCTGCATGTGGGACGCGGTTGGCCACCTGCTCTTCTGATGCTGCGAACATCTGCGTGTGGCTGACATCAACCTGGAAGCAGGTGTGCATCCTCAGTGACACCACCGTGTTCTGTACAGCGTGGACACACTGCGGACGTCTGGTCTCCGGTGACCTCCATGGCAAACTGCGTGTGTGGGACTTGAAGGGCACACCGAGCCACAGTGCTGCAGGGTCACAGCAATGTTGTTCGCAGCATTGCTGTGTCGGGCACGAGGATCTTCAGCGGGTCAAAAGACAAGACGATCCGTGTGCGTAGAAGTCGAAGGAGGCCCAAGGGTGATCTCCCGACACTCGTTATTGGGGGGGGGGGGGGGCGGTGTGGGTGTGAGGGGATGAGGGGACAATGAGGGGATGAACGATTCGCTCAGAAGTGCAGGGAGGGGGCGCTGTGTGACTCACAAAACCCGCAACACCCCAAACATCCCCCCACCCCACCCCACCCCCTTGCCCCCTTCTGGAGCCTTCGCTCTCTGTCAAAGCTGTGGTCAGTTATGTCTTGGTATCAAGGTTTAAGAATGTGTAAATTCCTGCAGAACTTACAGGTTTTGCTTGTCACAACATTGGGGGGGGGGGGGTTTGTTTGTTTGTTTTTGTTGCCTTTGTGTCAATACACTGCAACACCAAATACCAAGGGTGGGGGCGTTCTGTCTCTAGTCCTGTTTCATTCGTGTGTTCATTCTGAATACAAGATGATGGAAACAAAAGAAGGGAAAACAGGCATGCCCCTCACCACTCAGCGTATCTGCAGAGCCATGTGCACGTACGTACACTCTGGGTACACATAGCCGCTCTGTCAAAGCTGTGGTCAGGTTGTCCCCCTTTTGTGAATTGCTTTGTAATGCTCATCCACATCCCATCCATTATCAACACTCCAAGCAATGTTTCCTATACTCTATTAAGAGGTTGCCCCCCTTGTGTGAAGCGAGGCGCTTTTCATCACCTGCACTCCTAGGCGAGGGCTCCCGTGTCGTTGCATTGGGGGCCTTGGCTCGGATGTGCAGCTCAGTGAGAAAAAGCGAGCCCGCCCTCACAACACTGGCTGGAAAGCGACACAGCTTGACACCCAGTGAGGGCCTTCGCTGAGAAGTGAGGAAAAGTCACCCGCCTTACAAAACTGCCCTGTGAAAGTGGAACAGTTTGACACACAGTGGCACAGAGCGAAGGCCCCCAGTTAGCAAACATTGCAAGAAAAAAAAACATTTGCGCCTGCACATCAGAAAGGGGAGAGAAGAACCGGCGGGGGTTTCGTCGATCGCAAGAACACCCCCACACACGCCTGCTGCGGGTGTGGTGTGTGTCCTGTAGGATCTGCATAGCAAAGCTTCCTTCGTTCTGTAGCACAGCTCCAAAAAATAATGATCTTTTTTTTTGTCGAGTGGATATGTCGTGATCGGCTGCCACTTTTTTGAGTTGAAAAATGCTGCTTTTCCACAAAATGGAATAAAAGACCCATTTCTGGGCACTCCGGCAGCTGGTGATGCTGTGGTCAGAAACACACGCAAACACGCGGGAAGGGGAAGGGTCGAGACGGGGGCAGAGAGGAAAGCTGAAGTCGGGAAAAGCAAGACACTGATTACCAACGGTGCACCCTGAGAAGCCTGATTGACGCCGTTATTTTGTTGACGCAGAACACCACGCATTCTCGCCTCTGACGCAGTTCGTGGTTGTTTGGCAGAGCTCCCCTTGGGACGCCCTTCCGTTTCCTCTACTCTAGTACTGCTGCTCGTCAGACGGAAAGCGTCTTTCGTTATGTCAACAGATTTTTCAATTCGACAACGCTCGCAAACGCAAACGGGTGTGTAGGTTTGCGGGTTTCATCGGGTGCCTTGACTCAGAAGTGCAGAACAGTGAGCCGCCTCACAACAAAAGAGACAAAACTGACACAGTTCGACACAGGGCGAAGGCCCCCATTGCAGTTCGATAGCGAACTAACACCGTACAGAGTGCCCCCTAGGCACACAACGTGAGAACCGGACCCGCGACAGGACAAAGGTTTGACGATTCGAACGATTTGAACATTTTATTGACCGGGCTTACAGCGCATCCCCTCCCTAGCGAGAAAGGCCGCTGTCTCGGGGGGGTTTCCCCCCCGAAATAGAAAAGGCACGAAGTGCACCAAAAAATGCACCAGTTTCGACACAGTTAGCGAAGGTCCTCGCATCCCAGTGTGACGAGAAGAAGTGGGGGGAAAGGGTTGCGCGAGAGAGAGAGAGAGAGTCGGGGTTGGAACATAATACAGAACGGAATGAAGAGTAACAGAGAAGCACAGAGACCAGAAGACGAGGGGAGGGCGCAGAATTGAACAAGGCGGCGGGGAAGAGGGGTTGTGGGGCATGTTCAGCAACGCTGCAGCAGGAAAACGATATGTGCCCCCATCGTGAAGTGGCAGCAAAACGAGATGGCAAACCAAGCGTTGCCGAAAGGTGTTTTGTGGTAAGGCAGACCCCTCACGAGTCGTGTACACCACTCCCCAGTCTGATGAAGTGGTGTGGGTGGGGTAGGGTTCGGAAGATCCAGATAAAGGGGGTCTTCGCGACGGGCTACTTGTCGCTGAGCGCACACTCCCGTGTCAAAGGCTGTGTAAGCCCCTGTGAAGTGGCATGAAAGTGATCCTTATAAAGCTTCAGGGGGTCTTCGCTACGGGGTGGTCGTCAGTGCATTTTCGTGCATTTCCTGTTGAATTAGGTGAAAACTGACGATTTGACGAAGGATACCGACCAGCGAAGACCCCCAAAAAGGCACAGAAAATCCCTCCAGTTGGGCTGCGCCGAACTACCAAAAAAAATATGATCGGGCTGTTGTGTGTGCGCCAAACCAAAAATTGCTGCGTGGAAACCGTGATTCCGTCTTCCTTATTTTGACGCGTCATTTTTGGCGCTTCCACCAAACATGCCACTGTTTTGCTCGCATATTGTTTGTGATGCGCTTGGCGTGTTGATCTGTCCTCACCCCTGCAAGCAGGTCCGAGGGCAAAGCACTTTCAAAGCATAGACGAAGGCCTATCCTGAACGAAAGGATGTGTGTCACAGCAGAGGAAATGCACAGGCTTTTTCTTTTTTGTTTTTTAGAGGCCCATTTTATGCTTTTTGAGATACACCGCCTGTTTCTCCGTCGGCCCCATCGCCCCTCTCCCCCCCACCCCACCCCACCCCCGACCTTTTCGTTGCCCGAACCCGCGAAACTGCCGGACGACTTCAGCTGAGAGGCACGCATGCCAGAGCTGCGTCGCTGTCTGCGATGCACTTCCCGCCCATCAATGGCAACAGCGCCTGCGCCTGCGCCTGCGACTTGTCAGGCTTGACACGCCCGCCACGCCTCCTGAGCCTCGCGACAAGGCCATCGTCGACCAGCCCGAGACGCTCTGCCGCGCCATGCGTCATCACCGCACCGTGTGTCAGGAGCAGGGTGCACGTCTTCATCCTCCCCGCGTCGATAGCACGCGTCAGCGCCGTGTTCCCACTGCGATCACTCTGGTTCACATCAGCTCCGTGCCGCAGCAGCAGCCCAGCCAGGGCTTCGGACGGCTGCAGACAAGCCTGCATCAGGGGCGTCTCACCGTAGGGCCCAGCACAGTTGACGTCTGCCCCTGCCTCGACCAACGCGACGCAGCATGCCGCTCGCCCCTGGGCCAGGGCGTACCACAGGGGGGAGGCGCCGCAGGAGGAGGAGGCGGAGAGGTCAGCACCGTGCTGCAGCAGCAGCTTGCAGCATTCGATGTCCCCGCATGCGATGCAGCGCTGGAGGGGCGTGCAGCCGTTCCGGTCGCGGAAGTTGAGGTTCGCGCCGTTGCGGAGCAGGAAGGCCAGGGCCTCGCGGGAGTTGGCGGCCTGCATCAGCGGGGTGTCGCCGTCGATGGGGCAGACCCGGTTGGCATCCGCCCCCAGCTCGATGAGGAGAGCGGCTGTGTCCCAGGCTGACGCCTTTAAGGCGGCGAGGAGAGGGGACTTCCCGGTGGCCTGGAGGCTGGTTGCGTTGACGTCGGCGCCAGCTCTGACGAGGAGCTCGCAGAGCGCGTTGTTTGCGGTGGAGGCAGCGCGGATGAGCTGGTTGAATCCGTCTGCAAGCCCCGATTGAATGATGAGTGCCGCGATGTCTGCCTCCCCGCGTGAAGCGTGTTCAGCGAGGACGTCGTTGTCGATGGAGGTGATGCCCATCTTTCGAAGCAACTCGCGGGCTTTGATGTCGTCAGCTATGTGAAGTTCGAGCCGGTCCCCGTCGCAGAGCCCGACATTGCTGATCTGCTGCGTCTCGTCCTGCAGGATCTCCCCTTCGAACACGATCCCAAATACGCCTTCTGTGAAACACAGCTCCGAAGCGATGCGGGATTTGAGATCTCTCACCGTGTCATTTGGCTGCACCTCCACGACGTCATCACACCCATGTATAACCACAACCACCTGCATCGGCACGGCGCAAGGAGGGCGGCAGGAGCTGTTGATGATCACCCTTCACTCGTTATGCAGGGTTGTGTCTGAGATCCAGTGCTGATACCGGGAGGGTGGCGGGTGGGGGAAACGTGAGGTGCCACGAACGGGGGGGGGGGTTTTGATCGTCGAGGGACGGGGGGGGTGTGTGATTATTGTCAAGAGTGAAAACAAAGGTTGTCACGAAGTGGAGGGGGTGGGGGGGGGGGTGGGGTGTGGTGGGATGAAGGGAAGAAAAGAAGAAGGAGACACGGAAAGGACGCTCACGGCGCGGAATATTAGGCTGAAAGGCGTGCCTGTTCTGGGTGCGGGGGTGGGTGCGGTGCAGAGTGCTGTGGCGCAGAGGCGGCGCTGTTTCCCAGCAGAACGTTGGGGGATTCCTGGGGGAGGGAGGGGGGGTGGGGGTGTGGGGCAGTCTGCAGAAGAAGCACTGCGCTCCATCCGTTTCGCCCTCTATTCTCATCTCGGACTTTGTATAGCGCGTTGCCGGGAGATGTTTCGCTGCTGCCTGCTGTCGGCTGGCTGGTGCCTTGTGGGCCGTGCCCCGGGCGCCTGGTGGTGCATCTTGCCCACCTTGCCTCGAGGTGTTGTTGCTCAGAGAGTCGCTGTTTCCGGTGTCGGGATTCGCGTCAGTCAAACAGCCACTGCAAGTACATCTCCTGACGACGAGACACAGTGCGCTCAGGGTGAAGCGGAAGACACATCACTCACAGTGATGTAACAGTCGCTCACTGGCGTGAAGACCCACCTCCCGCAGGGGCTGAGGGCAACAAGCTCCCTATAGAGCTCGACCTTCCCCAGATACTCCCATGTGCTGGGGCGGTACAGCTTGCCGGTGGTCAGAAGACCTACTGCAACAACATCACCTGGCTGTGACACAGCAAGTGTGTAGGGATAGGCGTCCAGTTGCACAGTACGCAGGCAGCTGAGGGAGGTCGTGCACCACACCTTGAGTGTCTTGTCGGAAGAGCACGACACCAGGTGCTGCTCGTCCTGAGTCAGGGCGATGCCGTTCACACAACCAGTGCGCCACACCCAGTGTGGCCATCCAGGGTGTGTGTGTGTGTGAGGGTGCTGATATCCCACACACGGATCGTCTTGTCAAGTGACCCGCTGAAGATCCTCGTGCCCGACACAGCAATGCTGACTACAGTACCGCTTTGACCCTCCAGCACTGTGGCGCTCGGTGTGCCCTTCAAGTCCCACACACGCACTTCGCCGTTGTCGTCTCCGGATACCAGACGTCCGCAGTGTGTCCACGCTGCACTCCTCGCGGAGCCGCCGCGGAGCATGCACACCTCCTCCCAGGTTGATGTCAGCCGCACGCTGATGGGGCCGTGCCAGCCCGTCGCCAACCACGTCCCGCAGACAGAGAAGGAGACGCAAAAAATTTGACACCCCTCTCTAGAGAAGCTCTCCACCACATCAGCGGTGACGGTGTTCACCACAGTGATCTGTGCGCGGTGTACGTAGTCTCCGTCGTAGGCACCCACAGCACACAGCTTCCCACACCTCGACAGTGTGATGCACCTTATTAAGCCACCCATCCGTGAGTAGCATGCAGGAGCCTTGACGATGGGCCAGCGTGGGACGAGTTTGACAGCACCCCCGTCCTCCAGACCCGTGTCGGCAACGCGCTGTTCGTCGTCCAGCTCCTCCTCACACCATTCGATGTGTGCTGCCACGTTCTCAGCCTCACGGTCTGCGTTGTTGATAGAACCCGGGAACATCTCGTTGAGCGCAACCACCTTCAGCTCGACCACGGTCCCGTCTTCCGCAACACCGACGACACAGCTGTCGCCGGTCCCGGCATGACGAACAGTCACATCCACGGTGGGGCCGTCCCTGCATGTGGTCACAGTGTGGTGGGTGGTTGGGGAGGTGGGGGATGGCTGTTGGTCTTTACTCTACTGTCATGTTATTGGTTTATTTCTGTGTACAGATACACACTGCTGATTCGCTTGTCGGGTGGGGGGGGGGGGGGGAAAGAAACATACACGGTGGGATCTTGTAAATTTTACATGTATAACTACAAGTATATACATGTATTATACATGTATAATACTTGCATGTCAACTATTATACATGTATAATACATGTATATGCCTGAAATATACATGTAAAATACATGTATATCAAGTAAAAATACAAGTATAATACTTGCATGTCAACTATTATACTTGTATTTTTACTTGATATACATGTATTTTACATGTATATTTCAGGCATTTACATGTATTTTACATGTATAATACTTGTCATGCAAGTATTATACATGTAAAATACTTGCATGACAAGTAAAATACTTGCATGCAAGTAAAATACATGTATTTTACTTGCATGCAAGTATTTTACTTGTCATGCAAGTATTATACATGTATAATACTTGCATGACAAGTATTATACATGTAAAATACATGTAAATGCCTGAAATATACATGTAAAATACATGTATATCAAGTAAAAATACATGTATAATAGTTGACATGCAAGTATTATACATGTATTTTTACTTGATATACATGTATTTTACATGTATATTTCAGGCATATACACATACATCGGGCGTTATTGCGTTACCAGTAACGGTAATACCGTTATTTTTTCGGTAAAATAACTTACCGTTAATAACGTTCCAGAACGGCCGAATAACGTTATCCGAAAATCGGTAACGTTATTTTTCCGCGTTATACCGTTATCGATAACGGTAATACCGTTATTACCGTTATCAGGAACGGTAATAACGTTATCGGTAACGTTATTACCGTTATTACCGTTATCGGTAACGGTAATACCGTTATCAGTAACGGTAATAACGTTATCGGTAACGTTATTACCGTTATTACCGGTAATACCGCGTTATTTTCGGTATTTTTGGGCAACTTCTATAGGGGGACCCTTTTCGAATTTTTTTTTCGGGGTGGCCAGAATGGGCTGTTTTAGGCTATTTGAGGCCATTTTCGAGCAAATTTTTGGGTTTAGAGCCACGCAAAGGGTCTAAAATGGGCATGCCAATCTCAAAAAATGCTCAAAATTCCGAGAGATTTCAGATTTTTCGAATTTTTTGACCGAGAAAATTCTGACCCCAAAATGTGGTCCTTGTGGTCTGGAACTGTCCGTTGTCGAAGGAATTGGTGAAAAAATCGTGATTTTTGGCCTCTGGATCACCCATGCCGTCCCAAAAATCAAGCAAAAGAGGTTTGGTAGGTGCATTTTTGGGTGAACATGAGCCATTGTGCCAACCTGCTTGATTTCACCCGAAAATTGGAATCCGTTGAATATGGTTTCTGATGAAAATGTGAAAATTTTCGACCTTCTTCGCAGTTTTTGCCACTTCCTTGCCCCATCTTTCCCACCCAAAATCGAAGTACCGTGAATGGTGTTGTTGAAAGGTCCAAATTGCGTTGGTTGTGCGTAGTTCTGCCGAAATCGTGCACACGTTGTGCATAGTGCATGTGTAACGCCATTTGCGACCAAAATGTAAATTTCCTGCACCCGAGCGTTGACGCTTCCACACACCCTTACAAACCCACTTGCCTGATGAAGGGGGTGGTGTGTAGAGCACGTTTGGCAGGGCTGAATGACACTTTCCGCGCGAAGGTCGTGTGCGTAATTAAAAAACGGTCCGAGGGCCGGAGGCCCGAGGCCTTTTTTTACCTGCACGAGGGTGCAATTGAGGCCGATACGGGGTGCAGATGATGGTTTCTTGCACAACCCAGTCATGTTTTGCACATCACGACGAACTCGGAAATTCCTCATATTTGCACTCCAGGTCTCATATTTGCACTGGTGCAAATATGGGACCTGGAGTGCGTGCAAATAATGACTGGGGGGTGCAAGAAAGTTCAAATTGTGTAGTTCCTGCGTACTTCGTGCGTAGCCCGAGCGTACTTTGGGTAGTTCGTGCGTATATTGTGCGAAGCGTCTTTGACAGCACCAGTAACGGACTTTTGGAACGTAACTATTTTAGAACGGACCGGGAAAAAATGGGCACGTCGCTACTTCGCGCTACTTCGTCGCTCGTAACGAGTAAAAATATCAGGTGGTTTATACACCGCCAATGTGAGGTGTGCGGGTGTATTCCTGAAGGATTCACTTCTGCGTCCACACTGAGTGATTTTGGAGTGATTTTCACTCCAAATTTCACTCCAGGAACATTGGATGCTGCAAGGTTGCAGGGGTTTCTGCAGTATTTGCCTTGAAAAAGCCAAAAAACATGATTTTTTCACGAAACTCGACATGTCCGTGCGTTATTATCCAAAAAATGGTCCCAGGGGGGTATTCTGGAGCCATCTCCACCAAAAACTACACCATCCGCCCGCAAAATTGTCCGAATAACGCAAGCACCTATTCTTCGGCTGTCCCGCGACAGCGTCAGCCCGACACCACCTCACAGCCACAAACGTGCACAACCTGCTGCTGCACAACTGCAAGGGGGCCCTACGCTACCTGGCTGAGGCAGGGGTGACGGAGCACAGCGAGAAGGACTACCTGATCTCGTGAAACCTGCAAAAATCAACAGCGGTCAAGGGCTTCGGCCTGACACCCCAGCACCCCCCCCCCCCCACCCCCAGACCCACGTCACTTTCCACGGGCCGCCAGGCGCGTCAGCGTCGGCGACCGCCCGCCCCCAGTCTGAGAGGCAGCAGCCACGACTCGGCAGGAGGCGGGCACAACAAAAAAAGGGAGAGTCGTCACTGTGCATATCAGCACGGTCCCGCCCTCTGAGCCAGACTAACCCGCCCATAAAGGAAAAGAGGAAGAGGCGACGTAAGGCAATGCCTCCGTGCGGCAAGGAGAACACGAAACAGCGTCCCCCCTCACCGGGGGACGCGACGAGCACGGCCAAAAATCGTTCAAATCGTTCATAACGCAAGTTTTCATGAAAATAACGGAAAAATAACGCGTTATTTTAGGAGAAAACGTTTTCCAATTTTTTGACATCACGGAGTGGCCCCCTGGAGTGATATTTTACCCAAGAAAATTCTTTTAGGGGGGGTAGGGACCCGAGTTTCGGGTCAGATTCACCGGGAAATGCTGCCTTTTTTGGGGTCAAAAAATAACGCAAAAATAACGTTATTACCGTTACTGGTAACGGAATAACGCCCAATGTATGTATACATGTATTATACATGCATAATAGTTGACATGCAAGTATTATACATGTATAATACATGTATTATACTTGTAGTTATACATGTAAAATTTACAAGATCCCACCGTGTATCAAAAGACATAGCAAAAACGGGGGTTGGGGGAGGGGGGGGGGGGGGAAATGGTTGAGAAAAAACATACATCAGGGGTGGGGGCGTTCTGTTATGGTTTTTGTTTCATTCGTGTGTTCGTTCTGAAGACAAGATAATGGAAACAAAAGGGAAAACAGGCATGCCCCTCACCACTCAGCGTATCTGCAGAGCCATGTGCACGTAAGTACACTCTGGGTACACATCGCCGCTCTGCCTTGGGAACAGAGAATGGGGTTTAACACGCTGAACTCCTCTATGTAAAAAACAAGGGGTAGGCGGTCACATTCTCAGGTTCTGGGGGGGGGGGGGGGGGGGGAAAGTTTGAAAAAACGCAAAATCCATAGCACGCACCTTGTCTCACTAACACAGACCGTTGCCTCTCAACACTTCCCGTCTCCTATGTTGTCATAGCCTTCAAACAAAACACGTGGTCGTAGCTGTTGGTCTTTACTCTGTTGCGCCTCTGCGTCTCCAGACAAAAACACTCAGAAGCATGTTTCTTGTATTGCAGGGCTGTGTCTCGAGCACACTCCATTCCATCTGTGCCACTTGCTTCCCACCCACACGAGTGTGTGTGCTTCACAACAAACAGGATCACCATACCTTTGCTCCGGTGTTCGCCACCTGCGGGCTGTGTGGGGCTGGTCGTGAGTGCCTTCCCCACGGGCGGCACCCCCTCCGCCGGGACGACAGCCTGCAGGGACCCACCCGCGGGAGTTGGGGTCGCAGCTGATTGCACCTCACAGGCCGTGACGCGACGCCGCTTCGACAGCGGGGTGTTCGTGCCGCTGTCGGTGTGGGTGTGGCTTTGGGGGGACGCGCTCTGTGGGGGAGTGCCCAGCTCCGCTGCGGGGGGCGTCACGCACCTCCCCTTCTTCCCGCCCCTCGCAGACATGGTGACGGGAGGAGGCTGTGTGGGAGGTGGTGTGCGCGTGGGGTGGTGTGCCCCACACGCCCTGCTGCGGTGGTGCGGTGCTGTGTGCGGAAGTGCAAAGCCACACCACTGAAGTGACAGCAACACGCGGCAGCAAACCTGGAGCGGGGGCAAGACAACGGAGGTGGGGTGCGAGGCACGGCACAGCACACAGGGTTCCGAGACACGGCACCACAGGTCGCATGGTGGGCAGCACTGCCCCTCACGCTGCACGTGAGGCAGGCGGGTCCCGGGTTGGCAAAACACAGCAGCCCCGCGGTTGGTTGGCCCGCCCTGCTGCTGGGGCGCTGCCGCAACACCCGATACCCCCCGCCCCACCACTGCACTGCACTGCACTCCGTGCAAACACCCCTCACAGCCTTTCGCTGTGGGGTGAGGACCCTGTCGCGTTGTGTCGCCCAGTGTGGCTGGACCACAAGTGCGGGGAGCGGCATGCAGGTGCATGGGCACTGGGGTGGTGGCCCACGCAGGTGTCGGGGTCGCAATGTGAACAGAGCGCAGACAACCGGCGTGGGCCAGCCCCTGTGGCACCCGTGACGATGCATGGGGCACTGGCTGGACCTGCCTGGGGCAACACACGACAGGGCTGGGGTTAACATCAAAACGCGTCTTCGCTGTCGAAATGGAACACAGCAGACACATGGCATTCAAAAAGACAAGGCTGTTGTTTGTGCGCCCAAGGCGGGGAAAATGATGAAGCACCTGTTTGTGTCGGAGGACAGAAAAGGGAAGAAGGGATGAGGCGAAAATTCCGAGATCCCAGAGAGAGTGGTTGCACTTCTTGAAGGCTTCCGCTATCTCGATCTTCGACGTCACAAATTTACTTGTTACACTTGCCCGTCAGGTGGACCACCGGGCGGGGAGAGATCCGGTGTGAGGCACTTGGGTCCATCCAGGTGTGATACATTTGAACACACACACACCCAACCCTGGGTTTTGCAGGAAAAGGCGGCAAAGGACCTCTGACTTGGTGTGAAGCATCAACGAAAAAAACACCTTCGTGACGAAATACCCAAATGTCCTGGCTGATGAAGGTGTGGTGGTATGCTGAGTGCAGAGCACGGCCGCCTCCTCAAACAAGACCAGGACTGCAGTTCCTAAAGCTATGAGTTGGGAAGCGGAGCACATCCCACACACATTCGTTGCAGCGTGGGGTGGGGGTTCGGTGGCCTTGTCGGCCTGGGACTTTTGCCTGAGAACACACGAGGTTGTATGGCTAAAATACTATCCTTTCCGTTTGCTTCACTCACTCGCTACAGGGAAACATGAAGGGAAAAGAACCTTGTTGTTTTGTTGCCGCTTCCACCTATCCCCTACAGGGATTGTGTTGGTTGCATGAAAATATGGAAGAGACGCACAACAGCTGCTGGACACAGGCGAACCTGGTCGGCCTGGGAGGGCGGGAGGGCGTGGGGTGGTGGTGGGAACGGAGCTCTGCCAACAGGCACATCGGTTGGGGCGTGGGAGGGAGGGGAGAGGACCCTGTCGCGTTGTGTCGCCCAGTGTGGCTGGACCACAAGTGCGGGGAGCGGCATGCAGGTGCATGGGCACTGGGGTGGCCCACGCAGGTGTCGGGGTCGCAATGTGAACAGAGCGCAGACAACGGCGTGGGCCAGCCCCTGTGGCACCCGTGACGATGCATGGGGCACTGGCTGGACCTGCCTGGGGCAACACACGACAGGGCTGGGGTAAACATCAAGTGGGCGAGGGCGCACGAGCGGGCGACGGTGACTGACGGTGGGCGAGGGTGGGCAGGTGGTGGGCTTTTGTCCCAACCTGGGGCCCCGCGGTAGGTTCGCCGCTTGCTCGTCATTTTCCCCTTCCATTGCACTTTTCGGAATCCATGCGGATCGTAGTGGGGTCGTTCTGGGGCGTAGGTGCCAAACTTCCCCCACGATCTCAGGCACTTTTGCAGGTAATAGGTGACGAAGAGGCAGCTCGCCACCCCACCCCACGCAAGGACATCTCCTTACGAGACACAGTGCGCTCAGGGTGAAGCGGAAGACACATCACTCACATTGATGCAACACTCGCTCTCTGGCGTGAAGAGCCACCTCCCGCAGGGGCTGAGGGCAACAAGCTCCCTCAAGAGCTCGACCTTCCCCAGATACTCCCATGTGCTGAGGCGGTACAGCCTGCCGGTGGTCAGAAGACCTACTGCAACAACATCACCTGGCTGTGACACAGCAAGTGTGTAGGGATCGTCGTCCAGTTGCACAGTACGCAGGCAGCTGAAGGAGGTTGTGCACCACACCTTGAGTGACTTGTCCTCAGAGCACGACACCAGGTGCTGCTCGTCCTGAGTCAGGGCGACGTCTCGGACAGCCCCAGTGTGGCCATCTAGGGTGTGTGTGTGTGTGAGGGTGCTGATGTCCCACACACGGATCGTCTTGTCTTTTGACCCGCTGAAGATCCTCGTTCCCGACACAGCAATGCTGACTACAGTACCGCTGTGACCCTCCAGTACTGTGGCGCTCGGCGTGCCCTTCAAGTCCCACACACGCACTATGCCGTAGTAGTCTCCGGATACCAGACGTCCGCAGTGCGTCCACGCTGCACTCGTCGCGGAGCCGCCCAGGATGCACACCTCATCCCAGGTTGATGTCAGCCGCACGCTGATGATGCCGCGCCAGCTCGTCGCCAACCACGTCCCACAGACAGAGAATGAGACGCAAGAACCTCGACACTCCTCATAGAAGCTCACCACCATATTAGCGGTGGTCGTGTTCACCACAGTGATCTCTGTGCTGTGTCCGCAGTATCCGTCGTAGGTACCCACAGCACACAGCTTCCCACACCTCGACAGTGTCATGCACCTTATTAAGCCAGTCATCTGTGAGTAGTATGCGGGAGCCTTCACGTTGGGCCAGCGTGGGACGAGCTTGACAGCACCCCCGTCCTCCAGACCCGTGTCGGCAACGCGCTCTTCATCGTCCAGCTCCTCCTCACACCCTTCGATGTGTGCTGCCACGTTCTCAGCCTCACGGGCTGCGTTGTTGACAGAACCCGGGAACATCTCGTTGAGCGCATCCGCCTTCAGCTCGACCACGGTCCCGTCTTCCGCAACACCGACGACACAGCTGTCACCGGTCCCGGCATGACGGACAGTCACATCCACGGTGGGGCCGTTGCCTGTGGTCGCAGTGTGGTGGGTGGTTGGGGAGGTGAGGGATGGCTGTTGGTCTTTACTCTGTTGCGCCTCTGCGTCTCCAGACAAAAACACTCAAAAGCATGTTTCTTGTATTGCAGGGCTGTGTCTCGAGCACACTCCATTCCAGCTGTGCCGCTTGCTTCCCACCCACACGAGTGTGTGTTCTTCACAACAAACGGGATCGCCATACCTTTGCTGCGGTGTTCGCCACCTGCGGGCTGTGTGGGGCTGGTCGTGAGTGCCTTCCCCACGGGCGGCACCCCCTCCGCCGGGACGACAGCCTGCAGGGACCCACCCACGTCAGTTGGGGTCGCAGCTGATTGCACCTCGCAGGCCGTGTCGCGACGCCGCTTCGACAGCGGGGTGTTCGTGCCGCTGTCGGTGTGGGTGTGGCTTTGGGGGGACGCGCTCTGTGGGGGAGTGCCCGGCTCCGCTGCGGGGGGCGTCACGCACCTCCCCTTCTTCCCGCCCCTCGCAGACATGGTGCCGGGAGGAGGCTGTGTGGGAGGTGGTGTGCGCGTGGGGTGGTGTGCCCCACACGCCCTGCTGCGGTGGTGCGGTGCTGTGTGCGGAAGTGCAAAGCCACACCACTGAAGTGACAGCAACACGCGGCAGCAAACCTGGAGCGGGGCAAGACAACGGAGGTGGGGTGCGAGGCACGGCACAGCACACAGGGTTCCGAGACACGGCACCACAGGTCGCATGGTGGGCAGCACTGCCCCTCACGCTGCACGTGAGGCAGGCGGGTCCCGGGTTGGCAAAACACATCATCCCCGCGGTTGGTTGGCCCGCCCTGCTGCTGGGGCGCTGCCGCAACACCCGATACCCCCCGCCCCACCACTGCACTGCACTCCGTGCAAACACCCCTCACAGCCTTTCGCTGTGGGGAGACGAAAGTGACACATCTTCTTGATACCCCCCGATCCACTCGGGGACCTCACTTTAGCTGATGTTTGAGTCTCTGATATGAGTCTATGCAATAATCTCCGAATCGATGTGCCACTTGCGACTGTAGTGTGGTAGCCACCGCTTTACCACACTTTTTCCACTTTTTCCATAATTGAGTGCAGGTCACAACCAGACCGCCAACTGCTGCTGACGTGCTAATCCCCTGTGGCAGCCACACATACCCGGTAACTATGTTCGGAAAGGGTCGGGTGGCACCTGGTCGGGGGCAGACTTGCAACCCTGCCACCGATAGGTGAACACGCCGCTCTGCCACACTTTTTTAACATAGCAGAGTGCAGATGACACAGCACACCCTACTGATCGTACTGTTTTATGGGTCAATCTTCGTCAGTTTTCACCTAACTCAACAGGAAATGCACCAAAATGCACTGACGATCGCCCCGTCGCGAAGACCCCCTATATCTGTGTATACAATACACACCGCTGATTCGCTTGTCGCGGGGAGTGCAGATCCCCCCCAGAGCGCGAACCTGCTGTTTACGAACAAAACCGGGGCCACATCGGGGGAATCCTCACGAAGTGACGGACATGAGGGGGGCGTGCTTCTGACGAGAAAGGTCCCGCTCGCCACCAGAAAACCGCCTTAAAACTGGCTTCAACACACACACACACCCCCCAACTCTGATTTGATGGTCGGAACCCCTCACACCCCCCCCCCCCCTAACGGCCTCCACAACTACACCCTACCAAGGGCGCCTTCGTCCTCTGTGTCAAAAACTCTACCAGTTCCCCCCCCCTTTTTTTTGTGAGGCGGCTCACTCTTCTGGTACTCCTGAGCTAAGGCTCCCCAATCCCGCCAGCACAAGACCTCGTTGGTGGGTCAAACACACCAAGTGGTGGGAGGGGGCGGCAGCACCAGGGGTTGCTGTATAAGGAGGGAGGTGCAGAATGGGCGGCCATCACCGGCGATCACTTCTGGGACTTTTGAGCCTTCCGTGCGTCGCGGCGCTGTTTCTCCAGGCTGTCGTGTGTGGGGTGGGTAGGTGGGTGTGTGGTGGCGAGGTGGCGTGGCGTACCAGCTTCGACTCAACCGAGAAGCGATCTGGGAACCGGTTGTTCCCCCATTCTCTAACGCCACACAGTAGTCCCAATAATCGTACTCCTTTCGCTTTATTGTAGACACCCTGTCCAGCAACTGTGGGAGAGCAGTTCCGGGCTACTTTTTTTTGTTGAGCGCACACTTGCTGTCCCAAGGCTGTGTTGAGGCCCTGTGAAGTGGCATGAAGGTGCCAATCCAAAAGCTTCAGTCGTACGATTTACTTCTTTACTTCAGCAACGTCAGGTGATGTGCTTCGAACGCAGAACACCCCCGCATGCTTGGCTGGGCATGTGTAGTGCTCGCAAGGGGTATCCGGCACACCGGCGAACATATTCTGGGGTTCGGCTAGCCTTGCTGAACTGACAATACTGGCGTGGCCAACAAAGGGGGGGGGGGGTAGGGGGGGTCATAAGCCCGTACAAAACCACATTTTTCAACATACCATCAGAACCGCCCTAATACCTGATCTGACCCGAAAATCCGACCCATACCCCCCCGGAAACCGTCTGGAGCCCACTTGTGACACCTGATGCGCACTTTTGTGATGATTTTTTGGGGTCCTAAAAAATGTACCTCAGTTTCGTACCTTGCCTTTGTACCTGAACCACTCCCGACCGCAGTATTTCGTTCTTTGCAAGGAAAGGGTATCACTACGCTCACCCAGCACGCCGAGCAACACATGCCGTGTGCCTAGGGCCTCGCAGAGGTGTCAGATGCTGCTGCAGAGGGGTACCTTGCTCGAAAGACGCTCGCCAAACGGGAGATGTGCGGGGTCCCGGCAGAGAGCGTTGTGGCAGACCTGCGTCAGAAGAAAACGGCACACGACATCCGTGAGGCGACATTATTTCGGGCGCTCCGTCGGGCTGGGTACATAGGAGAGCGAGTGGGACGTGGTGACGACAGATATATGCAGTGGTGCATCAACTGCACGCACGTGCGAAAAGCGGCGTTCCTTGCTGGCCAAGAAAGATGTCACCTGCACTCCTACTCCTCCCACTCCTCCTGCTCCTACCCCTACACCAACTGATGTGGGCAGTGAGTGATGGCAGCTCCAGAGCAGCAGATGATCTAGGAAGCGATGAGCGGGTCAGCCGGGCAGACTACCCCAGTCCGTACCGGAAGTACGAAGCGTTGCGGGCCCGCCACCACCGCCTCCAGGAGAGGACCCGAGGATTAAGAGTAGGGTTGTACAACGCCAGGGGAGAGTATTCCCCTGGCGTTGAGACATCCCTGACGATCTTGCGGTCGCACTGTGGGGGTTGAGTCGGCAGGCAGATGCCTATCCAATGACTTTGTTGAGTCCTCACATGGTACACTCTCATACGTGCTGTTGAGACTGCGTGGTGTACTACACCCAGAAGGTGGCTGAACTCATTCAGCTGGCGCAACAACACAACATTCCCACCAATCAGGTACAAGAAAGACCTTGCCGAGGCACTGGGGAGGCAACATCGTGCCACCTGAGCCGGAACCACCGCAGAAAAGGCAAAGAACGAAATATTGCGGTCGGGAGTAGTTCAGGTACAAAGGCAAGGTACGAAACTGAGGTACATTTTTTAGGACCCCAAAAAATCATCACAAAAGTGCGCATCAGGTGTCACAAGTGGGCTCCAGACGGTTTCCGGGGGGGTATGGGTCGGATTTTCGGGTCAGATCAGGTATTAGGGCGGTTCTGATGGTATGTTGAAATTTTTGGTATTTGTACGTTTTTAGGGGGGCTTATGACCCCCCCTAGGCATACTTGTCCCCCCATATGGGGAACCCCCTAAATTTGGGGGAAATATGGGGGGTCTCAAAACCCCGCCCCCATATGGGGAAAAAGGCTGAAAATATGGGGAAAACCCGGTAAAATATAGGGGAATATGGGGGAAATATGGGGCCCATATGGGGGGATATGGGGGTATTCGTGCTGCAACGGGAGAACATCAAACCACTCAGGCACAGACACACACGAAGTGCGCGTCGAAACCGGCCTCATGCCTTGTTGGGGATCCTCCAGGAGTCCGATCCTGGGGAGGTGCGCGCTCGTTCAGGTGTGGCCAGGTCTGGCCCCCCCTGGAAGATCCCCCAGGCGGGTCGCACCGACCTCCTGTTCCTCTCCTGCGCCGATACAGCGGCAGCGGAGAGCGAACGCTTCCCGGTTTGGCGGGGCACCGCAGTGACAGCGGTGGTGGACACATACGCACAGACACACATAGCGCGTTCAGGGTTAACAGCTCCTCACAACACACACTCCTGTGTTTTGAAGTCCTGTCCGGCACGTCACTCTCACACTCGCTGTCCTCCTCCTCTGGTGTGTTTGCGATTGCGAACTGCCCCCTGGGATCCTTAATTAGACAAGGGAATTCACAAGCAGTGCATTCTGGGGTGTCAGGCGCTTCCGCCGCTTTTGACCGCTCCGAGCGCCGAAAAGTCGGAGTCGACGCTCGTCACCAGGCAGCTTGACATGTTCAAGCTGCATCTGCAATGATGATCTGGAATGAGACCTGTGAAGGCCAGTACAAGGACTGGCTGCAGGACGCAACTGTTCTGCCAGCAAAGACAGGACTACTGGTCAGCATGCTCTGATGACCGCTACTCAGACTTGAAGAAAGTGGCGGTCGGCACTCTCACAGCACCTTTTGTGGTCTGACTCGAGCACTTCAGCCGTTTCCTCTCTGCAGAAAGCGACGAGGTGAGATGGCACTGCAAGGTGCTAGACGTCCCCTGTCAGTGGCTGACTTCACACCCTGTGAAAAGCAGAACGAAGAAAACTGTTTGCTGACTGCTTCCACCTGAGGAACCCCTGGGTTTTCCCCCATATATCCCCCATATGGGGGAAATATGGGGGAACAGGACTTGAAAAACCCCCCATATTCCCCCCATATTTTCCCCATATTTTTGGCCTTCCCCATATGGGGGTACAAGTATGCCTAGGGGGGGGGGGGGGGCGCAAAACATTGCATACGTTTTCTTGGCTTTGCTAACCGCCGACTGTGCCCCAGCAGCAGCAGACCGGTGCCACTGTTTTGTCAACTTCGAAAGCTCGCGTGTCAAGCCCTCGCCCTGTATGGTGCGTATGTGTGGTTGAAATCAGGAGGGAGGGGGGGGGTTTGTGGAGCACACTTCTTGACAAAAACGTGCTTTGCCAGCATAACCAGCCCGAACACCACATGTGCCTCCCCTCATCCAGCCTCCTTCCGAACCTACAATGCTCTGCCCCCCCCTCAGGCACAAATCGAGGATCAAGGGCCCCTGAGGGCCCTCGCTACCAGATGTGACTGAGTGAGAAAAAGTGAGCCACAGCCCACTTCCCCTCACTGACTGACGAGCTGTGACGAGCTGTGACTGGTAGCGAGGGCCCCCCCTGGAGCAGTTATAATTCCAGGCAGACGACACCAGGGATGTGTGTGTCTGTCCTGCTTTAAAAACACAGAGCTGGCGCACTCAGTCTAGAGAGTACTGACCACATATGAGCAGCCTCGTGACGAAGCCACGGTGCCGCCACCCGCCGAGATGCATCCGATCCCTCTTTCCTGCGCGACTTGTGCATACCTGCCCCTTTGCGTGCGCACCCTCCCACACCTGGCCCCCGTCGCCCCTAGCGGCAGTCGCACTGCGGGCGCCGTGTTTGACGTGCGGCCTGGGCGCATTGCTCCCGCTCCGCTGCTGCTTCTTCAGCTTCTGCATCTCGGTGAAGGTCTGCGTGAGGGGCGTTCGTGCGTGCGGTGTGCCAAAGTGTGCCAGGCTGCAGCCTTTATATTCAATTGCTTTGTAACGCCCCCCACCCCCCCCAAGCAATGTTATCCTACACTCCAAGCCCCAAAGCGTGCCAGGTGATTTTGCAAACCCAGATTGTGAGGCGGCTCAACTACTGTTCACACTCTAAAGCCAACCCCCCCCCCCACCCACCCACCCACCCCCACCCCCACCACCCCATCATCCCCCCCACCCCCCATAAAACACAAACCCCCTTCCCTCCGACCGGGTTGGTGGACACGACACCCCCCACCCCCCCACCCCCCCTCCCCCAATGCATACAATCCTTTGCGCTTCGGTGCGATGCTGGCGGAGGGTCTCATCCCTCTGCTGTGTGCGGTGCTGGCAACGCTTCGCCCTTACCTCCCGCCCCTGGAGGTACTGCCCGTTGATGAGCTTGAAGGCCTCCTGCGTCGCCTTGCTGTCCGCGAAGGACACGAACCCGAACCCTTTCCCTTTGCGCGTCACCTTGTCGCGGATGAGGCGCACTTTGCACACCGGGACACCCTTCGACTCGATGAAGTGGCGCAGCTCCTCCTCGTCCAGCTCCAGCAGCAGGTTCCCCAGGAACAGCGACGTCTCCGCGTCGAACGGGGCTGCCCCCCCGAGGCAGGGCTCCACACGGACATGGTGCTCCATGAAGAAAGTGCCATCCATCGCCAGGCCCTTCCCGTAGGCCTCGGCTGTCGGGAAGTAGACATACGCCTTGCAGGTGCCTTCGTCGGCCAGCTTGCCCTTGATGGCATTGAGGCGCTGCGATTTGAACAACCCCTTCGCGTCCTTCTTGTGGTCGAACACCTGGGATCTGATGCGGACAGCCATGTCCTTCGTCTCCGCAGGGGTCGAGCAGCACGGCTTGAAGAGCGCCTCTACCTCCTTGCGCTCGATGTCGTTAGGCAGGTTGTCGACGAACACTGTTGTGGCCTCACGCGCCTTCTCCTCAGCCTCGGTGCGGGCAGCGGTGCCGACACCCGTCATGAAGACCACCAGGGCACGGTCGCGCGAGGCAATTTTTCGGCGCTTCCTTTCGTCGTGTTTGAAGACATCCTTCGGGTCGGCGGGCTTCACAGCGGCAGCCCCGCCAGGGGCTGCCGCCCCGTCCTCTGCGGCATCTGTTGCGGAGGCGCCGAAGATGTCTGTGAGTGCGCTGGCTTCGCCCGACGGGCACGCCCCGTCGTTCCCTGCACTGTGCTCGGCAGTCTCCTCAGGCTCCTCAACAACCGCATGGGGCGTCTCGTCGAGGGAACGCTTCCCCATCCTGTATAACGTGTAGCGCTGTTGGGCCTGTGTACGATGCAATAGCCGACCTGTGTCTGTTGATTGCGGTGTGGTGTGTGTGGTGTGGTGGGAGGCTTCGGTCGGACATAAGATACGGCACAAAAATCGTACTCCTTTCGCTATAATAAGAGAAACACCCTGCCCAGCAACTGCAAAAAGGCAGATCCGGGCTACTTTTCGTTGAGCGCACACAACACGGACACAAAACATCAATAATTGATCAAAAAAAGATAAGGCTGTTGTTTGTGCGCCAAATCCGGGCAAAACAAAAGCAACCCCGCAGCCTGATGAGGAGGTTGAATTTGTTGCCCAAGCGCTGCCTACTATCTTTTTGACACTGACAGGTTCCCTCCAGGTTCCCCCCAGGTACTTGTTGATCGCTTCCACTATCTTGATCACACCCAGGGGCGAAAACGGCAACACCATCGAGTGTGGCGGTGAGTGCGGGTGCGAGGGTGGGATGTGGGCCAGGCAAAGCGTGCCGCAGAGCGCTATGAGAGTCGTCGGGCAAAGGCTCATAAAGGTGAGGCTCTCGGAGGGGGAAGACCCACCTTCCGCAGGGGCTGAGGGCAACACCACCTGCCTGTGAGTCCACCTTCCCCTGACACCTGTGCTGAGGCGGTACAGCTTCGCGCACAACACGGTGGAACAGACCTTCGCTGCGACAACATTACCTGGCTGGCACGCTACGTAGTATCGATGCAAGCAAGGAGGAGAGACATTGCACTCAGGGTGAAACGGAAGACACAGCACACACAGAGACTGAAGTTTCGTTTGTTGGTATGAAAAGCCACCTCCCGCAGAGGCTGAGTGCAACACCATACCCCTTTGAGTCCACCCTGCCCAGACGCTCTCCTGTGATGAGGCGGTACAGTGTGGTGGTCCCAACGAGACTGTCTTTCACTGCAACAACATCACCTGGCTGTGCAGACCCCAACGTGCAGGTGGCCAGAAGGTTGCACAAACAGAACAGAAGCAAACCGGCAACACACGAGCTGCAGTCGGGAGGGGGCAGCGAGCAGAACAAAAGAGAGAGCAATCGCAGAGGCCCAGCAGGCTATCGAGGGTGGGTTGGGGGTGGTGACCAGAGTGCGCGTTCCGGTTCACATCGTGACAAACAGCGCGGACGTGGGCATGCGTGTCGTGGCACTGCACGGACAGCGCCGCGGATAGCACTCGATGGGCCTCGTGGCAAACCGACAGAAGGCTGCGCACACACAAGGTTCCCCACATCCTCGCGATTACACCTGAAGCACATCGGGAGGGGCAGCGGACAGGTTGTTCACAGGGGAGGGCCTGGATCTTGCCAATGGCTCCAGATAATGCAACCGCCCCGTCTGGCGAGAGGCAGAAGTTCAAGCGGCCGAGTATCGATGAAAGGAGCAGATACACTCAGGGTGAAACGGAAGACACAGCACACACAGAGACTGAAGTTTCGTTTGTTGGTGTGAAGAGCCACCTCCCGCAGAGGCTGAGTGCAACACCACCACCCTCGGAGTCCACCTTCCCCAGACACGCCCCTGTGCTGAGGCGGTACAGCTTCGTGCCTGTCATAGTTACCACTGCGACAACATCACCTGGCTGTGACACAGCAAGTGAGTCCGGATAGCTGTCCAGTTGCACAGTACGCAGGCAGCTGAGGGAGGTTGTGCACCACACCTTGAGTGACCCGTCGGCAGAGCACGACACCAGGTGCTGCTCGTCCTGAGTCAGGGCGATACCGTTGACCGCATCACTGTGCTCATCCAGGGTGTGTGTGTGTGTGAGGGTGCTGATGTCCCACACACGGATCGTCGTGTCTTTTGACCCGCTGAAGATCCTCGTTCCCGACACAGCAATGCTGACAACAGCACCGCTGCGACCCTCCAGCACTCTACTGTCATGTTATTGGTTTATTTCTGTGTACAGATACACACTGCTGATTCGCTTGTCGGGTGGGGGGGGGGGAAAAGGGGGAAAGAACCATATCAAAAGACATAGCAAAAACGGGGGTTGGGGGAGGGGGGGGGGGGGAAATGGTTGAGAAAAAACATACATCAGGGGTGGGGGCGTTCTGTTATGGTTTTTGTTTCATTCGTGTGTTCGTTCTGAAGACAAGATAATGGAAACAAAAGGGAAAACAGGCATGCCCCTCACCACTCAGCGTATCTGCAGAGCCATGTGCACGTACGTACACTCTGGGTACACATCGCCGCTCTGCCTTGGGAACAGAGAATGGGGTTTAACACGCTGAACTCCTTTGTGTAAACACCATTGGGTAGGCGGTCACATTCTCAGGTTCCGGGGGGAGGGGGGGGGGGGGGGAAATTCGTTTTAGAAAACAAAATATTCATCACGTTCCGTCACGTCCGTCAGCATACACACTCACCTCACACATTCGTATACACTAAACGCTTCATCTCTTGTTCAAGACCCTCCAGCACTGTGGCGCTCGGCGTGCCCTTCAAGTCCCACACACGCAGTTTGCCTTTGTAGTCTCCGGATACCAGACGTCCGCAGTGTGTCCACGCTGCACTCCTCGCGGAGCCGCCCAGGATGCACACCTCCTCCCAGGTTGATGTCAGCCGCACGCTGATGGGGCCGTGCCAGCCCGTCACCAACCACGTCCCACAGACAGAGAAGGTGACGCAAGAAATTTGACACTCCTCATAGAATCTCTCCACCATATCAGCGGTGGGGGTGTTCACCACAGCGACCTCTGCGCTGTGTCCGCAGTATCCGTCGTAGGTACCCACAGCACACAGCTTCCCACACCTCGACAGTGTCATGCACCTTATGAAGCTAGTCATCTGTGAGTAGACTGCGGGAGCCTTGACGATGGGCCAGCGTGGGACGAGCTTGACAGCACCCCCGTCCTCCAGACCCGTGTCGGCAACACGCTGTGCATCGTCCAGCTCCTCCTCACACCCTTCGATGTGTGCTGCCACGTTCTCAGCCTCACGGGCTGCGTTGTTGATAGAATCCGGGAACATCTCGTTGAGCGCATCCGCCTTCAGCCCGACCACGGGCCCGCCTTCCGGAACACCGACGACACAGCTGTCACCGGTCCCGGCATGACGGACAGTCACATCCACGGTGGGGCCGTTGCCTGTGGTCACAGTGTGGTGGGTGGTTGGGGAGGTGGGTGATGGTTGTTGGTCTTTACTCTGTTGCGCCTCTGCGTCTCCAGACAAAAACACTCAGAAGCATGCTTCTTGTATTGCAGGGCTGTGTCTCGAGCACACTCCATTCCAGCTGTGCCGCTTGCTTCCCACCCACACGAGTGTGTGTTCTTCACAACAAACGGGATCGCCATACCTTTGCTGCGGTGTTCGCCACCTGCGGGCTGTGTGGGGCTGGTCGTGAGTGCCTTCCCCACGGGCGGCACCCCCTCCGCCGGGACGACAGCCTGCAGGGACCCACCCACGTCAGTTGGGGTCGCAGCTGATTACACCTCGCAGGCCGTGTCGCGACGCCGCTTCGACAGCGGGGTGTTCGTGCCGCTGTCGGTGTGGGTGTGGCTTTGGGGGGACGCGCTCTGTGGGGGAGTGCCCGGCTCCGCTGCGGGGGGCGTCACGCACCTCGCCTTCTCCGCGCCGCTCCCAGGCATGGTGCCGGGAGGAGGCTGTGTGGGAGGTGGTGTGCGCGTGGGGTGGTGTGCCCCACACGCCCTGCTGCGGTGGTGGCGCGAGAAGGCGAGGGACGTGTGAGTGATGCGAGAACTTCATCAAGTTCTCGCCCAGGCGAGAATGCCATTCGTCTTGCTTGCATGCCAAGGTAGATCAGCAGACACTCACGACAACACTGCAGCTTCAACAGGCACACCCACCCGACAAGCAGGCGCGTCGATGTGTCTGTGGTTCACGCTATTCACAGCGCTACACCCCACACCCACCCCTCCCCAGACGTCGAGCATTGGAGAGGGTGCAAACGTGCTGTGGGTATGCATGTGTGTGGTGTGTCTGCAGAACAAAGGGCGCTTCGTGAGGGTGGGGTGGGGTGGGGGTGTGGGGCAGTCTGCAGAGAGAGCACTGCGTCAATCATTTTGCCCTCTTCTCATCTCAGATGCAACCGCACACAGCTGCCTGCAAACAGTGCTCGGGCCAGAGAGTGCTGTGCTGCAGAGGCAAGAAAGCAACACGGTGCAAAACACGACAAACATGCAAGGCAGGAAGAGGGCTGAACTCAGGGTGAAACGGAAGACACAGCACTCACAGCGACAGACGCTATGTTATTTGGGAAGAAGACCCACCTCCCGCAGGGGCTGAGGGCAACACCACCTGCCTGTGAGACCACCTTCCCCAGACACTCCCATGTGCTGAGGCGGTACAGTCCGGCGTCAGTGCTCAGGGTCACGACAGCAACAACATCACCGGGCTGTGACACAGCAAGTGTGAATGGATAGCAGTCCAGTTGCACAGTACGCAGGCAGCTGAGGGAGGTTGTGCACCACACCTTGAGTGTCTTGTCAAAAGGAGAGCACGACACCAGGTGCTGCTCGTCCTGAGTCAGGGCGATTCCGGTCACCGTATCAGTGTGCTCATCCAGGGTGTGTGTGTGTGTGAGGGTGCTGATGTCCCACACACGGATGGTCTCGTCAGCTGACCCGCTGAAGATCCTCGTGCCCGACACAGCAATGCTGTTAACAGTATCGCTGTGACCCTCCAGCACTGTGGCGCTCTGTGTGCCCTTCAAGTCCCACACACGCAGTTTGGCTTTGGAGGCTCCCGACACGAGACGTCCGCAGTGTGTCCACGCTGCACAGGTCACCCTGATGTTGTAGTCTGATGGTGTAGTCTGATGGTGTAGTCTGTACACCTGTTCCCAGGTTGATGTCAGCCACACGCAGATGGTGCCGCCCGTGGATCCCGTCGCCAACCACGTCCCGCAGACTGAGAAGGGTGTGTAACGAATCTCGTCTTTGCCGTGTGTTAGGTCTGCCACCACATCAGCGGTGGTGGTGTCAAACACAGTGATGTGTCCGTGGTAGTAACCCACAGCACACAGCTTCCCACACCTCGACAGTGTGATGCGGCATATGCTCTCCCCATGCCGACTCGAGTAGACTGCGGGAGCCTTGACGATGGGCCAGCGTGGGACGAGCTTGACAGCACCCCCGTCCTCCAGACCCGTGTCGGCAACACGCTGTGCATTTTTTTTTTTTTTTTTTTTTTTCATGTCGCTCCCGTTGGTCACTTCGCTGCTTTGAGTCAGCCACGTGGCGGAAGCCGGACCGCAGGGAGGGGCGTTGCGCCCGTTGACGCCTCTCACTCCTCATGTGCCTTGAGTAGCTGCCAGGTGGGTCTGCTTTGAGGCGGGGAATCGCGTCAGGCCAAACAGCCACTGCGAGGACGTCTCCCCTAAAAGAAAAGAAAGAATGTGGGAAGGGGACGGGGGTGGGATGGGTGGGCAGCGCAAGCCGGAAGGAGCGCCTCCCATGGGGCGGAAGCTCACCCGACAGCATAAAATGCTGCGAAAACAACAAAAAAAGGGAAAATAAACCACGCACACCACAACATCAATAAAACCAAAGCCGTGCAGAAAGGGCCCCTCCGCATATATGAAACAGGGCACACAGCGGAAAAAGAGTTACCAGAGCTTGCTTTAGTTTCCCCTCGGAGGAGGGTAATCACAGGGGGCGCCACGTGAAGGCAGCAAGTTGGATTTTATCCCCCCTGGTGCGAGGTGCCAGGAGGCATCGTCCAGCTCCTCCTCACACCCTTCGATGTGTGCTGCCACGTTCTCAGCCTCACGGGCTGCGTTGTTGATAGAACCCGGGAACATCTCGTTGAGCGCATCCGCCTTCAGCCCGACCACGGTCCCGCCTTCCGCAACACCGACGACACAGCTGTCACCGGTCCCGCTGTGACGCACAGTCACATCCATGGTATTTGATTCTTCTTCCCCGTTCAACTTGCACGCAGAAACAAACTGCAAAGCCTTCCTGGAGGATGTGGCGGTGTGTGCAGTGGGTGACGGTGTGGATGGGGATCAAAGACAGAGTCCCTCAAAGTGGTGCTCAGGAAGTCGCTCCTTCATGGGATGGGGTTGTGGCGGGTTGGGGAAGAGCCTCGTGTTCTGTTCTCTCTGCTCGGATCGACTTTGCGAGTGGGCGAGGGGTCTGAGGGAGATGCCCACACACGTGTCACGCACCACGCTGGCGACGTTACACGCCTCCTGTAGGAGCGACACTGTTGGTCCGACACTCCAACCCGAGTGGGGCATCCGCTGTGTCGAGCACCCCTGTGTTCCGGACCCGTGTCGGCGCGGTGCGTGCAGTGTGTGAAGAAGTGAGCCGCCTCACGAACCGGCTGAGAAGTGACACAGTTTGACACACACTGGCACAGAAGGGCAGAGCGAGGGGCACTGGTAGATTACAACAGGAAGCGCGCAACGCAGGGCGCATGCAGGTGTCAAAGGCACAACAGTGAGGGTGAAAGGGGAGACACAGCACACACAGAGACTGAAGTGTAGTTGTTCGTTGGAGTGAAGACCCACCTCCCGCAGAGGCTGAGTGCAACACCAACACCCTTTGAGTCCACCTTCCCCAGACACTCACCTGTGCTGAGGCGGTACAGTGTGGTGTTCGACCAGCTTGTCACTACAACAACATCACCTGGCTGTGACACAGCAAGTGAGGTGGGATAGTTGTTGTCCAGTTGCACAGTACGCAGGCACTTTCCTGCACCACAATGTGGGTGCCGCGCGTGGTCCAACGACCCACCACATGCAGGCAGACACAAATCAAGTGACGAATGAGGCAGACGAAACATCGCGTGTGCACCCAGCTGGCCATGATGCAAGGGTGTGGTGGTGGTGGTGGGGCAGGCACGGGGTGGGGTCTCGACGGCACACGGGGCAGAGCCTTGCTGGGGCGCATGAGGGAGCAGCCAACCCGGTTGGCAGCGCAGGGCGCAGGGCACAGCAGCAGGGCTGTGCGGTGAGGCGGAGCAGTGGCGGGCACGGCAGGCGTGGGTTTCCGTGAGTGTGACGGGGAGACACCCGCACAGCGCCGCACGAAGACAAGGCAAGACAAGACAAGACAGGAGAGTGGGGTCAGGGGCTGGCAGCACGCCGCACAGGCACAGGCAGTGCTGCAGCTCCACGGGATGCCGGCGTACACACGAAAGCTAGAGGGCAGTGGGAAGGCCGATGAGCGAACATACGACGGATACACCGCATGTGGGCACACCACGCGTGCCGCAGCAAAGCACCACAGGATCAGGCAAGAGCAGGGGGGTCTGTTGCACGCTGCAGGGCGCTGGCTCATGCGAGTGCAGGGGTGGGGTGTGGCAGCCACAAAGAGGCGACACCAACACTTCCAGACACAGAGGCTGCCAGACACAGCAGCATGAGGAGGAGGAGCAGGAGGAAGCCTGCCTTGGAGGTGGAGGCAGGTGGTGGGCAGGGCGGGCGGTGCATTCTCCACCCGCCTCGGGCCGATGCATGCACACCGCGGGGGGCTGTGGCGCTCGGTGTGCCCTTCAAGTCCCACACACGCAGTTTACCTGTGGAGTCTCCGGACACTAGATGCACACCTGTTCGCAGTTATGTCTTGGTATCAAGGTTTAAGAATGTGTAAATTCCTGCAGAACTTACAAGTTTTGCATGTCACAACATTGGGGGGTTTGTTTCATTCTGTCTGTTTCATTCGTGTGTTCATTCTGAATACAAGATGATGGAAACAAAAGGGAAAACAGGCATGCCCCTCACCACTCAGCGTATCTGCAGAGCCATGTGCACGTACGTACACTCTGGGTACACATAGCCGCTCTGCCCCTCTGGTCCTGTCCCATTACCAGGTTCCCCTGGTGGCGATTGTGGCACCTCCGTTCTGTCCGTCTCTGACTTCCCTGGTGCATCCATCTTGTTGACTTTGTTTCTGGTTCCTGCTCTCCTGGAGAGTGGCGGTGGGTGCAGTGCGTGATGATGTGTTGGGGTCCAAGCCAGTGCATGTCACCCCACTGTGACCTGCGTTCTTCAAAGCGTTTGCATCCCAGAAGCTTGCAGTGGGTCGCAATATTATGTTCACCTCCACTCCAGACCCCAACGTGCAGGTGGCCAGAAGGTTGCACAAACAGAACAGAAGCAAACCGGCAACACACGAGCTGCAGTCGGGAGGGGGCAGCGAGCAGAACAAAAGAGAGAGCAATCGCAGAGGCCCAGCAGGCTATCGAGGGTGGGTTGGGGGTGGTGACCAGAGTGCGCGTTCCGGTTCACATCGTGACAAACAGCGCGGACGTGGGCATGCGTGTCGTGGCACTGCACGGACAGCGCCGCGGATAGCACTCGATGGGCCTCGTGGCAAACCGACAGAAGGCTGCGCACACACAAGGTTCCCCACATCCTGGCGATTACACCTGAAGCACATCGGGAGGGGCAGCGGACAGGTTGTCCACAGGGGAGGGCCTGGATCTGGCCAATGGCTCCAGATAATGCAACCGCCCCGTCTGGCGAGAGGCAGAAGTTCAAGCGGCCGAGTATCGATGCAAGCAGGGAGGAGCAGATACACTCAGGGTGAAACGGAAGACACAGCACACACAGTGACTGAAGTTTCGTTCGTTGGTGTGAAGAGCCACCTCCCGCAGAGGCTGAGTGCAACACCACCACTCTCGGAGTCCACCTTCCCCAGACACGCCCCTGTGCTGAGGCGGTACAGCTTCGTGCCTGTCATAGTTACCACTGCGACAACATCACCTGGCTGTGACACAGCAAGTGAGTCCGGATAGCTGTCCAGTTGCACAGTACGCAGGCAGCTGAGGGAGGTTGTGCACCACACCTTGAGTGTCTTGTCGCGAGAGCACGACACCAGGTGCTGCTCGTCCTGAGTCAGGGCGATGTCAATGACGTAGGCAGTGTGGTCGTCCAGGGTGTGTGTGTGTGTGAGGGTGCTGATGTCCCACACACGGATCGTCTTGTCCCATGACCCGCTGAAGATCCTCGTGCCCGACACAGCAATGCTGCAAACACCCTGGCTGTGACCCTCCAGCACTGTGGCACTCGGTGTGCCCTTCAAGTCCCACACACGCACTTTACCCTCGGAGTCTCCGGACACGAGACGTCCGCAGCGTGTCCACGCTGCACTCCACAGGAAGTTGTCGTCTAGCATGCACACCTGCTCCCAGGCTGATGTCAGCCACACGCAGATGGTGCCGTCACGAGAGCGCGTTACCAACCACGTCCCACAGACTGAGAAGGGCGTGTAACGAATATCATCGTCACCGTGGGAGAGGTCCGCTACCACAGCAGCGGTGATGGTGTCAAACACAGTGATGTGCCCGTCGTAGTAACCCACAGCACACAGCTTCCCACACCTCGACAGTGTGATGCACTCGATGCCCTCGTCATGAGCTGAGTAGACTGCAGGAGCCTTGACTCTGGGCCAGCGTGGGACGAGCTTGACAGCACCCCCGTCCTCCAGACCCGTGTCGGCAACACGCTGTGCATCGTCCAGCTCCTCCTCACACCCTTCGATGTGTGCTGCCACGTTCGCAGCCTCACGGGCTGCGTTGTTGATAGAACCCGGGAACATCTCGTTGAGCGCATCCGCCTTCAGCCCGACCACGGTCCCGCCTTCCGCAACACAGACGACACAGCTGTGTCCGGTCTCGGCATGATCAACAGTCACGTCCATATCGTTGGAATGTTTCCCTCCTAGTGAGTGTGGCGGTGTGTGCAGTGTGCGACGGTGGGGTTGGGGGACCAAGACAGTGTGTCTCAAACAGGCATCCCACCTGCCCCCATGCTGCAATATAGCCTCACCTCTTTGTCAAGTCTGGTGGAGTGTGGTGGTGGTCAAACGGCGTGTGCTCCAAGTGGGTTGAAGTTGGTTGGGAGAAGCTGGGCGTATTCAGGCAAGTGTCTGCCTCACATCAAGACTGAGATCCGACACAGGCAAATGCACTGGCAGCAACTGTCGACGCGATAACCTTCGCCGCAAGAGGACAGCGGAAAAAGAAGGCGATGTGGATGCAGCATCGAACCCCCCCCCCCCCCCACAGAACCCTTCCCCTTCCCCCTCCCTCGGACGCCCCAGAAAGCCCTTCGGGCTCCCAAACCCCCGCTGTGGGGGGTGGCAGAGCAGCGGTTGGGGGAGCACACCCCGCTCCACACCCCATCCCGCGGCCTGCTGGGAGGGGAAGGGTCTTCCCTTCAAATTTGAACTGAGCTGGCACTCAACACGGGAGGGGAGGGGAGGGGAGGGGAGGGGAGGGGAGGGGAGGGGAGGGGAGGGGAGGGGAGGGTGTGGGGAGCAGGGGAGGGTCGCGGCTGTCCCGCACCGTTCTTTGCATTCACTACGGCAGACGTGTGCTGGCACGTGCTGTTGGGGTGTCAGGCGCACTGCGGGTTCTCGACACCACCACGCCTTATTTGGAGAGGACAACGTGCACAGCATCGGAGGTGGAGCTTTATTGTGACAAACACACCGTGCTCACGGACAGCATTCAAATCGAAAAAGGTTGCAGTGGGAGCAATGTCTTGTTCACCTGAGGGGGGGGATCTTTCCATTTGTACACTTTGAACGCCTCAGAGTCTCAGGCACACCACACTGCACTCTGGTGAAAAGGAAGACACAGCACACACAGAGACACAGGCGTTCTTTATAGGACAGACCTGCAGGGCACCATCTGCTGCCACACTCGTTCGGATGGGTGTGGCAACAGGTCTCGACGCCTGCAGGCCTGCCAGCAAGGGTGTGTTAAGCAGGCAACGCGGCCTGCTGGGAGGGGAAGGGTCTTCTCTTCACCTTTGAACTGCCACACAATATCTTTTGGCGTCATGCTCTCTCGGACAAACAAACCGCGCACTGGCCGGGGTTGGGCTGCTGGTGGTTCAGTGCTGGCGGCACAAAACAGGGCCGCATTCACAGAGGCCTGGGGTGGGGGAGTAAAAACACATGCTCAGCGGCAAGCCAGAGGCGTCTGCACTTCACACGTTAGGTACACTGAGCTGGCATGCACTCAACACGGGAGGGGAGGGGAGGGAGGGTGCAGGGAGCAGGGGAGGGTCGCGGCTGTCCCGCACCGTTCTTTGCATTCACTACGGCAGACGTGTGCTGGCACGTGCTGTTGGGGTGTCAGGCGCACTGCGGGTTCTCGACACCCACACGCCGCACCCTCAGCACATACTCGGGGAACACGCTGGTCCTGTCGAACACCACAAACTCCCGGGGGCTGTGTGGCACCTCGGCAACTATGCTGTCCGCCATGCGGTGCCCAGCCGTGCAGGGGCGGTGTCCTTCGACACAGGGAGGGCGCCTGACTGTGCCACCAGTCGTGCCAGTGCTTGTCTGCACAGAGGGTGTACCCAGCAGCACACGGCACACGAGGAGGTCGCAGAGGCCGTCACCTGCTGCAGGCGCCATGTACTCGTCGGACTTGCTGGAGTTCTCTGCGAAGTACAGCCCTGCACCGTGCAGGCCCCACATGCACACACGCTCGTCCATGCCCTGCGAGACAACGATGTCTGCAACCTCACGCTTCGTGCCGTGGAAGAGCCGCACCTCGTTGAGCTGCTGCGAGAGCGGGTCCGGGGCCAGCCCCTCGCTGAGGCCGCACAGCGGCTGCACCGCAACGCCCTTCTGCGGCCCGTGCTGCTGCACCTGATCCCTGCGGAACTGGTACTCCTTCCAGAGCGTGGCGTGCTCCACACGCCACACACCCTCCACCGCAAGCCCCTTGTGGTCTGTGCCGCTGTTGTCCCGCCCCTTCCCAAGTTCTGCCACGGTGCAGGTCCCGTTCACCTGCGACTGCATCGCAGACCGCAGCTCACGCGTCACGTCGACAAGCACACCACACGCAGAAGGGTCGTGCCAGTGCACAGGCGGCTCAAGCCGCCGCGACAGGTCGCTGTGGTGCACGTTGTGGAGGAAGGGGTCCAGCACAACCTCCTCAGCGGTGGGGCGCCCCGCAGCATCCTTGCAGAGCATGCGCACCAGCAGCGCCTCCGTCTCTACGGGCACCCTTCCGCCCACAGGCGGGGCCGCCTGCACACCGGGCTGCACACAGGCGGTGCGCGGGTGGTCTCCCGACACCACCAGGTCGTAAAGCACGAGCCCCAGGGAGTACACGTCAGACGCGAAGCACGCCTTCCCCTGCGCCTCCACCTCGGGCGCCATGTAGGCAGGCGTCCCCTGCACGCGCAGCGTCGCCATCCGCGTCCTGGTTGCCGTGTCAGCAGCACGCCTCCCCACGTCCTTGCTGATGTCGAAGTCCCCGAGGCGTGCCCTCCCGTCCGCTTCGAGGAACACGTTCGCAGGCTTCACGTCGCAGTGCACAACCCCGCTGCGGTGCACGAAGGCAAGCCCCTGCGCGACATCCCGCACAACCCTGCACACGGCTGCCATGCCCTGCTGCCGGATGCGCTGCATGTGCTGCGCCAGGTCGCCCCCAGAGTAGTACGGCATCTCCATGGCCCACCCGACAGGGTCCGTCGTCTGGAACACGCGCGTCACCTCCGCCACGCACGGGTGGCGCAGGCGCTGCAGCACACGTGCCTCTTGCAGCAGCCGCTCGCTTTGTTCCGGCTTGAACTGCTTCAGCACGCACAACGTCCCGTCCCCGCGCGTGGCCTTGTGCACGACGTGGTTGCAGGCTGCAGCGGACAGCTCCACACGGTCCGTGTAGCTGTCACGTGCACGCTTGCACAGCAACCCCCCCCACTCCCGCACCTCCTGCCCCACATCCAGCTCAGGGTAGTAGTGCAACGCGGCTTCAGCGACACGCCGCTCCTGCTGCTCCAGAAGCTTCTGCTGCTCGCACACCTGCCTGCGTGCGGCGGTGACGCGCCCCGCCAGCTCCTCCATCTCCGCCTCGTCAGCACCGTCGAACGTCTTCGCCATCTCATGCTCGTGCGAGGCGACGGCCAGCTCCTTCTGGTCACGTCGAAGCGCCACACGCAGAGCATCCATGTCCGGCACGAGGGCTGCCTTGTCGGGGCGCTTCTCCGCCTCCTGCAGGATGGACTCGCACAGGGCACGCTTGCCCCTGACGGAGGCGAGTGTGGCCAGCAGGGCGCTGCCCGCCACAAGAGCACGGTCCCTGCAGACCTGCAGCCTGCCCTCTGCGGCAACCACCTCGTCGGCAGCGGCACGCATCGCGTCCGACGCCTCGCCCAGCTCTGCGACGGTGCCGGCTGTGCGCACCGCGGTGCCCATACGCTCTGTGCAGGCACCGTACGCCTCGACCGCCTCGCAGGCCGTACGGTGCGCAGTGCTGGCAGCCTCCAGCACACAGTCCACCTGTTGCACGTCGTCGGTGTCGACGGTGTCGCCACAGTCTGCTGCCACGCACTGTGGCACGTGTTGCGGCACCTCCCCCTCGCCGTCTGTGCCTGCCTTGATGAAGTCCATCAGTCTGCCCGCACACTCGGCCTGCAGCTGGAACGCCGTGTCCCTCTCCGCCACACCGCCAGGCGTGCAGGGGTCCTGCCGCAGCGCAGACATTGCACTCCTCAGCCTGCACTGCGACGTGCACAGCTCCGACAGCAGCACCTTCCCCTGATCCGCCTGCTGGCGCAGCTGCACAGAGGCGTTGCACGAGACATGGTCCCTGATGCGGATGATGGCCTCGTGCACGGCAACACATGCGTCAGTCGTGTTGGTGCTGCTGTCAGTGGCGGGACTCCTTGCACACTTCTTCGACAATAGCTCACAAACTCCCTTGAGTGTGGCTTTGTCTAAGGCTGCAAGAGTGTTGGGATGCTGAGAGATAATGAGATCTACCATCTTCACAGCATGCTCGCTTGTGTTCTTGGCAGCGAGATGCAGAGGTGTTTCACCTGTGAAAGAGTGAGGGAGTGTGGGACAGCACACACGGCACCGGGTGGCGGACTCACGACACCTGCCTCACGAGTTCACCCCACCGCCACACACAACCACTGGGACAGGCTGAGGCTGCGGGAAGGTGGGAAACAGTGCAAGTTTGCACACATGCATCAAGGCAGGCAGCGCAACCAAATGGATGGTAAAGTACTCACAACCACAGCAAGGGGTAAGCTGCATACCGTCGTTGTCCTCCACATGCACATCTGCACCCCGAGCGAGCAGGACTTCTACCATCTTCACAGCATGCTCGCTGTAGTTGTCGGCAGCGTAATGCAGAGGTGTCCAACCTGTAAAAAAGCGAGGGAGTGTGGGACAGCACACACGGCACAGGGTGGCGGACTCACAACACCTGCCTCACGAGTTCACCCCACCGCCACACACAACCACTGGGACAGGCTGAGGCTGCGGGAAGGTGGGAAACAGTGCAAGTGTGCACACATGCAGCAAGGCAGGCAGCGCAACCAAATGGATGGCAAAGTACTCACAACCACAGCAAGGGGTACGCTGCATACCGTAGTTGCTCTTCACATGCACATCTGCACCCTGAGCGAGCAGGACTTCTACCATCTTCACAGCATGCTCGCTGTAGTTGTCGGCAGCGTAATGCAGAGGTGTCCAACCTGTAAAAAAGTGAGGGAGTGTGGGACAGCACACACGGCACAGGGTGGC
Source organism: Rhynchopus euleeides (assembly GCA_963210315.1). Lineage (NCBI taxonomy): Eukaryota > Euglenozoa > Diplonemea > Diplonemida > Diplonemidae > Rhynchopus > Rhynchopus euleeides. Next base: position 323,676 of record OY723244.1, read on the forward strand.
GGACTCACGACACCTGCCTCACGAGTTCACCCCACCGCCACACGCAACCACTGGGACAGGCTGAGGCTGCGGGAAGGTGGGAAACAGTGCAAGTGTGCACACATGCATCAAGGGAGGCAGCGCAACCAAATGGATGGTAAAGTACTCACAACCACAGCAAAGGGTAAGCTGCATACCCCTCATGTCCTTCACATGCACATCTGCACCCTGAGCGAGCAGGAATTCGACCACCTTCACATCATGCTCGCTTCCGCTGGAGGCAGCGTAATGCAGAGGTGTCCAACCTGTAAAAAAGTGAGGGAGTGTGGGACAGCACACACGGCACAGGGTGGCGGACTCACGACACCTGCCTCACGAGTTCACCCCACCGCCACACACAACCACTGGGACAGGCTGAGGCTGCGGGAAGGTGGGAAACAGTGCAAGCGTGCACACATGCATCAAGGCAGGCAGCGCAACCAAATGGATGGTAAAGTACTCACAGCCAGAGGAAGAGGTCAGCTGCATACCCTCGTTCTTCTTCACATGCACATCTGCACCCTACTGTCATGTTATTGGTTTATTTCTGTGTACAGATACACACTGCTGATTCGCTTGTCGGGTGGGGGGGGGGGAAAAAAAGGGGGAAAGAACCATATCAAAAGACATAGCAAAAACGGGGGTTGGGGGAGGGGGGGGGGGAAATGGTTGAGAAAAAACATACATCAGGGGTGGGGGCGTTCTGTTATGGTTTTTGTTTCATTCGTGTGTTCGTTCTGAAGACAAGATAATGGAAACAAAAGGGAAAACAGGCATGCCCCTCACCACTCAGCCTCACATGCACATCTGCACCCTGAGCGAGCAGGAATTCTACCTTCTTCACAGCATGCTCGCTTGTGTTCTCGGCAGCGTAATGCTGAGGTGTCCCACCTGTGAAAGAGTGAGGGAGTGTGGGACAGCACACACGGCACAGGGTGGCGGACTCACGACACCTGCCTCACGAGTTCACCCCACCGCCACACACAACCACTGGGACAGGCTGAGGCTGCGGGAAGGTGGGAAACAGTGCAAGCGTGCACACATGCATCAAGGCAGGCAGCGCAACCAAATGGATGGTGAAGTACTCACAACCACAGCAACGGGTAAGCTGCATACCGAGGTAGCCGTCCTTCACATGCACATCTGCACCCTGAGCGAGCAGGACTTCTACCATCTTCACAGCATGCTCGCTTCCGCTGCAGGCAGCGAAATGCAGAGGTGTTTCACCTGTGAAAGAGTGAGGGAGTGTGGGACAGCACACACGGCACCGGGTGGCGGACTCACGACACCTGCCTCACGAGTTCACCCCACCGCCACACACAACCACTGGGACAGGCTGAGGCTGCGGGAAGGTGGGAAACAGTGCAAGTGTGCACACATGCATCAAGGCAGGCAGCGCAACCAAATGGATGGCAAAGTACTCACAACTACAGCAAGGGGTATGCCGCATACCCATCCAGTTCTTCACATGCACATCTGCACCCTGAGCGAGCAGGAATTCTACCATCTTCACAGCATGCTCGCTTTCGCTGGAGGCAGCGAGATGCAGAGGTGTCCTTCCTGTGAAAGAGTGAGGGAGTGTGGGACAGCACACACGGCACAGGGTGGCGGACTCACGACACCTGCCTCACGAGTTCACCCCACCGCCACACGCAACCACTGGGACAGGCTGAGGCTGCGGGAAGGTGGGAAACAGTGCAAGTGTGCACACATGCATCAAGGCAGGCAGCGCAACCAAATGGATGGTAAAGTACTCACAACCACAGCAAGGGGTAAGCTGCATACCCCTCATGTCCTTCACATGCACATCTGCACCCTGAGCGAGCAGGAATTCGACCACCTTCACATCATGCTCGCTTCCGCTGGAGGCAGCGTAATGCAGAGGTGTCCAACCTGTAAAAAAGTGAGGGAGTGTGGGACAGCACACACGGCACAGGGTGGCGGACTCACGACACCTGCCTCACGAGTTCACCCCACCGCCACACACAACCACTGGGACAGGCTGAGGCTGCGGGAAGGTGGGAAACAGTGCAAGCGTGCACACATGCATCAAGGCAGGCAGCGCAACCAAATGGATGGTGAAGTACTCACAACCACAGCAAGGGGTAAGCTGCATACCCCTGTCGTCCTTCACATGCACATCTGCACCCTGAGCGAGCAGGAATTCTACCATCTTCACAGCATGCTCGCTTCTGCTGCAGGCAGCGAAATGCAGAGGTGTTTCACCTGTGAAAGAGTGAGGGAGTGTGGGACAGCACACACGGCACAGGGTGGCGGACTCACGACACCTGCCTCACGAGTTCACCCCACCGCCACACACAACCACTGGGACAGGCTGAGGCTGCGGGAAGGTGGGAAACAGTGCAAGTGTGCACACATGCATCAAGGCAGGCAGCGCAACCAAATGAATGGTAAAGTACTCACAACCACAGCAAGGGGTAACCTGCATACCGTTCTTGTTGTTCACATGCACATCTGCACCCTGAGCGAGCAGGAATTCTACCATCTTCACAGCATGCTCGCTTTCGCTGGAGGCAGCGTGATGCAGAGGTGTTTCAGGGGCAGGGTTGTAGAAGTGTGTGTTCTGTACTGTGTGGAGGGAATGGGCAAGAGCGCAAGGTCACTGATTCGCGTGACGAAGAATCTCTCAATGCAGACACTTCGATCGAGATTTGTCCCGCACTGTACAGCCACGACGCTTCGAACCCTTCTGAAGATCATACCATCTTGATGCTTGGCATTCACGTCCGCACCGGATGCCAAGAGCTGCTGAAATGTCTGCAGGTCACCCTTCTGAATGGCTTTCGACAGCGACATGATTGCGTCTGCTGGTCAGCTGCACACCTCAACGCTTGTGTCGTGCCTGTTCCCTGAGTGCCCCTGCCCAGAACCCACTTGTGTCAAACCCACACTCAGAAGACCCGACCACTGTGGTGTGACTGTGCTGGCATGCATCCGCTGCCTATCAGTGGCGACGACAAGCTGGCCTCGTGAGACAAACACAAATGGCAGGCACAACTACAGCCTGGCCTGACAGGCAGGGCGCACCCTGTATCAAAGTTTCTTCAGTTTCCTGCACCACAATGTGGGTGCCGCGCGTGGCCTAACGACCCACCACATGCAGGCAGACACAAATCAAGTGACGAATGAGGCAGACGGAACATCGCGTGTGCACCCAGCTGGCGATGATGCAAGGGTGTGGGGTCTCGATGGCACACGGGGCAGAGCCTTGCTAGGGCGCATGAGGGAGCAGCCAACCCGGTTGGCAGCGCAGGGCGCAGGGCACAGCAGCAGGGCTGTGCGGTGAGGCGGAGCAGTGGCGGGCACGGCAGGCGTGGGTTTCCGTGAGTGTGACGGGGAGACCCCTGCACAGCGCCGCACGAAGACAAGGCAAGACAAGACAAGACAGGAGAGTGGCGTCAGGGGCTGGCAGCACGCCGCACAGGCACAGGCAGTGCTGCAGCTCCACGGGATGCCGGCGTACACACGAAAGCTAGAGGGCAGTGGGAAGGCCGATGAGCGAACATACGACGGATACACCGCATGTGGGCACACCACGCGTGCCGCAGCAAAGCACCACAGGATCAGGCAAGAGCAGGGGGGTCTGTTGCACGCTGCAGGGCGCTGGCTCATGCGAGTGCAGGGGTGGGGTGTGGCAGCCACAAAGAGGCGACACCAACACTTCCAGACACAGAGGCTGCCAGACACATCAGCATGAGGAGGAGGAGCAGGAGGAAGCCTGCCTTGGAGGTGGAGGCAGGTGGTGGGCAGGGCGGGCGGTGCATTCTCCACCCGCCTCGGGCCGATGCATGCACACCGCGGGGGGCTGTGGCGCTCGGTGTGCCCTTCAAGTCCCACACACGCAGTTTACCTGTGGAGTCTCCGGACACTAGATGCACACCTGTTCGCAGTTATGTCTTGGTATCAAGGTTTAAGAATGTGTAAATTCCTGCAGAACTTACAAGTTTTGCATGTCACAACATTGGGGGGTTTGTTTGTTTTTGTTGCCTTTGTGTCAATACACTACAACACCAAAAACCAAGGGTGGGGGCGTTCTGTCTCTAGTCCTGTTTCATTCGTGTGTTCATTCTGAATACAAGATGATGGGGGTATGGAAATTTAGTCATTCTTAGTCACTTTTAGGCGATTTACGCGCGGTTTTTCGGCTGGGGAAAAGAGAGTAAGATTTTCGAAAAAAATCGATTTTTTCGCAAAAAATCGCATTGTGTCGTAGTCGCGCGTAGTCACCCGTAGTCGCCAGGTCGAGGTTCCCAGATTCCATACCCCCCCGGGGTACTGAATTACCGATTTTTCGACATGTCGAAAAAAAAAAAATTTGGCCGAAAAAAAAATTTTTTTTTTCGGCCGACTAAACCGAAAATCGGGCCCTCTGGGGTGCCACACCGATATTTTTCGGATATTTTTCGGATATTTTTCGGATTTTTTTTCGATTTTTTTTGGTTGGGGTGGCCACCAGTCCAGGCTGCTGCCCCAGGGTGGCCGGATTTTCGACATGTCGAAAAAAAATTTTTTGGCCGAAAAAAAATTTTTTTTTTTCGGCCGACTAAACCGAAAATCGGGCCCTCTGGGGTGCCACACCGATATTTTTCGGATTTTTTTCGGATTTTTTTTCGATTTTTTTTGGTTGGGGTGGCCACCAGTCCAGGCTGCTGCCCCAGGGTGGCCGGATTTTCGACATGTCGAAAAAAAAAATTTATCTCCCTAAAATAATGTTCTCTCATCAAAATAGCCTGCGGCCCTGCAAGATAAGAAGATTATTTAATCCTCCACCAGCACAACGTTGAAAACGTGCAGTAGATTTTTTTTTTTCGCGTATCCGTCAGGTGGACCACCGGGTGGGGAGAGATCCGGTGTGAGGCACTTGGGTCCGTCCAGGTGGGCAGGGGGAACCTGGGGGCGGGGGGCCTCAAAACCCGTCTACCAGTGCCGCTTCTAATCTCGTCGGTCTTGTCCCAACCACCACCAGCCAGCCCAGAACGCCCTGACGCTGCGACCTCGTCGATTTTTCCGTTTCGCCCATCCGCCCAACTCCGCCAACCCAACCAGCCCTACCCTTTCTCCCAGTCAGGGCGGTACTCACACGAGCGGCAAAGCGCTGGGGGAGGGGGGGGGGGGGGGCATCAATAGGGGAGGGGAGGGGAGGGGAGGGGAGGGGAGGGGAGGGGAGGGGAGGGGAGGGGAGGGGAGGGGAGGGGAGGGGAGGGGAGGGGAGGGGAGGGGAGGGGAGGGGAGGGGAGGGGAGGGGAGGGGAGGAAGGGAGGGGAGGAAGGGGGGGGGGGGGTTATGTTGTTTCTAACCCAGACCTGCTGTGCAGAGCCCGGGGGAGGGGGTGGCCAGCCCCTGTCTAACCATTCACAACGGCCACCTGCACACATCTATGAAAGGGGGGGGGGGGGGGAAGGTCCCGGGGGGGGGGGGGGTGGTGGGGGTGGGGACGCTGCTCCGCCTACTCGCCCCGCTCCACCTCCGTCTGCAGCTTGCGCATGTAGACGCGCAGGCTGACCCCCGGCTCCCTCGTCTGGTTCCCGGGCTCGGCCTGCGCGCCCCCTTGCAGGATGCGCGCCTGCAGCCACTCCGCCGCTACGTCACCTGCCACCCTGGGCGAGAGGGGGCAAAGGCCATAGCTGGGGTGGAAGCAGTGCCTCCACGCCTCGACGGTGCGGGGGATGGCTCCTCCCATCGAGACGCAGGGGGCCATGCCGCGGGCCCGCGCTACCACCCCCTCGGCCCAGACACGGGACGCCGCAAGCTCCTGCAGAGCGGGGATGTTCGCCGCGGGCGTCTCGTCGTCCCCGTAGGCGTCGATGGCCTGGAGGTCGTCCTCGGGCTCCCACACGTTCGCCGGGTCGTCGTCGAACTCCATGGGGCCCGCCGCGTCACCCTGACGCAGCTCCTCCAGGCGTCTCGAGGACGCGGCCGTCCGGCTGCGGCGCTGCCCGTCCCGGCGGGCCTGCGCGGCGTTGCGCATCATCGTCGCAGCAACCCCCTGGATCCCGCCAGCCCCACCGGGGGCTGTTCCGCCAGAGGTGCCAGAGGGGGCTGTGTTGAAGGTGTGGGAGCCTCCGCCCTGGCGGCGCCGCGCGGCCTGAGCGGGGCCAGACGGCTGGGCGCCTGCCGCCGTGACCGGAGCCGCAGAGGGCACACCAGAGGGGGCTGTGTTTGAGGTTTGGGAGCCTCCGCCCTGGTGGTTCTCTGTGGCCCCCGACCCCGACGGCGGGCACTCTGCATGTTGGGCCTGCCCCTGCATGGGGGCTGGGGCAGCCCGGGAGGCACTCTCCGCCGGGGGCACGCTGTGGCCGTGGGTCGCGGAGGGCGCACCAGAGGGGGCTGTGTTTGAGGTTTGGGAGCCTCCGCCCTGGTGCATCTCCACGTCCTGGCCGGGAGCGACCGGCTCCTCCGCCACTTCCTCCTTCACCCGCGTTGGATGGTGCGCAGCCCCCGACGAGTCGTGCGGGGCACTCGGCTGCCTGGGCCCCATCGGCGTGTCGTGCATGCGGCTCGGGATGGGCTTCCGCCGGCGGGGGCGCGCCCGGGCGGACTCCAGGACCTCCCGCAGATCCGGGGTGACCGCGGGTTGCTCCGCAGGGTCTGGAGCGTCGACATCCACCGCCACCCGGTCAATGTAGCCTGGGCACCGCTCACCCCGCACTGCGCACGACGCGCACACTTTGCGCCAGCATCTGCCACACGCGTGATGCCTCGCGGAGCGGTCGAACGGGCGGCGGCACTTCTCGCACTCCTCCACCTGGCCCGCCGAGCCCCCCTGACGCACCATCTGCATGGGACTATCACCATCGCACCCCGTGACATCCGCTGCCATCGGCTTCGGGGGAAGACCCGCCAGGTGCTGACGCATGGGCTCCGGCATAACTAGGGGCACGTAGTGCCCATGTTGCCCCCCCGTCCTCCGCAGACAGTGGGCGTCCGCCACTGCACCCGCACCTACTGGGGACAGAAGCATCGGCTGGTGGTTGTCGATGAGCACGAGGACGACGCATCTGGTCACGCGCGCAGCCGCCGCCAGGGCGATGAAGTCCGCCCAGGTGCGCACGTCGTCGCTCCCTGCGCGCATCATCTGCTCGGCCCACTGGTTCGGACCCTCCTCCACCCGCATCCGGAGGTCCGGGTCGCGCATCGCCCTGCGGACTGCCTCTTGGCGCAGCCACCCGCTGGATTGCTTCACCGATCGGGCACCCAGCGTGGCCAACGCATCAAAAGCACAGTCCCCCACCCGGAACGACCACCCGTCCGGCTCGACCAGGCCCAGCCGCGCCTGCTGCTGCAGGGACGACAAGCTCAGCCTCCCGTCCGTCTGGCCGCGCCACTCCAGCAATTGGGCCAGGGGGTCAGCCGCCACCCCACCCGCCGGCTGCGGGAGGTCCCCCTCCGCGGGGGGAGGCGGCGGGCGTGGGCGGCGGGGAGGGGCAGGTTCGGGTTCAGGGGTCGGCTCCTCGGGGCCCGCCGCGTCATCCGGGTGACACATGAAATCCTCCGCGTCCATGTGCCCGTCGAAGTGTGGCGCGGGGGCCAGGTCCGTGTCAGGCGCGAAGAAGTAGTCCGGCTCCACGCCCACCAGCGGATCCGGCAAGACCCGCTCCCGAGTCTGACCAGAGCGCAGGTCCGTGCACAGCGCCCCCCTGCGGAGCGACGACCGCCCCACCGCCCGCATCAACGGCACCACTATCCGCGCCGCCCAGGAACGAGTGAGCTCGGCCCTGTCCCCCAGCTTGTGGTCCACCGCGAAGCTGACCAAGTGCCTGAAGAGCCGCACGGCCTCCGGACCCATCCCGCCCGACTGCTCCAGGGCGAACGCGGAGAAGGCGATCTCAACCTCCTGACACCGCGCCCCGTGCTTGCGATGCTTGGATGCTTCAGCCCGCGACGCGGTGTACCCCCGCGCTCTCGCCGCACCCTGCCTCGCAGACTCCGCGCACGTCGACCACACGGTCACGTCGATCGCCCGGCCCCGCGACTCACCTATGCCGCACGGGAGGAACACGTCAGCCGGCTTGCCCCCGCCCAAGAGGAGGTGGTTGGGCTCCAGCTGGGGGCCGAGTCCCGCGTCCCGCGCCAGCCCCAGCACCCCGAGCTTCACCGCGTCGTGGCGCTTGATGCGGTCCGCCGATGCCTGGCAGCTGAACACATGGGCGCCCAAGACGTCCATGGCGTCCCCGCACTCGTGGCACCGCGACCCAGGGGCGAAGACGACGAGGCCCAGGCGCAGGCGAGCCGCCACTTGGTACTCCTCCCTCCCCATCGCAAACTGTTGTTCTGGCGTCACCGTCACCCACGCCCCTGCGCCTGGGAGGGACGCGGACAACTGACGCCCTTTACTCAGCACGTCAGCCTCCGCCAGTAGGGTCTCGTGCTGCCGGCTGATGATCGCCAGGGATAGGTCGCGCTGGCGGAGGGGCTCGCCCGGGCGCTTGTGAGGGTCCACCCAGTCCGCCTCCGCCACCAGCTCGTTGTGGGCGGTCGCTGCCACGCGCCACGCATCCGCATCCCAACGATATCCGCTGTCCAGCTGCACACATAGGGGGAAGAAGGAGCTAGCCGCCGCCAAAGCCGCAGCGGTGATGTGGTCCTCCGACCTCCGAATGCCCATACCCCCTAGCCTGACGGGCAGGGCCGCCTGGTCTCGCGCATCGTCAGGGAGGGTCCCGTCCCTGTCCCCGAGCACAGATGCCAGCACCATCCCGATTTCCTTGTCATACTGGCGAAGGTATTCTCTCCCGGCGTACCCAATTGCGCGCATCTGGAAGACCAGCTTGCAGAAGCCTTCACAGTGTCGCAGGAGGGTCATGGCCACTTGCGCGTCTTGGAGGTGGTGAAGCTGGCGCAGGTTCGGGATGAACTTCTCTCTCAGTTTTGTATCCATCACCCGCTCGCAGAATTCCGCATCCCCCACCGGAGCCCCGAGGAACTCGAAGTTGTGGTGGAGGAGGTCCATGCGAGTCGCGCGCTCCTTTTCCGTCGCGGCTACATCAAGGCCCGCTCCCCGGAGGCCCTCCACCGAGTGCCCATTCAGCGAGATCACTTCGCATTTGCGGCGTGCCACCACCAGGCCCAGCTCCGCGCTCCGCCGCTCGAGGATCGCGAACGTGTGGCCGACCGCCCCGGGGGAGCCCATCAGCGTGCCATCGTCCAAGTACCACACGCTGCCCTCCACCCCCGGCAGCTTGCCTAGGTCCTCGGTCAGCTGGCGGATGGCCAGGGAGAACAGGAGCGGCCCGAGGGGGTCCCCCTGCTGTACCCCCCTCTGCGATTCGAGCACTTCGCCACGGTATATCAGGGCTGAGGGCGACGCGTAGCACCACTCGACCCACGCCGACAGCTCCGGGAGGTCCCGCCTGACAGCATCGATGAACGCCTGCCTGTTAACCATGTTAAAGGCGTTGGCATAGTCGATCTTCAGCAGGACCTTGTCCGCCCCCCTGTTGCGCGCCGCGAAGTCCTTCACGACCGCCGTGGCCGCCTCCAGTCCGCCGTCCACCGCCACTCCTACTTGCCTCCCCTTCAGGAGGAGCTTCCCAGCCTGTTCCCTGACGTCTGCGGTGAGGGTTTTGGCCACCAGGCGGCGGAGGGTCTCCCCAACCGCGATCGGGCGGATCCCCGCGTCTGGCTTGGGGAGCGCGACCAGAGACGCGCCCGCGATGTGCCGGGCCAGCTGCGGGGGGGCCTCGCCTCTGCGCAGGACATCCACCACCGCCGTGAGGGCCGGAAGCACATCCACTCCCTCCACCTGGACGAGCTCCCGGAGGTGGTCCGCCCTCAGGCCTGAGGGGCCGGCGCCCGTGCCCCTCGGTAACCCCTTCAGCGCTTTAAACACCTCGGCGGGGGTGGCATCCGCGGGCACTACCCGCGTCGCCGCGGAGATGGCTGGGCTGTCCGCTTCCAGATTTTTCGAACCCCATAAAGTTAGATTATTTGACGGTAAAATAATGTTGACTCTCCTTCACGCAAGTTCCTTACAAGCTGTTAAGAAAAGCTGGCATTATTGCCTCACAGGAGAAGTCACCTAAAAAAAAGTCGGCCAAAATAAAACAATGTCTTTAGGCAGGTCGAAACAATCTAAATTACTTCACTGTAAACCTATGCGTGATCTGGGGTCCCTGCAGTCCAACAAATCTGCACATTATTTTACTGTAAAATAATCTAACTTTATGGGGTTCGAAAAATCCGCTGCACGTTTCAACGTTGTGCTGGTGGAGGATTAAATAATCTTCTTATCTTGCAGGGACTTAGGCTATTTTGATGAGAGAACATTATTTCAGGGAGATAAAACAACCTATTGCACAAAAAATAATCTTCACATTATTTTACGCGGAGGGGGGCCTGCTACTACATAAAGTAATCACACCTCAACTCGCTTCGCTCGTTAAGGTGACTTCCACATGTCGCCTCGCTTCGCTCGGCAACATGACTTCAATTTTACGCTCGCTTCGCTCGCGTAAAATAATGTTACTTTATGTAGCAGGCCCCCCTCCGCGTAAAATAATGTGAAGATTATTTCAGTACAATGGGGGCCTTCGCTACCAAGTGTGACTGAGTGAGAAAAAGTGAGCTCCAGCCCACTTCCCCTCACTGACTGACGAGCTGTGACGAGCAGTGACTGGTAGCGAGGGCCCCCAATAAATAGCTATTTTTTTTCGGCCAAATTTTTTTTTTCGACATGTCGAAAATCCGGCCACCCTGGGGCAGCAGCCTGGACTGGTGGCCACCCCAACCAAAAAAAATCGAAAAAAAATCCGAAAAAAATCCGAAAAATATCGGTGTGGCACCCCAGAGGGCCCGATTTTCGGTTTAGTCGGCCGAAAAAAAAAAATTTTTTTTTCGGCCAAAAATTTTTTTTTCGACATGTCGAAAATCCGGCCACCCTGGGGCAGCAGCCTGGACTGGTGGCCACCCCAACCAAAAAAAATCGAAAAAAAATCCGAAAAAAATCCGAAAAATATCGGTGTGGCACCCCAGAGGGCCCGATTTTCGGTTTAGTCGGCCGAAAAAAAAAATTTTTTTTCGGCCAAATTTTTTTTTTCGACATGTCGAAAAATCAGGGTATAAGATAGACTTTTTTTCTGGCGCTGTTTTCCGGTTTTTCTGGTTTTGAAAATTTTTCGCGCGCGCCTTCGGCGCGCGCGACCCGCGCAAACCCTCCCAGAATCTGAGAGGGCCCGGTGCCTGCGCGCGTCCTGCCGTACTGAGGCTGCTTGGTGGGGCAGGCGCAGCAGCTGCTTTGAAAGTTTGGACTCTCGACCAAAAAACCGGTCTGGGTGCAATGTTTTTACGCAGGGGGGTCTGGGGGGCGGAGCCCCCCAGCCGCCGGAGGCCACGGTAGTGAACATCTGTTCCCTACAGTCTGGATTCGCTTGTAAGTAGGAAGGCTTCGCTGTATCGCAGCCCGGCCAGCAGGAGATCACTGGTCCTTGAGGATTCAACCTTCAGGGTGGAGGAGGACGGGGGAGTGACCACTCGTGACAGGTGTGCGTTGTGGGTGGAGTGGGTGCACGACAGAATGGCCAAAGGGTCCACGAGATCTCTGCACACATTCCGTTATCGAGGAGATGGGCACCTAGCTGTGACGACAGGCAACAAACAAATCTCATCTGTTAGTTGCCCCCAATAGGCTTGGCGACCTTCAAGACTGCTTGAAAGTCGTTCGTGTTCTCGTCTCAGCCCTCCAGACTGCAGTCTTAGACTCCCTCTTAGACATGGTGGCTGGAGTCCACCATGTGTGCACCTTCAAAACAGAAGAGACCTGCATGACGAGGGCATCACCACCCACCGGGCCACCCGCTAGGTCCATTTTTTCTTCTCCGCTTCTCTGCCTTCTTTGGACTATTTGAGCTCTGTGCGGATCACGATGGGGTCACTTTCTATTTTTTTATGGCGTTTTTTCTGACTGTTTTACTGTCCCAAAGTCACAAAAAACCGCCAAAAATGAGATCGACCTTTTTTTTTTTTCCCAGAAAACCGGGAACCGGGAAACCCTGGTTTTGAAAACCGGAAAACCAGACCTATCTTATCCCCTGCGAAAAATCGGTAATTCAGTACCCCGGGGGGGTATGGAATCTGGGAACCTCGACCTGGCGACTACGGGTGACTACGCGCGACTACGACACAATGCGATTTTTTGCGAAAAAATCGATTTTTTTCGAAAATCTTACTCTCTTTTCCCCAGCCGAAAAACCGCGCGTAAATCGCCTAAAAGTGACTAAGAATGACTAAATTTCCATACCCCCAGCGTCGTCTTTTGCTACACTGTAGGGACTTAAAAAACTTTTTGTCGACCTCATATACGCCATTTACCGCTTCCGCCACCATCTTGTTGTACGCGGAGACTTCGCGACTTCTGATGGCGCGCTTATTGTAGTCATGTACATAATCTAGTACGATAGTAGAAACAGGGGACGTTGCAAGTTTTGTTACTGGGGGGGGTCAAATAATTGTAACCCCTACGATTATTTAGCGACGCGGTCTGTATAAATCGGGTGTCCCAAAATTTACAAATTTTCAACGGTGGTGAATAATCGTAGGGGTTACGATTATTCACTTTTGGCAAAAATTTACCCGTTTTGCTGTTCAGAATGTCAATTGGTGGGGTGGGGGTGGGTGTGGGTCGCATTCTCGGCCTGTCTCACCGGCGTTCCGTGCACACAGCAACAGCACCGGTGGAAACTGGCCATAGCACCCCGGTGGGCCACCAGGAGGGGAGGGACCCGGAGAGAGGCGCTTGAGTCATCCAGATGGGCACACGGTGGGGTCCGACACCCGATGTCGGACCCTGTGGGTTACCCGTTTTTTAGGTACCCTCCACACCCAGTGCGCGCTCGACCGTCGAATGGTTTTTCTGGTCCCGTGCACTTCCCTGCCTGCCACACCACCCCCTCGACCCCATCCCCAGCACCAGAGCGTCGTTGGCTGGCGTGCGCGGGGCACGCGTCGAATACCGATGACGGGGCCTGTGTTCCTGGGGCGCTGACGAGGTCCGAAGGGATTGACGCCTTGGCTCAGTCCTTACGTTTGGATGAGGGCGTGGTTTTTGACGTAGCGGGAGCCCTCAAGAATACAGCACAGCTGCACCTGCTCTTGCGCCGTCTCCAGTTCGCATAGTCCCTTCGTATGACGGTGACTGGGAGCCCTGGCTGTCCCGATCTATTTCAATGACTGTATCAGTTTCCAGCCTAGTTCCCATGCTTGGGTGCTTGGCTCGGGTGCACCCTTCGAGGTGGTACAGAGAATGCAAAGAGAGTCCACAGGGGGGTCTGGGGGGCGGAGCCCCCCAGCCGCCGGAGGCCACGGTAGTGGACATCTGTTCCTTGTGGGGTACAGTTTCTGGACTGTGTCCATCTTCCTGAGGTTGCGTATGGGCCACCCCAGAATTTTGGTGCCCCCCCCCAGGCTCACCTCACTGGCAGGGAACCTGGGGGCGGGGGGGCCTCAAACCATACTCTCTTCCACCCATTAAACTCGGGGCATGTGTGCTCCGACATGTGGGGTGACTCAATCACTGGTCTATGACGACCGATTCTCCACTTTGTACAGCCTGAGTGGTATCCCTGCTGTTCCTGTTGCTTGATCCTCTGGGGAAAAGTCAGAAATTTGGCCAAAAGTGAATAATCGTAACCCCTACGATTATTCAAAACAAATTTACGTATAAATGGCCCAGAAAATGTTGTACAATTAATCGCCCCCTTACGATTATTCGACTACTTACGATTAATTGCCCCCCCCCAGTAAACCCGTGATATCTACGGACTGTAACTTAGCGGCAATGGCACGTCGGAGTGTTTGGGCACCGGGGTTGGCTTGGCCGGCTGTAGCTGTCCATCGTATCCACCCGAGCATATCTGAGAAGAAGCAGAATCACCAAAACCATTACCAGACTGCACAAACTTGTTCCCGCAAGTGAATGAACCCACGTAACGCCTTGTGAGGCATTATACATGAGGAAAAGAACAAGGCCAACTTGAAAAGTAGGACAGGACGGTGGGACAGGCGAGTTACGCGGAGTTGGGGTGTCAGGAGGAGGGGTGAGGGAATCAACGGATGGAGAGGATTCTGTTAGTCTTTTGATTTTCCTTCTTTTGCTCTTCAGGTTGCGGGCAATGCAAGAAAGTGACAGATGTGCTACCGTTGGCAGCACGACTGGTAAGGAGAAGAGAATAAGTAAAAGCCAAAGCCAAATGAAAAGAGCATGGGATGGTCCCGTACGCGAACGGGGTGTCGGGGTGTCAGGTGGGGTGTGACATTGGGCGGAATGAGGGGCAGTCTTCTCGCCGGGGGGGGTCACATTTGTGTTTTTCTTCTTCTTCTTCTTCTTCTCGGATGGGGGCCAGTTTCTTTCGTTTTGGGGGTCGTCCCCTGTGGCATGCTCGGAGGAGACCCTACACCCCCACCCCGAACATCCCCTCCCCCCTTCCTTTTCTCACGGAAGGCGAGCCACGGGACTCCCTACCAAATGATGCTCCAGCAATCCACTCCCTCTCCCGACAGGCTATTTGTGCCCTTACACTTCCTCAACCTGTTACTTATTTCATCGAGGGGCCCTCACGTATTTACACAAACCTCGCCAGTCTTTCTCACCCTCGTATTTTGTGTTTTTCAGAGAGACACCTTTTTTTTTTTTATGTCTCTCTACTGTCATGTTATTGGTTTATTTCTGTGTACAGATACACACTGCTGATTCGCTTGTCGGGTGGGGGGGGGGGGAAAAAAACTTTTTTTTTTATGTCTCTCGCAACTGCCGTCCCCGGCCTGCGCCACACCGCCTCCCCCATCCTCTCGGGAGCGGATATGTCCGCCCTGATCTCCGCCCTCTCCCCCACCCTCAAGTGGCGGAATGAGAGGGAGGTGGCGTGGTTTGGGGCGGAGTGGAGGCAGAGGGGCAAGGCGCTGCAGCCCGCCCCGGCCATCCCTGAGGAGGTCCTCCCCCTGCCGCACAGGGTGTGCGACATCCTGCAGTTCCCCCGGTGCAGCGTTGTGACGCTGCACCGGTATCACCGCTGCAAGGCCGGCCCCCACGGTGTCGCGATCTCCCCGCACGTTGATGACCAACAGTTGTCAGCGTGCGGGGAGGGGGTCGCGATGCTGCAGGTCGGGGGACCTCCGGCCATCGTGGCCCTGACACCCGTCAGCGGCCGCTGTGCCGAGGTGAGGGTGCGCCGCCCCAAGGGGCACGCGGTGGTGTGCGGAGGGACGGCGTTTTCGTCCTTCCGGCACTCCGTCCTTTGGGGGGAGGTGTGGGGCCAGACCATGCTGACCCTCACCCTCCGAGCCCCAGCCATCCCGCAGCTGCGCTGCCACCACCTGTCCCTGGTGCCTCCGCACGCTGCACCTCCCCAGGCCCTGGCAGCTGAACCTGCCCCTGCTGCATGTGCTGTCGCATGTGGGCCCGCAGCTGCTGCAGCTGCTGCATCTGCTGTCGCAACAGCGGCATCTCCTGTCGCATGTGAGCACGCTGCAGGTGCTGTCGCATCCGAGTCCGCTGCATCTGCTGGCGCTTCAGCGGCATCTGCTGTCGCATGTGAGCCCGCTGCAGGTGCTGTCGCATGTGAGCCCGCTGCAGGTGCTGTCGCATCCGATCCCGCTGCATCTGCTGGCGCTTCAGCGGCATCTGCTGTCGCATGTGAGCCCGCTGCAGCTGCTGCCTACACAGCGGGCTCTGCCCCTCCACAGGCCCTGGTTCCCCCCGCACGTTTTTGTTGCTGCGGCTGGCATGCCAGCCGCAGCATTTGTTCTGTTTGTCTCGGGAAGTGGCGGGACTTCACCGCCACTCCCCCACCCCCAAATCCCCCGCCCCGCCGCCTTGTGTGCCCCGTGCTCCAAGGCCCGGTGGTAGGGGCGGATGCCCTCTCGGAGGTGTCTCGGGGAAAGTGGAAGGGGGGGCGGGTAGGGAAGACCAGGGGGCCGGGTAAACGGAAGGAGGAATGGCTCGCCTTCCGTGAGAAACGGAAGGGGGGAGGGGATGTTCGGGGTGGGGGGGGGTCAGGTGTAGGGTCTCCTCCGAGCATGCCACAGGGGACGACCCCCAAAACGAAAGAAACTGTGCCCCCATCCGAGAAGAAGAAGAAGAAGAAGACAAACACAACTGTGCCCCCATCCGAGAAGAAGAAGAAGAAGAAAAACACAAATGTGACCCCCCCCGGCGAGAAGACTGCCCCTCATTCCGCCCAATGTCACACCCCACCTGACACCCCGACACCCCGTTCGCGTACGGGACCATCCCGTGCTCTTTTCATTTGGCTTTGGCTTTTACTTATTCTCTTCTCCTTACCAGTCGTGCTGCCAACGGCAGGGCACAGCACCACCGCCAGGTGCGGCCACACGGCCCACCCTGCGGCTGCACAGCAGCGGCCACAGGACGCTGTCCTCGGTCCGGAACGAGGGTGGCCGCGGCAGCGCCACAGTTGTGACGTTCCTCGCGAGGTGGCCCTCGAGTACTCCGCTCAGGCGGAAGTATCGTTTTCACTTGCGGGAACGCCTGTGTGTGATATTGTGCTATTTTGGTTTTTTCTTGTGGGTTCGTTTACCTTCCGGCGTGGATCCCAAGTGTGTATACAAATAGACACCCCCACGAAAACTGGGGGTGGAGAAAGAAATAAAGTCCTGCCGACACACTTCATGGATCTGTCACTTTCTTGCATTGCGCGCAACCTGAAGAGCAAAAGAAGGAAAATCAAAAGAATGGCAGAATCCTGTCCATCCGTTGATTCCCTCACCCCTCCTCCTGACACCCCAACTCACCGTTACTCGCCTGCACCACCATCCTGTCCTCTTTTTCCAGTTGACCTTGTTCTTTTCCTCATGTATAATGCCTCACAAGGCGTTGCATGGGTTCATTCAGTTGCGGGAACAAGTGTGTGCGCAAGTACGTGCTGTGTAGTAATGGTTTTGGTAACTTTGTTTCTTTGCAGAGGTGCTCGATTTGACATGATAGAGAGCAACCGGCAGCCAAATGAACCCCCGTGTAGTTCGGCGGTGAGTGATCTCCCTGGTTTCATTTTCAAGCTGAGAGGGGGAGGTAGAGGCAAAAGAAAAGCTGTGCCGGGCAACCAACCAGAGCTGGTCTGGGAAGGCCTCAGTGTTGTCGACACTATTGGTGACGGCAACTGCCTTTTTTTTTTTTTTTTTTTTAACTTCGTTCCCGTCCCCCCACGTTGTGCGCTACGTCGTTTTTTTTAGGAGAGGGGGCCCGGTGCCTGCGCGCGTCCTGTCGTACTGTGGCTGCTTGGTGGGGCTAGCGCAGCAGGTTCTACTTTTGCTTCTACGGGCTCTTAGCACTGTAACATGAACTACACGAACAACAAAGCTCTAGGGCAAACAAACCGCGCACTGGCCGGGGTTGAGCTGCGTGGGGCTCCGTGCTGGCGGCATGAACAACGCTACGTCGTTGTAGCGTTGGCTCACTCGTGTGCTTCTTTCCGGGGTCGGGTCAGGGATAGTGCCCTGTGTGGTGCCGTTTTTTCCCGCAGAGCGGGTGGGTTGCCGTGCGTCGACACGGAGACACCTCCCCATTAAAAGCCAAAGTTTTTGTGTTGAGACGTCTTCACCTGATATGGCAAAGGTCCTGTTCGTTGGTTTCCCCCTGGTCTGTCGCGCCCATCAGGGTGCGTGGACAGGGCCCGTACTTTGTTTTCATTCGTGTTCTGTGATTTGTGACCAACCCGCCCCTTGCCCCGCCCGGTTGAGGTCCCTACCCCTTCCCCCGTTTCGTCAGTAGCTCCGTCTCGGTCTCGTGGAGCAGGCCTGCGTCCATCAGGAAACGCAGGGTGGTCACGGGCCGGGTGAGGAGTAGGACATGGGGGGAGAGGTTGTCCAGGTGTTTTTCCCGTAGGTCCTTAAGCTTCGGGCAGGTTCGCAGTAGGTGCTTCAGCGTCGTTTTCTGCACTGTGCATCCGTGCATGGGGCATTTCGGTGCCCTGTTTTTCGACATGTAGTCGAACAGGAGGTAGTGGCGGCGCGTCCGTAGCAGTCGCATCGTGCTGGCCCCGAGGCGGGTCAGCGCCGGTGTGTGTAGCGCGGGCCGGCGCGCTGTAGGCCCCGCCGATTTAGGTGGCGTCCAGGCGTACAGACTTTTCTCGCCGGGCCGGGGCGTCCGCTCCGCAGTCACCCTCCGCACTGCCGCCTTCGCCGCCAGCAGTGTGATGGGCTCCGTCTGCAGCTGGTGGTTGTTCGTCCGCAGACCCGCCTGATAGTCTGCCAGTTCATTTCCCTCCACCCCGACGTGGGCCGGCACGTACTGCAAGGTGACAGTCGTGCCTGAGCTGGTGAGTGTGGCCAGGCCGCGCCAGACGTCGACAAGCGTTTCCGCTTTGGCACGGTGTGGCCCTGCTTCTAGCGCGTGCAGGGCGGATTGGCTATCCGTGAGAATCACGACGCGGGCTACACCCCTTGCTGCGATCATCTGAGTCGCCTCCCGCAGTGCTACCAGTTCCGCCTGGTAAGAGACGCAGCTCTGGCCCGCCCCGACACTGCGCTTGTCGACGATGTCTGTTGTAGAAGGGTCCAGGAGGACAACACCCGCTCCTCCGACTCCCTCCTTTACCGACCCGTCCGTGTAGGCGTGCAGCTCCGCCTGGGGGAGTCCCGCCAGCATCACCTGCGCCATAGCGTACCTCTCCGCGTCGGTCTGGTCGGGGTCGCTCCGGCTCAGGCCAGGGATGGCGGGGTGTATCTGGATGTTCCCGAGCATCCCTTGCCACTCCCACGGTGCCACCGGGTAGTGGGATATGATTGTGGCAGGGCCCGGGCTGCGTGTGTAGATGGCGGTGCGTTTGACCACCGATTCAGCCAAACGAAGCCACGTGCTGCCGGCGGTGCGCGACGCTTTTTGGATCGCCGTTGACCCCGGGGACCCACCAACCCGTCGAATCCGCTCGTACGCCGTAGCCGCTTCGGTGTACATCTTCTCTTCGAGGGTCGGCAGGTGTGCCTCCCACAGCAGTTCCGCTGTGTCCGTGGTGAAGGCGCAGCCCGTGATGAGCCGCGCAGCCCGGCGGTGGATCGTCTCCAGCTCGCCGAAGGCCTTGTTGGTGAGTGCGATCCCCCATACGCATATGGCATAGGTTACCGCGGGGAGCACGTATGTTAGGTACACCTGCCGCAGTGTGTGCGCGTCGCAGCCCCAGTCTCGTCCTGCCAGCATGTGTAGGAGTGCTAGGCGGCGTCGGTAAGTGATCTTGACTTGCTCGAGGTGCGCGGTCATGCTGCAGGTCTCGTCGATGAGGACCCCCAGGTACTTCGTTCTGTCACCCCGCTTGACCAGACTCCCATCTGAGTAGGTGAGGGGGAGGTCGGTTTTCCGTATGCCCTCCGCATCTCGCCGTGACACGAAAGGGAGGAAGGAGGTTTTGTCGCGGGACAGGCGGAAACCAAGTCGGGGGAGGCATTCCTCGAGGAGGCCGAGTGCCGTTTCGGTCTTCGCTGTTGTGTCATCGATATCGTCCCCCGTGAGGAGGATGGCCAGATCGTCGGCATATATGGCGGTATACCCTTTGCAGTGCGCGCTGAGGGTATTCGCCACCTCTGCCATGGCGCAGTTGAAGAGGAGGGGGGACAGCACTGTACCCTGGGGCACCCCCTCGGCCATGTGGTAGGTATCCCCGTGTGTACCACATACTGTCGTAGTCGCCCTTCGGTTGTCCAGGTAACTTGTGAACCACCGAAGGTATCGTGCTGGTGTGTTCATCTCTTTGAGGCGCCGGAGGATGGCATCTCGACTCACCGTGTCGTACGCCTTCTCCATGTCCACGGTGAGCAGGATTGCGCTGCGGCCTTCTGCCAGTGCATCCCGTGCCAGCTGTGTGAGCATCGCCACGTTGTCCACCGCGGACCTGTGGCGACGGAAGCCTGCCTGCACGTCGTTGAGGTTGTGCATCGGCTCTGTGGGGTCCTCCATGAGCTGTGTGAGCCTCTTGGCGATCATCCGTTCCATCACTTTGCTCGCCCCGCTCGTGAGTGCGATTGGACGGTAGGAGTTGGGGTCGGAGGCGGGTTTCCCCGGCTTGTGGATCGGGAAGAGGGTCGCTTGTGTCCATTCCTTCGGGAGTCTGCCGCTCACCCACGACAGGTTGCAGATGTGCAGCAGGCCCTCCCGTGCCCTGGGGCCGAGGTGTTTGAGGAACTCATTGTGGACACCGTCTGGGCCTGGCGTCTTCTTGTCGGCCAGCGAGTGGATGATGATGTCAAGCTCCGCCCTGGTGAAGGGGGCCTCTGAGGGGTGGGGTTTCGCGCTTTCCGGTGGGAGTTGTGGGGCACTTAATGGCTCGTCCGGGTGGGCCACCCCCCCGCCGCCGCTTGTCGCCGCATACAGTCGTCCGAGGCAGTCGGCCTTCTGTCTGTCAGTGGTGAGGGGGTCCCCCTCGTCGAGTAGTGGGTACGGCTGGGCTTTGTCCGCTCTGCCGTCCAGCTCACGCAGGAGGTTGAAGGCCCCGTTGGTGCGCGAGGCGTCAGTTGCCCGGGCTTCCCAGACCTCACGCTTCGCTCGCCGGATTTGGTTGGTGACTTCCCTCCTGAGGCGGGTGAGGGTTGTGCCGTCATCTTTCGTGAGCTGCGCCGGTGGTGTGCGTTGTTGGCGCCCGATCTCCGTGTCCCTCTCGCGGATCGCTTTTTGCACCTTCTTGTCGCACCATCGACGCTTCCGCTTCCGCCTGCGGTGTCTAGGGATGTGGCGCTTCGCCACCTCCAGCAGCGTGTGGGCCCATCGCGCGTACGCGGTGGTCGCATCCTTCCACCCGCTTACTCCGTCAGCACTCCGCTCCATCTCAGCGCAGTAAGCTTCCCAGTCCGCCTCCTTCCAGTTCCACAGCGGTTTGGTATTCGTTGTGTCCCTGTGTTGCGGTTCTGTGAGGTGCTCGCAGGGAACGTCGAATTCCATCGGCAGGTGATCGGAGCTCCCGGTGTTCAGCACCCTCCATTGCACCGGGTTCCAGTCACTCGCGACGACGACATCGGGTGATGTAGCGTTTTCGCCTACTATGCGCGTCGATGATTCAGGGGTGTTGTAGATGCGCATGCCGTGTTCCTGTGCCCAGTCATTGAGTTGGGTCCCGACGGTGTTCGGTGTCTTCGCCGCGCTCCATGTTGGGTGGTGCGCGTTCAGGTCACCTGCGATCACGACGTTATCTCCACACGGCAACTCCTCGGTGTCGAAGTCATCCCGCCTGGTGTCCGCCTTTTGTAAACCCACTGCGCTGGGACGGTAGATGTGAATGATATGTACGCCGCACACCTCCACGTCCTGTCGCTCTGTGACTTTCCAATTCTTGTATTCTGCCACTGTTGCGCCCAGGTCTTTGCGCACCAGGGTAGTGATACCGCCCCCGTGGGTCTCACTTGTCCCCTTGGCCCGCGACGCCTTCCGGACACGGGTGTGTGCTGCGTACCCGTTGAAGTTGATCTTCCCCGTCTGGGCGGCCTTTAGCTCCTGGAGGAGGACGACGTCGTATCGTTTCTTCTCCAGGAGGGTGTTGAGCTCCGCCTTTCTCGCCGGGGTGAGGCCGTTGATATTCCAGCTCAGGCATTTCAGGAGGGGGCCTGGGTTGGGTTCTATGCCTGCCTCGAGTAGCAGTCGTCGTGTGGTTTCGGCCTGACTGTGGAGGCGTGTGGGCGCTGGTGGTCAGACCCGGAAGGGTTTATCCGGGGACTTAGGGGACCGTGGCGCGGCTTTACGCGCGCCGTCGCGTTCACGCCCAGTGCCCCGTGGTGGCGAAGAGGTAGCAGTGGTCTTTGTCCCCCGGACCCTGTCCCGCTTGTCAGGCGACATGGTGAGGGGGATCGGCGTCGGTGGCCTCTCGTCCCTGTCCGTCCTCGTCCGCGGTGTCGTCTTCTGTGGTGTAGTCTGGGGCTCTGCGGTAGTCTGGGGCTCTGCAGCCTTTTTCATTCCTTGTTTGGAGGAGATAAAAAAAAAAGGGGGGCGCGTTGCTGTGTAGCAGCCTGGGTACTCCGCAAAGCCGTTGCCGCGAAGTTGAAGTCCATAAGATTCACCGATTTGTTAAAACTTCCGTATTCTCCTGTTCCTACTCTCATCCTAAATTATGTTGAATCCTACAGCAAAGAAGGCATAATAAAAAAAAGAAATAGCCGCTTACAACACGGTTGTGGCGGAGGCGGGAAACGGGGTCTATCAGGTTGACAACCGGTTTTTTAAGTCACTTGCAGAAGACGACGCCCCAAATAAATGGAAGAAGGCGTTGTCTGACCCAAGATTTGTGTCGCTTAAGTCGCCGGGAACTGAAAAGGCGAAACCATACCTCCTTGACTTTTCCCTTTACCAGACAGAAGCCAAGGAGGTAGGCGACCTGCCTGAAGATTATTTTGAGCGCAACAGCACAGCCCCACTTTGCAACCGCATCCTGACAGGCGAAGATGTGGACATTCTAATTGAACATTTTTTAAGTAAAGAAGATGCTGCCCTACGTGCCACCTGTAGTGGACAAGCGATTCAGAACATGCACTGCATGCCCCCCGATGTTATTAACAACATCGGATCATTCATCGCCGATGAAATGAAGTCACAGGACTACTTCATTTGGGCTGCTGAATGTTGGTACATAGCCAACCTCACAGGGATGAGTTTTCGGGTACTTGCAATAGACTCGTCCCAGAATCAGAAATCCTGCATGTTTTTCTCCCCTTCTCCCGATTGCGACCATCTCCGTCTGGATCCGTCCATTTTTCAGAGGGCTGACCTTGACCATATTCCTGATCTCATCGAAAATAGTAAGACGGACCCCCCAACAATTCACCTGGAACATAATCATTATTCGTTTGTCAAAACATCGCCGGGTTTGTATGATGAACTCCTCCGCCGGCATGATACCGTGCTCTGTGAAGACCGGGGTGAAGCGTGGGTGAAGCAAAAGGAACTGTTACAGTTCCAGTCAGCAGCTACCGAGCTTGAAAAGCTTAGTAGTGAACCTCCAGCCCACAAAAAAAGCAAGAAGCCTGACGGGGACAACACGCAAAATACCCCAGCTGGAAAAAGGCGGAGGAAGATGCCCCTTCTCGAGGAAACTGACGAAGAGGATGCAGGGGGGAAAGATGTCCTGATGGCCGATCAGGAAGAAGCCCCTGTTCATGCAGAAGTTGGTAAAGATGTTGATGAAATGCCTTCTTCCATTTCAAAACAGGCAGAAGGAACGTACTCTGCAAAACCTGGGAAGGGCGGATTTGGGCACGATTGTCCCGGATTTCTCCTGGGGTTAAATAAAGCGTTGTTTGGGGATAAGCCACCACTCAACCCCTACGCTACGATGGCCAATGTTCTGATGGAGAAGCCTTTCTGTTGGGACTCTGATACTACTGACACAGATGGCGATAAAATAAGCAAAAAGAAAAAATTGAGGCAAAACTTGAGGAACTTTTATGTTGGGTTCGAGGCTGATCAAAATAAGTTTGGGGATGTTCAGGAGGTGGAATTTCCGCGTGGCTTCGTCAGCGCCAGTGAGGCTCCACTGAGTAGACAGAACCTGCTAGTTCCGTTTGTTGCTGCACGGAATGGATTCTCCGAAGCGGATACGCTGGACGAGTTGGTCCTCAAGTATCGGTGTGTGAGAACCAACGCACTCCGAAAAGTGGTCAAGGCTGCTTACGACACGAGGAACAAGGGCCCCAGGAAAAGGGGTCATTCCTCGCAGGTTGCATCGCAAGCGAGTTCTTTGAGTTTGGGGACACCAATGAGTCAACCCTCGTCCGAAAGGGAAGTAATTTACCACCTCACCGAAAAGCAGGCACAGGCACTGATTGCAAGTGCGATTGCACAAGACAGGGCCACCCGTCCGACACATCCAGGGAATGACCCACTACCAACCACGGACCTTCCTTTGCCACCTCAGGACAATGACACAGCAGAGACCAAGGAGGACTATAACTGGACTCCAAGAGCAAGGAAGCAACCCCGCCGGGGTGACAAACCAAAAACCAAGAAAGAGAAGGTCCCCCAACACCGTAAAACAGCAACAGCCCCCGTCAAACCTCAGTCCAAAGAGGTGAAAATAGAGGAGAGTACCAAGGTACTTTCAGAGGCAGAGGCCCTTGAACTCAAGGCTGCCGGCGTGGTGTACAATTATTTGGACGACCTTGCGGATGTGGATCGGTTGTATGCTTGTCATGACGCTGTAAAGGAACAAATGGCGGTTTATGACCGGCGTCATGCCAAGCTTTGGGATGATTTTTTGGGAGGTCTTCCACCTGCCGAACCCCCCACACCTCATAAAATGCAAACCGGGTTTCACTCTACCACTAGTAAGTTTTATGACGAGTGGCGGACAAACCATGTGACGATGTGGGATAATATTACTGACCCGCTATCGCACCTCACGACTCACGAATTTCCATCGGGTTCGTGGCTTGCCTTGCGTGCTGGTCAGGGACATAAAGACGTGGCACATTTTAAGAAACTGGAAGCCGCAAGGATAGAAGCGGCAGGGAAAGAAACAGAAGTTGGGCAAGTCGACCACCCTGCGACATGCACTCCTTATGAAATTGAATGCGAAATTGTTCGCGATCAGCGAATGGCACGGGCCAATGATAAGGCCATTCATAGTGCATATAAGAAAAAAGCCCTTGCAGCACAGAAGGAGAAGGAGGAAATGGAGGAAAGCGACGAGAGCGAAGAAAGCGAGGAAAGCGATGACAGCGATGACAGCGACGAAAGCGAGGAAAAGAAGGGAAGTAAGAAGAGTAAGAAGAGTAAGAAAAGTAAGAAGAGTAAGAAAAGTAAGAAAAGTAAGAAGAGCAAGAAGAGTAAGAAAAGTAAGAAGGGTAAAGGTAGTAAAGAAAGTAAGGAAAGTGAGAAGAAAGGGGGAAAGGATGTGTTAAAATTACCGAGGGGGAGGCGGGGCCCTGAGTTGGCAGGGATGTATGATAAGGCTACCCAAGAAGTCCAGAAGACGCAGTACCCCTCCTCGTCTAAAGGGGAGAGTTCCAGCATGTCCCAACGTGTGCAGAAAGCACTGGATACGATAAAGGGTGTCCTCAGGGAACAGTACCGCGCAGAAAAGGGCATCAAGGATATTGTGCATCCTCTCACCGGCAAGCCCCTAAACTGCAAGCTTCTTCAAGACTGGAATGCTATTTGCCGCGGAAAAGTACACATCCTGACAGGGATGCGCCCGCATATCTTGGATATGTTTTATTCGAAATATGGACATCAAGAGTTTTTCACGCCGACACAATGTGTCTTATGTCTGCATTACTTGTATCGGAGGCCTACTGCAAGCCAACTTCCGATCAACCTAGGTCTTAAAGCCTGCGCAAAATCCACAGGAATAATACTTGAGGAAGGGCTGGTGTATTTGCATACGTACATGAACGAGATTGACATCGTCTATGCGAAACTCAGGACCGATAAATATAATCATGACGCTCTCTTTCCTGACGTTACCATGATCCTAGATGTGTTCCCTGTATACATCAATCGCATGAAGGACTTTGATATCAACTACAGTGGATACTATAAAGAACCCGTCTTAAAGTTCCAGGGTGCGGTTGATATGAACGGTTCATTTTGTTACATATCAGGTGGGCATCCAGGATGCAGGGCCGACAGCAAGATCTGGGGCTCGTCAGAAAAAGATCCGTACACCAACCACCCAGCCCTTACAAATAAAGATGTGATTCTTGCTGACGGTGCCTACTCCGGTGCCTGGAAATGTGTCATTGGTTCGCGTCGGTCCAAGATGCCTGGTCCTGACGAAAACCGGGAGGGCGAATTGCCCAAAAGTGAGATGAAAGATGCGGCCCAGTCAGAGTATAATTCGGGTCACGGCTTTTCTCGAGGAAAGGCCGAACGTGCATTCGCACGCCTTAAAATTTTTGCTGTTGTTGGGGAGCCTTGGAAATGTGTTAAAGATTTAAATGGAATCCGGAAGGTCAGTCGTGCAGTCATGATCGCTGCGAATGTCAGCAACTTTACTTACCGCTTAGGTATCGGTGAAATACCAGTCGGGCCTTTTGCAAACATCGTGAGTGACGTTGTCGCCGAACCCGCCAGAACGCAAAAAAACCCAGAAAAAACAGAAGAAGTCACGGAACCCACGCAGGATGACAAGGATGATGAAGAATGGAATAACGCCTAGTGGAGGGGAGAGGGGGGGTGGGCACGGAATACGGGAGGACTAAAGAAGATCTGCCTGTCACACTTCTGATTCACACACGCGGTTTTTTGCGTCGGTCGGGAGCAGTCCGCCCCCCCCCCCCCACCCCTTCAAATTCGATTTCACGACCCCCCCCCCCCCGAAACAACCCTCGTTTACCTTTTCCATCTCAAAGGCCAATCTCGACTAAATGGCCAATTTCACGCAACACCGCACAATATCTCCAGGAAGTTTCTGGTCTGGCTGACACCGGGGGGTAATCAGGCTGGGGAAAAAAACAACAAATCACAACAAATCACACCCGATCACAACAGATCACAACAAATCACAAGGCAAATGTTGTGATTTGTTGTGATTTGTTGTGATTTTTTGCGATTTGTTGCGGCCAGTTGTGATTTGTTGTGACTAGGTGTGACGTGGTGTGATTTGTTGTGACCAGTTGTGACGACTTGTGACCCTTTTGTGATGAGTTGTGATGAGGTGTGATCTGTTGTGATCTGTTGTGATCGCGATCCAAAATTTTAAATTTTTGAAATTTTGGATCGCGATCACAACAGATCACAACAGATCACACCTCATCACAACTCATCACAACTCATCACAACTCATCACAACTCATCACAAAAGGGTCACAAGTCGTCACAACTGGTCGCAACAAATCACAACTGGCCACAACAAATCGCAACAAATCGCAACAAATCACAACAAATCACAACATTTGGCGTTGTGATTTGTTGTGATCGGGTGTGATTCGTTGTGATTTGTTGTTTTTTCCCCCAGCCTGATTACCCCATCCAGGAAGTTTCTGGTCTGGCTGACACCGGGGGGGGGGGGGGGGGGGCTTCGAGGACCAAAAAATCACTCTGCGGGCCAAGCCGAAGACTTGTCTGGGGACTTTCGGTGTCCCCAATTTTTCAAATTTTGAAAAATACACTCACTTTGCTAAACTGGACCCAACTCCCCACACTCTTTTTTTAGCGAAAAACAGCAAATTTCGGCCGATTTTTTCTCATTTTTTCTCATTTTTTTTCACCGACTTTTCCATACCCCCGATGGAAACAAAAGGGAAAACAGGCATGCCCCTCACCACTCAGCGTATCTGCAGAGCCATGTGCACGTACGTACACTCTGGGTACACATAGCCGCTCTGCCCCTCTGGTCCTGTCCCATTACCAGGTTCCCCTGGTGGCGATTGTGGCACCTCCGTTCTGTCCGTCTCTGACTTCCCTGGTGCATCCATCTTGTTGACTTTGTTTCTGGTTCCTGCTCTCCTGGAGAGTGGCGGTGGGTGCAGTGCGTGATGATGTGTTGGGGTCCAAGCCAGTGCATGTCACCCCACTGTGACCTGCGTTCTTCAAAGCGTTTGCATCCCAGAAGCTTGCAGTGGGTCGCAATATTATGTTCACCTCCACTCCAGACCCCAACGTGCAGGTGGCCAGAAGGTTGCACAAACAGAACAGAAGCAAACCGGCAACACACGAGCTGCAGTCGGGAGGGGGCAGCGAGCAGAACAAAAGAGAGAGCAATCGCAGAGGCCCAGCAGGCTATCGAGGGTGGGTTGGGGGTGGTGACCAGAGTGCGCGTTCCGGTTCACATCGTGACAAACAGCGCGGACGTGGTCATGCGTGTCGTGGCACTGCACGGACACATTCTTAAACCTTGACACCAAGACAACACAGGGCCACCATACCCTTGCTGCGGTGTTCGCCACCTGCGGGCTGTGTGGGGCTGGTCGTGAGTGCCTTCCCCACGGGCGGCACCCCCTCCGCCGGGACGACAGCCTGCAGGGACCCACCCACGTCAGTTGGGGTCGCAGCTGATTGCACCTCGCAGGCCGTGACGCGACGCCGCTTCGACAGCGGGGTGTGTGTGTGTCGGTGTCGGTGTGGGGTGACGCGCTCTGTGGGGGAGTGCCCGGCTCCGCTGCGGGGGGCGTCACGCACCTCGCCTTCTCCGCGCCGCTCCCAGGCATGGTGCCGGGAGGAGGCTGTGTGGGTGGTGGTGTGCGCGTGGGGTGATGTGCCCACACGCCCTGCTGCGGTGGTGGCGCGAGAAGGCGAGGGACGTGTGAGTCCTGCGAGAACTTCATCAAGTTCTCGCCCAGGCGAGAATGCCATTCGTCTTGCCTGCATGCCAAGGTAGATCCCGCAATCAGCAGACACTCACGACAACACTGCAGCTTCAACAGGCACACCCACCCGACAAGCAGGCGCGTCGATGTGTCTGTGGTTCACGCTATTCACAGCACTGCACCCCACACCCACCCCTCCCCAGACGTCGAGCATTGGAGAGGGTGCAAACGTGCTGTGGGTATGCATGTGTGTGGTGTGTCTGCAGAACAAAGGGCGCTTCGTGAGGGTGGGGTGGGGTGGGGGTGTGGGGCAGTCTGCAGAGAGAGCACTGCGTCAATCATTTTGCCCTCTTCTCATCTCAGATGCAAGCGCACACAGCTGCCTCCAAACAGTGCTCGGGCCAGAGAGTGCTGTGCTGCTGAGGCAAGAAAGCAACACGGTGCAAAACACGACAAACACGTAAGGCAGGAAGAGGGCTGCACTCAGGGTGAAACGGAAGACACAGCACACACAGCGACAGACGCGTTATTTGGGAAGAAGACCCACCTCCCGCAGGGGCTGAGGGCAACATCACAACCCTTTGAGCCCACGTTCCTCAGACACTCACCTGTGCTGAGGCGGTACAGTCCAGCATCAGTGCTCAGGGTCACGACAGCAACAACATCACCTGGCTGTGACACAGCAAGTGAGGAGGGAGAGAGGAGACGGCCACCCAGTTGCACAGTACGCAGGCAGCTGAGGGAGGTTGTGCACCACACCTTGAGTGACTTGTCGTAAGAGCACGACACCAGGTGCTGCTCGTCCTGAGTCAGGACGATTCCGGTCACCGTATCAGTGTGCTCATCCAGGGTGTGTGTGTGTGTGAGGGTGCTGATGTCCCACACATGCATGCTCCTGTCCCACAAGCTGCTTAACACAGACCCGGTGAAGATCCTCGTGCCCGACACAGCAATGCTGACAACAGTATCGCTGTGACCCTCCAGCACTGTGGCGCTCAGTGTGCCCTTCAAGTCCCACACACGCAGTTTGGCATTCTACTGTCATGTTATTGGTTTATTTCTGTGTACAGATACACACTGCTGATTCGCTTGTCGGGTGGGGGGGGGGAAAAAAAGGGGGGAAAGAACCATATCAAAAGACATAGCAAAAACGGGGGTTGGGGGAGGGGGGGGGGGGGGGGGAAATGGTTGAGAAAAAACATACATCAGGGGTGGGGGCGTTCTGTTATGGTTTTTGTTTCATTCGTGTGTTCGTTCTGAAGACAAGATAATGGAAACAAAAGGGAAAACAGGCATGCCCCTCACCACTCAGCGTATCTGCAGAGCCATGTGCACGTACGTACACTCTGGGTACACATCGCCGCTCTGCCTTGGGAACAGAGAATGGGGTTTAACACGCTGAACTCCTTTGTGTAAACACCATTGGGTAGGCGGTCACATTCTCAGGTTCCGGGGGGAGGGGGGGGGGGGAAATTCGTTTTAGAAAACAAAATATTCATCACGTTCCATCACGTCCGTCAGCATACACACTCACCTCACACATTCGTATACACTAAACGCTTCATCTCTTGTTCAAGCCTTCATCATCACGTGGTCGTAGCTCACCCCACGCGGCACTCACTTGGCATATAGTCAAGTGGTTCCGTCAGGCTCTGGTTCTGTTCCATTACCAGGCTCCCCTGGCTGCGATTGTGAGACCTCCGTTCTGTCCGTCTCTGATTTCCCTGGTGGCCCCGTCTCCCGCTCACCATCCACCCCTTCACCACCCGTCTGAGACAGAAAAATATCAGGGGAGGCAGGCACCGAGGGCGATATCTGTGCCGGAGGGGCACCCAACAACAAGGGAAGTTCCACAGCAGGTTCCGTGGCTGACGCCTGTATCTGAGAGCCGCTCACTACCGAGGCAGGTTCTGCACGCTGCCTCTTTGATTGCGGCCCCTTGGGCTTTGGCGTCACCCGATCCTCCGGGAGAATGACTACAAGGGCTGAAGAAGTCGCAGCCACTGTATCAAGTTGCGGTTGGCTTTCAAACAGGTCCTTCGACTCTTCACTCGTTTCGTCACTGCCACTCACTTCGTCTCGGTCCCTCTTCTTCTGGGCCGTATGAACAACTAATTGCCCTTGCTCAGGCTTCGGTTGCAACAAACGGGGTTGGTCCGTCCCTTGCACCCGTGCTGGGGCGTCCTGCGACTGTATTTGCAGCTGCTTGTTCTCAGACACCTCCAACGCTGACTGCAGGGACAATACCAAGTTGTTTTGTTGCACGATGAAATCCTTCTGCCGCGCCATTTCTTTCGCCATGGTCATGCCTTGGCGCAGCTGGTGCTGCACCTGCTTAACCAACATGGCCTTATCCTGATTCTGTTGTTCGTGTAGGCCCTCCTGGATCTGCATATGTTGCTCCTGCATCCCCAGTTGGTCACGGAGTGCCTTCTCATTTTGCATGCTCGCCGACACGTGAAATTCCAAAAGCATCTTATCTTGCTGTGTACCTTTCAAAGCATTCTCTGTCTGTTCAAGTAAGCGCTGTTGGGATTCTCCCTGAGACGAGTAGCTGCGGGCCTTGGACTCCACACGTTGCAGTTCCTGGGTGAGGACCGCTTTTTCGTGGGTCGCCTGTGCCCTCAACGCTTCTACCTCCGCCTCTCTTTCAACACCAAGCTCTTTCATAAAAGCCAACGCAGAGTCTTGCTTATGGAGCTGTCCCTTTAACACGGCCATCTCCTGTCGTTGTTGATTCAAACGGTCCGCTTTGGCCTGTGCCTCGTTCGCCACCTTTTCCTTCTCCTCATTCACCCTCTTTATCTCACTCTCTGCCTTTGCCAAAGCTTTCTCCTTCTCCACGACTGACCTCTCATGATCCTCTGCTGCTCTTTTTTGCTCTGCCTCTCGCACCTCTATCGCCTCTTGGAGTTCCTTCCGGCATAGACTGACGAGCGTCTTCGTTTGCTCCTCGGTCCGATACCTATCAAGGACTTCCGTGATTTCACTACACAAAGCAAAACGTGCTAGGGCTTCTTCTTCCACAACATGCGCCCGCTCTGCACTTTCCTCCATTTCCAAAGTCCTGCGTTCCAAAGTCAGGTATTCCTCCCCGCGCTGCTGGGGTGGTTCCTGTGGTTCATTCAAAACAATGGCACTCTTGGGGACGGTGGCATCCTGCAGCTTTTGCATTATGTCTTCCGTGTTTCCCGTGAGCCCAGGTTGTTGTGTGGGAGATACATATACTTCTGGCGAGTTGGGCATGCTAACCTTCTCCTCCTGAGGGGCATCCTTATCACAATACACGAGGATGGTCGACTCCTTCTCAAGGAAACCCCTGAAGGCATCCATTTCCTCAGCTGTGTTGGCCACAGTCACGGTGTTGTCGTCAAACAAGGCCATGGCATCCGTGCCACAGCTGATAAAACGGTAATGGCCTCCGTGCGGGGTATTTCCTCTGTGCAGGACTGCACCCGTGAGGCGGTACCTTGTAAAGGAAGGCTTCCCTCCGTTATTTCCACTCGACATCAGCAAGTCCGTGTCAATGTTGATCGCTCGAGTCTTGCGCTCATACATGACACCGTTGCCAACTCTGAGTGTTTTGAAGCGCCAGAGTCGTATAAACAAGTGTGTCGGGAGAGATGTGATTTGCACCGACTTTGTCGCCCGTTGTTTGTTTGGGGCACACATTTCGCACTCGTAATTAAGCACTTCTTCAGGCATCAGGCTTTCGCAAATTCTGTCGGCCAAAGTCACACCTGTTTTCCCGGGGTTGTTGAGTGGGACTGACAGTAGGGACAACTGTTCCTCCCTCCCCGTGACCTTCTTGCAATTTTGGCATGCCATGCTTGTGAATGTCCTCACTTCAGGGATCCATGACTGTACTGTCGGTTGGTCCATCGTCCTGAGGTGTTCATTCAGCATTCTCCATTCTGCTTCCAGTGTTGGGACAACCCCCAGACAATACGCTTCATCCGCGCAATGCTGCTCCCTTGTCTGGAACATACTGTGGATGGCTGTTTGCAACACGGACACTGAATGATCTGTGCGACTCCTGGTGTACATGGAGTACAATCCCATGAGTATGGGGGTTAGGCCGAGTCCGTTTGAAACAAACTTGCATGCACTGCCTAGGGTAGCTGGAAGTACCGAGTGTGCGAGCATCTGGTACAGTGCTCCCAGGTAGCAAGTATTTCCCTCATTGACAACACCCCACGACAACGTATTGCTGTGCAGTACCTTCATACTTATCGTGCTCTTCCCCAAAACTGGAGGCTGTTGTGAGGGGACGGGTGGAGAGAGGGGAGGAGAGGAGGAAGAGGAAGAGGAAGACAACGGTACGGAAGGGGAGGAGGTAGAGAAGAGAGGGACAAAAGAATCACTTTCACTCTTGCGTTGGTTCGCACTTCCAGTAGGCTTCACATCCGCCCCTTGCGGTGCGGGGTCTGTGTGGGTGTCCGAAGGGCTGATATCCACACACTTTCCTCTCAATGGCATGTCTCGGGTTGGTTTTGCCCACACATACTCCCGTAGCTTGGGGAGAGGGTGTTTGCGATAGTGTCTGTCCACAGCAGTATCAAACAGGCGCTCCATTTTTGCCATTGCAGATGGAGCCACACAAAACAACCTTCGTGTAGTTCTGTACCAAGCACTACGCAATTCGTACGGCTTCCATCCCCGTCCGAGGAGGCGCCGCAAAATCAGCTCTGCTTCAACTTTGAAATCATCCAGGTTGTTGCACATACCCGCAGACCCTATCAACTGTGACACCAAAATACCCCTTCCTTGGCTTTCTGGTGCTGCACTTGTTCGACAAGTATATTTATTGGGTGTATAGGTTACCCAGTCACGCAGTTTGGCATTGGAGTCTCCAGACGGACACACACAGACAGACACGAGACGTCCGCAGTGTGTCCACGCTGCACAGGTCACCCTGATGTTGTAGTCTGATGGCGTAGTCTGATGGTGTAGTCTGTACACCTGCTCCCAGGTTGATGTCAGCCACACGCAGATGGTGCCGTCCTTGAATCCCGTCGCCAACCACGTCCCGCAGACTGAGAACGCTGTGCAAAGAATCAACAGGTTGCCGTGTGTGAAGTCCGCCACCACAGCAGCGGTGATGGTGTCGAACACAGTGATGTGTCCGTTGCAGTAACCCACAGCGCACAGCGTCCCACACCTCGACAGTGTGATGCGGCATATGACGATGCTCTCCCCATGCCGACTCGAGTAGACTGCGGGAGCCTTGACGATGGGCCAGCGTGGGACGAGCTTGACAGCACCCCCGTCCTCCAGACCCGTGTCAGCAACACGCTGTGCATCGTCCAGCTCCTCCTCACACCCTTCGATGTGTGCTGCCACGTTCTCAGCCTCACGGGCTGCGTTGTTGATAGAACCCGGGAACATCTCGTTGAGCGCATCCGCCTTCAGCCCGACCACGGTCCCGCCTTCCGGAACACCGACGACACAGCTGTCACCTGTCCCCGTGTGACGGACGCACACTTCCATAACTTTAGCGACCAGCTGCTCAGGTTTTCTGGAGAATGTGGGGGTGTGTGCAGTGTGCGATGGTGATCAAGACAGGTTGCCTCAAAGCGGTGCCACAAACCAATCGAGTGAACTCCACCCCAGACGCACCAACAGTGCTTCAACTCGTTGACCAACAAACGGGAAGGGGCGGCACGTGGAGGGGTGAGGGGGAGACGAAAGACTTGCACTTCTGCACAGGGGGTGGGGGGCGGGGGTGGAAAGCGTCGGTGGCACCTGGTTGGGGCAAGCCAGCAACCTGCCCTTGTGCGGCTAAAAATATACGAGGGGAGGGGGTGTTCCGGTATGCTATAAAAAATACGACATTGATCTTACAATGATGGCACGTGAGCTTCTTCTCCGAAGGTGTCATCTCAGTCATATACCTTTTCTTTCAAAAATTTAAAAAAAATCGGAAAACGTTCACTAAACCCCTCCTGCATAATATCGCACCGAAGTCCTTGCAAGGTCGGACCGAGGAGCAAGCGAAGACGCTCGTCAGCTTGTGCCAAAAGGAACTCCAAGAGGCAATGGAGAAGCGAGAGGCGGAGCAAAAAAGAGCGACGGAGTACAATGAGAGAGCAGCAGTGGAGAAGGAGAAAGCTTTGCCATGGAGCAAAGGCCATGGAGCAGTTGGCAAAGGCAGAGAGTGAGGTAAAGAGGCTACCAGATGCACTTCTGGTAAAGCAGAAGAATACGGATGCCAAACGAGCCAGGAGGAGGTCCACCGTTCGAATGAGGAGAAAGAGAAGGTGGCGGATGAGGCACAGGCCAAGACGGACGGTTTGGCTCAGCAACATCAGATGAAAAAGGGCGCCCCCACCCTTGGTATTCGGTTATGTCTTGGTATCAAGGTTTAAGAATGTGTAAATTCCTGCAGAACTTACAAGTTTTGCTTGTCACAACATTGGGGGGGGGGGGTTTTGTTTGTTTTTGTTGCCTTTGTGTCAATACACTGCAACACCAAATACCAAGGGTGGGGGCGTTCTGTCTCTAGTCCTGTTTCATTCGTGTGTTCATTCTGAATACAAGATGATGGAAACAAAAAAGGGAAAACAGGCATGCCCCTCACCACTCAGCGTATCTGCAGAGCCATGTGCACGTACGTACACTCTGGGTACACATAGCCGCTCTGCCTTGGGAACAGAGAATGGGGTTTAACCCTTTAGGGACCAACCACGCATATATGCGTGGAAAATGCAAAAAATTGGGGTTGGGAGGTAAGTTCCTTTGAATGTCACCTTTTTGAAGATTTCTTTTTATGGTGAAAAGGGCCGGTGAAAAACATTCCACGAACATGCGTGTTTGGACATGCTGGTTTACAGAACTCATGTTCCCACCGGAGGGGAAACCACGAAAATTCGAGAATTCTGGTTTTGGGCCATTTTTGGGAAAACGAGAAAAAAATGTCAAGACCAAGTAACATGTTGCGAACTTGAACTTTTTGTTCAATTTTTTTTCCTGGAATTGTTCTGGGCTGAATCTGTCCGAAATTCGCCGTTTCGCACGGATTCGTGAGGCTGAAAGTGGCCCGGTGGGGGTGACGACACCCAGACCCCATGACCAGGAATGCTAATTAACCAGGGACTTGGCTGTCCCGTTTGTCAAGGGAGGGAAATATTTTTGTTCAACAACTCTGGCAGTCTCGAACATGGCACGAACAGCGCATTTCACGACAACAATTTTTTTGAAAAAAGACGTTGTTCCGTCCCACTGGACTGCAGAAGTCAAGTTGGCCCCCCTCACCCACACCGACCACCCACCTATATAGGCCCCCTATATAGCCTGCATATACGTACCCTGGAAAACCCTCGAAAATCTTTGGTTTTTGCGATCAGCAGTAACATGCTTTGAACTCCACCATTTGGCGATTGTTTGGCCACCGAGAGTAGAGTTTTGACCACTGTGATCGAGAAAGCAACAGTGGGCCCTGAATGGGTTCCGGATACACAGTATATTTGGGTTGCCAAGGCCACACGCAATTTTTTCAGGATTTCAGGGTGTTTTCACGGTGTGCACTTTGTCACTGCCGGGGAAATGGAAAAAATAATTTTCCG
The DNA here is from genome assembly GCA_963210315.1 of Rhynchopus euleeides. Taxonomy (NCBI): domain Eukaryota; phylum Euglenozoa; class Diplonemea; order Diplonemida; family Diplonemidae; genus Rhynchopus; species Rhynchopus euleeides. Next base: position 359,447 of record OY723244.1, read on the forward strand.
GGGACTTTGTTTGGTTGTCTTGAATATAATTGCGACAACCGATTTCACCATCAAAAGAAATCTTGAAAAACACCAAAATCCGTCCAACTTACTCACGATCGCGGTGTGAAACCCGAAATCTCGAAAATTAATTAACCCCCCCGTGGTCCCTAAAGGGTTAACACGCTGAGCTCCTTTGTGTAAACACTTGGTATTCGGTGTTGTAGTGTATTGACACAAAGGGGGTCTTCGCTGGTCGTTATTATTCGTCAATATTCGTCAGTTTTCAGCTAGTTCAACAGGAAATGCACCAAAATGCACTGACGATCACCCCGTAGCGAAGACCCCCAAAGGCAACAAAAACAAATTCAAAAAAAACCCCTCCCAATGTTGTGACAAGCAAAACTTGTAAGTTCTGCAGGAATTTACACATTCTTAAACCTTGACACCAAGACAACACAGGGCCACCATACCCTTGCTGCGGTGTTTTTTTTTTTTCATGTCGCTCCCGTTGGTCACTTCGCTGCTTTGAGTCAGCCACGTGGCGGAAGCCGGACCGCAGGGAGGGGCGTTGCGCCCGTTGACGCCTCTCACTCCTCATGTGCCTTGAGTAGCTGCCAGGTGGGTCTGCTTTGAGGCGGGGAATCGCGTCAGGCCAAACAGCCACTGCGAGGACGTCTCCCCTAAAAGAATAGAAAGAATGTGGGAAGGGGACGGGGGTGGGATGGGTGGGCAGCGCAAGCCGGAAGGAGCGCCTCCCATGGGGCGGAAGCTCACCCGACAGCATAAAATGCTGCGAAAACAACAAAAAAAGGGAAAATAAACCACGCACACCACAACATCAATAAAACCAAAGCCGTGCAGAAAGGGCCCCTCCGCATATATGAAACAGGGCACACAGCGGAAAAAGAGTTACCAGAGCTTGCTTTAGTTTCCCCTCGGAGGAGGGTAATCACAGGGGGCGCCACGTGAAGGCAGCAAGTTGGATTTTATCCCCCCCGTGTTCGCCACCTGCGGGCTGTGTGGGGCTGGTCGTGAGTGCCTTCCCCACGGGCGGCACCCCCTCCGCCGGGACGACAGCCTGCAGGGACCCACCCACGTCAGTTGGGGTCGCAGCTGATTGCACCTCGCAGGCCGTGACGCGACGCCGCTTCGACAGCGGGGTGTGTGTGTGTCGGTGTCGGTGTGGGGTGACGCGCACTGTGGGGGAGTGCCCGGCTCCGCTGCGGGGGGCGTCACGCACCTCACCTTCTCCGCGCCGCTCCCAGGCATGGTGCCGGGAGGAGGCTGTGTGGGAGGTGGTGTGCGCGTGGGGTGGTGTGCCCCACACGCCCTGCTGCGGTGGTGGCGCGAGAAGGCGAGGGACGTGTGAGTCCTGCGAGAACTTCATCAAGTTCTCGCCCAGGCGAGAATGCCATTCGTCTTGCCTGCATGCCAAGGTAGATCCCGCAATCAGCAGACACTCACGACAACACTGCAGCTTCAACAGGCACACCCACCCGACAAGCAGGCGCGTCGATGTGTCTGTGGTTCACGCTATTCACAGCACTGCACCCCACACCCCACCCCACCCCAGACGTCGAGCATTGGAGAGGGTGCAAACGTGCTGTGGGTATGCATGTGTGTGGTGTGTCTGCAGAACAAAGGGCGCTTCGTGAGGGTGGGGTGGGGTGGGGGTGTGGGGCAGTCTGCAGAGAGAGCACTGCGTCAATCAGTTTGCCCTCTTCTCATCTCAGATGCAAGCGCACGCAGCTGCCTCCAAACAGTGCACGGGTCAGAGAGTGCTGTGCTGCAGAGGCAAGAAAGCAACACGGTGCAGAACACGACAAACATGCAAGGCAGGAAGAGGGCTGAACTCAGGGTGAAACGGAAGACACAGCACTCACAGCGACAGACGCTATGCTATTTGGGAAGAAGACCCACCTCCCGCAGGGGCTGAGGGCAACACCACCTGCCTGTGAGACCACCTTCCCCAGACACTCCCATGTGCTGAGGCGGTACAGTCCGGCGTCAGTGCTCAGGGTCACGACAGCAACAACATCACCGGGCTGTGACACAGCAAGTGTGGATGGATAGCAGTCCAGTTGCACAGTACGCAGGCAGCTGAGGGAGGTTGTGCACCACACCTTGAGTGACTTGTCGTAAGAGCACGACACCAGGTGCTGCTCGTCCTGAGTCAGGACGATTCCGGTCACCGTATCAGTGTGCTCATCCAGGGTGTGTGTGTGTGTGAGGGTGCTGACGTCCCACACATGCATGCTCTTGTCCCACGAGCTGCTTAACACAGACCCGGTGAAGATCCTCGTGCCCGACACAGCAATGCTGACAGCAGTATCGCTGTGACCCACCAGCACTCTACTGTCATGTTATTGGTTTATTTCTGTGTACAGATACACACTGCTGATTCGCTTGTCGGGTGGGGGGGGGGGGGGGAAAGGGGGAAAGAACCATATCAAAAGACATAGCAAAAACGGGGGTTGGGGGAGGGGGGGGGGGAAATGGTTGAGAAAAAACATACATCAGGGGTGGGGGCGTTCTGTTATGGTTTTTGTTTCATTCGTGTGTTCGTTCTGAAGACAAGATAATGGAAACAAAAGGGAAAACAGGCATGCCCCTCACCACTCAGCGTATCTGCAGAGCCATGTGCACGTACGTACACTCTGGGTACACATCGCCGCTCTGCCTTGGGAACAGAGAATGGGGTTTAACACGCTGAACTCCTTTGTGTAAACACCATTGGGTAGGCGGTCACATTCTCAGGTTCCGGGGGGAGGGGGGGGGGGGGAATTCGTTTTAGAAAACAAAATATTCATCACGTTCCGTCACGTCCGTCAGCATACACACTCACCTCACACATTCGTATACACTAAACGCTTCATCTCTTGTTCAAGCCTTCATCATCACGTGGTCGTAGCTCACCCCACGCGGCACTCACTTGGCATATAGTCAAGTGGTTCCGTCAGGCTCTGGTTCTGTTCCATTACCAGGCTCCCCTGACTGCGATTGTGAGACCTCCGTTCTGTCCGTCTCTGATTTCCCTGGTGGCCCCGTCTCCCGCTCACCATCCACCCCTTCACCACCCGTCTGAGACAGAAAAATATCAGGGGAGGCAGGCACCGAGGGCGATATCTGTGCCGGAGGGGCACCCAACAACAAGGGAAGTTCCACAGCAGGTTCCGTGGCTGACGCCTGTATCTGAGAGCCGCTCACTACCGAGGCAGGTTCTGCACGCTGCCTCTTTGATTGCGGCCCCTTGGGCTTTGGCGTCACCCGATCCTCCGGGAGAATGACTACAAGGGCTGAAGAAGTCGCAGCCACTGTATCAAGTTGCGGTTGGCTTTCAAACAGGTCCTTCGACTCTTCACTCGTTTCGTCACTGCCACTCACTTCGTCTCGGTCCCTCTTCTTCTGGGCCGTATGAACAACTAATTGCCCTTGCTCAGGCTTCGGTTGCAACAAACGGGGTTGGTCCGTCCCTTGCACCCGTGCTGGGGCGTCCTGCGACTGTATTTGCAGCTGCTTGTTCTCAGACACCTCCAACGCTGACTGCAGGGACAATACCAAGTTGTTTTGTTGCACGATGAAATCCTTCTGCCGCGCCATTTCTTTCGCCATGGTCATGCCTTGGCGCAGCTGGTGCTGCACCTGCTTAACCAACATGGCCTTATCCTGATTCTGTTGTTCGTGTAGGCCCTCCTGGATCTGCATATGTTGCTCCTGCATCCCCAGTTGGTCACGGAGTGCCTTCTCATTTTGCATGCTCGCCGACACGTGAAATTCCAAAAGCATCTTATCTTGCTGTGTACCTTTCAAAGCATTCTCTGTCTGTTCAAGTAAGCGCTGTTGGGATTCTCCCTGAGACGAGTAGCTGCGGGCCTTGGACTCCACACGTTGCAGTTCCTGGGTGAGGACCGCTTTTTCGTGGGTCGCCTGTGCCCTCAACGCTTCTACCTCCGCCTCTCTTTCAACACCAAGCTCTTTCATAAAAGCCAACGCAGAGTCTTGCTTATGGAGCTGTCCCTTTAACACGGCCATCTCCTGTCGTTGTTGATTCAAACGGTCCGCTTTGGCCTGTGCCTCGTTCGCCACCTTTTCCTTCTCCTCATTCACCCTCTTTATCTCACTCTCTGCCTTTGCCAAAGCTTTCTCCTTCTCCACGACTGACCTCTCATGATCCTCTGCTGCTCTTTTTTGCTCTGCCTCTCGCACCTCTATCGCCTCTTGGAGTTCCTTCCGGCATAGACTGACGAGCGTCTTCGTTTGCTCCTCGGTCCGATACCTATCAAGGACTTCCGTGATTTCACTACACAAAGCAAAACGTGCTAGGGCTTCTTCTTCCACAGCATGCGCCCGCTCTGCACTTTCCTCCATTTCCAAAGTCCTGCGTTCCAAAGTCAGGTATTCCTCCCCGCGCTGCTGGGGTGGTTCCTGTGGTTCATTCAAAACAATGGCACTCTTGGGGACGGTGGCATCCTGCAGCTTTTGCATTATGTCTTCCGTGTTTCCCGTGAGCCCAGGTTGTTGTGTGGGAGATACATATACTTCTGGCGAGTTGGGCATGCTAACCTTCTCCTCCTGAGGGGCATCCTTATCACAATACACGAGGATGGTCGACTCCTTCTCAAGGAAACCCCTGAAGGCATCCATTTCCTCAGCTGTGTTGGCCACAGTCACGGTGTTGTCGTCAAACAAGGCCATGGCATCCGTGCCACAGCTGATAAAACGGTAATGGCCTCCGTGCGGGGTATTTCCTCTGTGCAGGACTGCACCCGTGAGGCGGTACCTTGTAAAGGAAGGCTTCCCTCCGTTATTTCCACTCGACATCAGCAAGTCCGTGTCAATGTTGATCGCTCGAGTCTTGCGCTCATACATGACACCGTTGCCAACTCTGAGTGTTTTGAAGCGCCAGAGTCGTATAAACAAGTGTGTCGGGAGAGATGTGATTTGCACCGACTTTGTCGCCCGTTGTTTGTTTGGGGCACACATTTCGCACTCGTAATTAAGCACTTCTTCAGGCATCAGGCTTTCGCAAATTCTGTCGGCCAAAGTCACACCTGTTTTCCCGGGGTTGTTGAGTGGGACTGACAGTAGGGACAACTGTTCCTCCCTCCCCGTGACCTTCTTGCAATTTTGGCATGCCATGCTTGTGAATGTCCTCACTTCAGGGATCCATGACTGTACTGTCGGTTGGTCCATCGTCCTGAGGTGTTCATTCAGCATTCTCCATTCTGCTTCCAGTGTTGGGACAACCCCCAGACAATACGCTTCATCCGCGCAATGCTGCTCCCTTGTCTGGAACATACTGTGGATGGCTGTTTGCAACACGGACACTGAATGATCTGTGCGACTCCTGGTGTACATGGAGTACAATCCCATGAGTATGGGGGTTAGGCCGAGTCCGTTTGAAACAAACTTGCATGCACTGCCTAGGGTAGCTGGAAGTACCGAGTGTGCGAGCATCTGGTACAGTGCTCCCAGGTAGCAAGTATTTCCCTCATTGACAACACCCCACGACAACGTATTGCTGTGCAGTACCTTCATACTTATCGTGCTCTTCCCCAAAACTGGAGGCTGTTGTGAGGGGACGGGTGGAGAGAGGGGAGGAGAGGAGGAAGAGGAAGAGGAAGACAACGGTACGGAAGGGGAGGAGGTAGAGAAGAGAGGGACAAAAGAATCACTTTCACTCTTGCGTTGGTTCGCACTTCCAGTAGGCTTCACATCCGCCCCTTGCGGTGCGGGGTCTGTGTGGGTGTCCGAAGGGCTGATATCCACACACTTTCCTCTCAATGGCATGTCTCGGGTTGGTTTTGCCCACACATACTCCCGTAGCTTGGGGAGAGGGTGTTTGCGATAGTGTCTGTCCACAGCAGTATCAAACAGGCGCTCCATTTTTGCCATTGCAGATGGAGCCACACAAAACAACCTTCGTGTAGTTCTGTACCAAGCACTACGCAATTCGTACGGCTTCCATCCCCGTCCGAGGAGGCGCCGCAAAATCAGCTCTGCTTCAACCTTGAAATCATCCAGGCTGTTGCACATACCCGCAGACCGTATCAACTGTGACACCAAAATACCCCTTCCTTGGCTTTCTGGTGCTGCACTTGTTCGACAAGTATATTTATTGGGTGTATAGGTTACCCAGTCACTCTCTTTATTGAATACTGACATACGGACACGTGTCTTCGTGTCTTCGGGGTCATCGGCGTATCTCTGCCAACGGTTCCTACCCCCCAGAAACACACAATCGTCTTTCTGCCTTGTTGTGTCCTCAGAGGTCATCCCGTAGACCTTGTCAGGGATGTCCGCTCCAAGGGTAAAAACGTCATCAATAAATCTGAAGAACCCATTATACTCCTTTTGCTTTTTAATGGGGAGCTTATCGATATAGCGCATTTCCTTACTTGCGCAAAAAAGGTTTGCCAGGTCCGGGCTGGCATTTCCACCGGTCGGGATGCCCTTCTTCTGGTGGAGGACGAACTCGCCATTTTTGATGAAGCTGTTGGTCACAGCTAGTCTCACTAACTCTTTGACTTCATCACTGTTGTACGCAAGTGTTCTATCATCCCCCCGCCCTTCCTTCCAGCGGAAGGCCTTTTTCTTTCTTTTTTTGGCCTTCGTCTCTCGCGCCAAAAACCTGCCACCCTTCGCCGCAAACGCCTGTTCCACACACCAGGAGACACCCTCAATTACCGCCTCTTGATCCAAAGACGTGTACATAGAGGTAAAGTCTTTTGTTTTTGGCGTGGCTTTTTTTACGGTGTCGTAGTTCATTTTCATGTACTTCGCCACCTCATCGTAACTCTCCACAACAAAAAACCGTTTGACACCACATTTCCTCCTGTGTGTTTCATCCTCATCACTCAACGTGCGGATGACCATCTTTAGCAGCCCTGACAATTCTGTGTGTATGCCTGTTGCAATACCCACAGTTGGCTGATTCACCTTACTCTCTTTCTGTTTCTTTTTTCTCTCCATTTTCTCCCCTTCCGTCTCATCTCTGTTATCTCCACTTAAACCAGCAATTCCCCTCAGCGTGGGGCCTTTTTCCACCGGCTTATGGATCTTCAGAGACCCATACAAATACGGGAAACAATCTCCAATTTGCAGCTGGCGTTCATCACACTCTCTCTGCAAGCGGTTGAGAATTTGCTTCTCCGTTTCCTTTGCCGTTTCGAAAGTCCCTGTTGTTGCGCTGAGCTGTTCCCGTAGCCAATGTCTGTAAAAGTGTTTACAGATCGCCCCAAAGTCATGGGACGACTTGTCTACACTACACAACACAACATCCTCCTGGACTTTTTTAAGCTCGGCCGTATCTATACGGTCGGCCCCCTCAACAGGTGGTAGCGCTGCAAACTCGTTTCGCAACGCTGTCAGCAAGACCTTACGGAATTCCGCTGTTTCCTCCTTCTCCCCAAAGGTTTCCACAAAATCCGAAAGAACCTCGCTTGCCTTTTCGCACCCCTGTTGCAAGTCACCAGACAGACGATATTTCCTTCCCTTGTTCAACAACTCCCTAAAGCCCTCGGAAATCCCCGACATTGTTTGGGCCACAGTGAACAAATGCCCTGTGTGTGGCTGGTCCGGGGATCTGTACTTCTGACACGGACAGTTCTCATGCTCAGGAAGCACCCCCTCCGCTGCCAATCCTAAACTCTCTTTCGTACAGTTTTGGATGAGACAATACAGCGGCGGGCCCTGGCTCAGGGACACCATCGTATTTGCCAGCCGATCCTTATCCGGGCAAGCGGTGACCATCCAGCACTGTGGCGCTCGGTGTGCCCTTCAAGTCCCACACATGCAGTTTGCCCTCCTCGTCACCGGACACCAGACGTCCGCAGTGTGTCCACGCTGCACTGGCGTGGTGCAGGGTGCACACCTGCTCCAAATTTGATGTCAGCCACACGCAGATGGTGCCGTCCCGAGAGCACGTTGCCAACCACGTCCCACAGACAGAGAAGGGTGTGCAACGAAGCCGGTTGATGTCGTGTGTGAAGTCCGCCACCACACCAGCGGTGATGGTGTCAAACACAGTGATGTGTCCTCCCACACCGCCAACTGCACACAGCGTCCCACATCTCGACATTGTGATGCACCGAATGTGGTCATGCGGAGATTCGTAGACTGCGGGGGACTTGACGTTGGGCCAGCGTGGGACGAGCTTGACAGCACCCCCGTCCTCCAGACCCGTGTCGGCAACACGCTGTGCATCGTCCAGCTCCTCCTCACACCCTTCGATGTGTGCTGCCACGTTCTCAGCCTCGCGGGCTGCGTTGTTGATAGAACCCGGGAACATCTCGTTGAGCGCATCCGCCTTCAGCCCGACCACGGTCCCGCCTTCCGGAACACCGACGACACAGCTGTCACCGGTCCCCGTGTGACGCACACACACATCCATGACTTTAGCGACCAGCTGCTCAGATTTTCTGGAGAATGTGGGGGTGTGTGGAGTGTGCGATGGTGATCAAGACAGGTTGCCTCAAAGCGGTGCCACAAACCAATCGAGTGAACTCCACCCCAGACGCACCAAAAGTGCTTCAACTCGTTGACCAACAAACGGGAAGGGGGCAAAGAGTAGAATGTAGAATTGATTGTTCCACGGTATTAAAATCCACAAGTGGGGGAGGGGGGGAACCTTTGTCTGTCCTGCTACGTGCGATGGTTGTTACCTTTTCGCCACGTATTTGCAATACTAGTTGTGTCGTCGTTTCGAGCCTTCCACACTACGTCCTCCTCTCGCCGGCTCTCATCAGGTACTGAGCGAGGATCTTTGGAACCCGGGGGGATCAGTTCCCAGGCAGACACAACGAGCACTGTGCACACAACACGCAGGTACGGTTCACTTTCAGGCCAAGTAAAAGCTTGTGCTTTTCCACGTGGGCCGGAGAGGACAATTAAGCAGGTTAACAGCACAACATAGGGGGGGGGGGGTTTCTTTGTTTTTGTCCACGTGAACTTTTCATGTTTAGGCCACACCGAGCGAACTCGGAAGCTCTCCCTTGCCTTCCGAGAGAAGCCAGTGCAGTGAGAGAGGGGGTGACAGACTGCTCTGTTGCGAGGCGAGAAGGAAGAGAGTGCAGAACACAACAAATACGCAAGCAGGTGCAACACGATACCAAACACGAAGGCAGGGAACAGGGTGACGAGACACTGCACTCAGGGTGAAACGGAAGACACAGCACTCACAGTGACTGAAGTTTTGTTCGTTGGTGTGAAGACCCACCTCCCGCAGGGGCTGAGGGCAACACCATCACCCACTGAGTCCACCTCCCCCAGACACTCACCTGTGCTGAGGCGATGGAGTGTGGTGGTGTCACTGGTAGGAGCCACCACTGCAACAACATCACCTGGCTGTGACACAGCAAGTTTGTAGGGAGAGTCCAGTCGCACAGTACGCAGGCAGCTGAGGGAGGTTGTGCACCACACCTTGAGTGATTTGTCGAAAGAGCACGACACCAGGTGCTGCTCGTCCTGAGTCAGGGCGATGTCCCTCACCCAACCAGTGTGGCCATCCAGGGTGTGTGTGTGTGTGTGAGGGTGCTGATGTCCCACACACGGATCGTCTTGTCACGTGACCCGCTGAAGATCCTCGTGCCCGACACAGCAATGCCGAGAACAGCATGTGTGTGACCCTCCAGCACTGTGGCGCTCGGCGTGCCCTTCAAGTCCCACACACACACTTTGCCTTTGTAGTCTCCGGACACCAGACGTCCGCAGTGTGTCCACGCTGCACAGGTCACTCTGTTGTTGTTCTGATGGTGCAGGATGCACACCTGCTCCCAAGTTGATGTCAGCCATACGCAGATGGTCCCGTCCGTGGAGCCCGTCGCCAGCCGCGTCCCACAGACAGAGAAGGGTGTGCAACGAATCCCGTCGCCGTGTGTTAAGTCCGCCACCACAGCAGCGGTGATGGTGTCGAACACAGTGATGTGTCCCTTGTAGGTACCCACAGCACACAGCGTCCCACACCTCGACAGTGTGATGCAGGACACCTTCTCGCCATGCTCAGTGGTGTAGACTGCGGGAGCCTTGATGTTGGGCCAGCGTGGCGACCAGCACTCTACTGTCATGTTATTGGTTTATTTCTGTGTACAGATACACACTGCTGATTCGCTTGTCGGGTGGGGGGGGGGGAAAAAAAGGGGGAAAGAACCATATCAAAAGACATAGCAAAAACGGGGGTTGGGGGAGGGGGGGGGGGGGAAATGGTTGAGAAAAAACATACATCAGGGGTGGGGGCGTTCTGTTATGGTTTTTGTTTCATTCGTGTGTTCGTTCTGAAGACAAGATAATGGAAACAAAAGGGAAAACAGGCATGCCCCTCACCACTCAGCGTATCTGCAGAGCCATGTGCACGTACGTACACTCTGGGTACACATCGCCGCTCTGCCTTGGGAACAGAGAATGGGGTTTAACACGCTGAACTCCTTTGTGTAAACACCATTGGGTAGGCGGTCACATTCTCAGGTTCCGGGGGGAGGGGGGGGGGGAAATTCGTTTTAGAAAACAAAATATTCATCACGTTCCGTCACGTCCGTCAGCATACACACTCACCTCACACATTCGTATACACTAAACGCTTCATCTCTTGTTCAAGCCTTCATGCGACCAGCACTGTGGCGCTCGGTGTGCCCTTCAAGTCCCACACACGCAGTTTGGCATTGGAGTCTCCCGACACGAGACGTCCGCAGTGTGTCCACGCTGCACAGGTCACCCTGATGTTGTAGTCTGATGGCGTAGTCTGATGGTGTAGTCTGCACACCTGCTCCCAGGTTGATGTTAGCCACACGCAGATGGTGCCGTCCTTGGATCCCGTCGCCAACCACGTCCCACAGACTGAGAAGGGTGTGCAAAGAATCACCTCGTTGCCGTGTGTTAAGTCCGCCACCACATCAGCGGTGATGGTGTCAAACACAGTGATGTGTCCGTTGTCGTAGTAACCCACAGCACACAGCGTCCCACACCTCGACAGTGTGATGCGGCATATGCTCTCCCCATGCCGACTCGAGTAGACTGCGGGAGCCTTGACGATGGGCCAGCGTGGGACGAGCTTGACAGCACCCCCGTCCTCCAGACCCGTGTCGGCAACACGCTGTGCATCGTCCAGCTCCTCCTCACACCCTTCGATGTGTGCTGCCACGTTCTCAGCCTCACGGGCTGCGTTGTTGATAGAACCCGGGAACATCTCGTTGAGCGCATCCGCCTTCAGCCCGACCACGGTCCCGCCTTCTGGAACACCGACGACACAGCTGTCACCGGTCCCGGCATGACGGACAGTCACATCCACGGTGGGGCCGTCCATGCCTGTGGTGGGGGTGGTTGGGAGGTGGTGAGGTGTCTGTCGGGTCGCAAGCTTGCACTGAGCTTCGACCGTTTCCACAGTTGGGCTGCGCAAGAACCCTCAAAAGACGACAGCTCCTTCCCAGGAACAGCAAGTCTGGGGGTCTTCGCTGGTCGTTATGCTTCGTTACTCTTCGCAGTTTTCACCTAGTCTCCTGAGGAAATGCACCAAAATGCACTGACGACCACCCCGTAGCGAAGACCCCCTCTGATGACACTCCAACTGCACTGTCAGGCTGGCGCTTCCCCACACGGAAACACACACGAAACCTGTTCCTTGCAGTGTGTGTGCCATACTCTTGCTGCTGGGTTCGACACCTGCGGGCTCTGTGGGGTTGGTGGCGAGCACCTTCTCCACGACTGGGCCCCCCTCCGCCGCGATGCCCCCCTCCAGGGACCCACCCACAGCACCCGGGGTCGCAGGTGATTGCACCGGGCAGGCCGTGACGCGACGCCGCTTCGACGCGCTCTGTGGGGGAGTGCCCGGCTCCGCTGCGGGGGGCGTCACGCACCTCCCCTTCTCCGTGCCGCTCCCAGGCATGGTGCCGGGAGGAGGCTGTGTGGGAGGTGGTGTGCGCGTGGGGTGGTGTACCCCACACGCCCTGCTGCGGTGGTGGTGCTGTTCGGCTCTGGACCACAACCCCCCCTGCTGTTGACCTAAACAGGCCGCCTCCGGGCGAGGGTGGGGTGGTGAATCAGGCACGGAACAGAGCAGAGGTCAAATCGTGATGTGTTGCGAGGCTCGCAAGCAAGACTGTGCACAAGAACATGCCAACACACAAGGCAGGGAACAGGCTCCGAGGTTCCGAGGCACAAAACATCCAGCACCCTGTGGAGGAGGGGGGCTGAGGGAGAGGGGAGGGGGCAAGGCTCGCCACGATGCTGGTGTGGGTGTGGCGGTCTGCTGGAAACACGATGGGGCCTTAGCTCAGAAGTGCAGCAGAGTGAGCCGCCTCACACAACAGGGGACAACCTGGCACAGTTCGACACACAGCGAAGGGCCCCTGTGAATCAGCACTGGTCTCAGGTGTGCATTGCAAGGGTGGAGAGGGGGGCCTCGTGAGGGGGGGAGGGGGTGTGGGGCAGTCTGCAGAGAGCGCACTGCGTCAATCCTTCTGCCCCCTTCCCCTCTCAGATGCAAACACGTCAGCTGCCTCCAAACAGAGAAGAGAAGGGCAGGTGGTGCTGTGTTGCGAGGCAAGGAAGCAGCACGGTGGGGCCCTTCGCTGTGTGCCACTGTGTGTCAAACTGTGTCACTCTGCAGCAAGTTTGGGAGGTGGTTCACGTTGACTCCCTTCTCTGCATATCGGGGCGAAGTCCCCACACAAACACACAACATCGCAACACAGAACTGGCAGAAGGCAACGCAAACAGGGTCTGATGCTGCACTCAGGGTGAAACGGAAGACACAGCACACACATTGACTGAAGTGTCGTTCGTTGGTGTGAAGACCCACCTCCCGCAGAGGCTGAATGCAACACCACCACCCCGTGAATCCACCTTCCACAGACAGTCACCTGTGCTGAGGCGGTACAGTGTGGTGGTCCGACTGTCTTTCACTGCAACAACATCACCTGGCTGTGACACAGCAAGTGAGTGGGCATAGTGGTCCAGTCGCACAGTACGCAGGCAGCTGAGGGAGGTTGTGCACCACACCTTGAGTGACTTGTCGGAAGAGCACGACACCAGGTGCTGCTCGTCCTGAGTCAAGGCGATGCCATAGACCGGGCCAGTGTGGTCATCCAGGGTGTGTGTGTGTGTGAGGGTGCTGATGTCCCACACACGGATCGTCTTGTCAGCTGACCCGCTGAAGATCCTCGTGCCCGACACAGCAAAGCTTGTAACATACTGGATGTGACCCTCCAGCACTGTGGCGCTCGGTGTCCCCTTCAAGTCCCACACACGCATTTTGCCTTTGAAGTCTCCGGACACCAGACGTCCGCAGTGTGTCCACGCGGCACCGTAAACCGGGGAGTTGCTGTGGCCCAGCATGCAGACCTCCTCCCACGTTCCTGTCAGCCACACGCAGATGGTCCCGTCATAAGAGCACGTCGCCAACCACGTCCCACAGACTGAGAACGCTGTGCAGGTAATCAGCTTCTCGCCGTGAGTTACGTCCGCCACCACATCAGCGGTGATGGTGTCAAACACAGTGATGTGTCTTTTGATATAACCCACAGCACAGAGCGTCCCACACCTCGACAGTGTGATGTGGCATACAGCGTTGCGATGCGGAGATTCGTAGACTGCGGGAGCCTTGAGGTTGGGCCAGCGTGGGACGAGCTTGACAGCACCCCCGTCCTCCAGACCCGTGTCGGCAACACGCTGTGCATCGTCCAGCTCCTCCTCACACCCTTCGATGTGTGCTGCCACGTTCTCAGCCTCACGGGCTGCGTTGTTGATAGAACCCGGGAACATCTCGTTGAGCGCATCCGCTTTCAGCCCGACCACGGTCCCGCCTTCCGCAACACCGACGACACAGCTGTCACCGGTCCCGACATGACGGACAGTCACATCCACGGTGGGGCCGTCCATGCCTGTGGTGGGGGTGGTTGGGGAGGTGGTGAGGTGTCTGTCGGGTCGCAAGCTTGCACTGAGCTTCGACCGTTTCCACAGTTGGGCTGCGCAAGAACCCTCAAAAGACGACAGCTCCTTCCCAGGAACAGCAAGTCTGGGGGTCTTCGCTGGTCGTTATGATTCGTTACTCTTCGCAGTTTTCACCTCGTTTCCTGAGGAAATGCACCAAAACGCACTGACGACCACCCCGTAGCGAAGACCCCCTCTGATGACACTCCAACCGCACTGTCAGGTTGACGCTCCCACACGGAAACACACACGAAACCTGTTCCTTGCAGTGTGTGTGCCATACTCTTGCTGCTGGGTTCAACACCTGCGGGCTCTGTGGGGTTGGTGGCGAGCACCTTCTCCACGACTGGGCCCCCCTCCGCCGCGATGCCCCCCTCCAGGGACCCACCCACAGCACCCGGGGTCGCAGGCGATTCCACCGGGCAGGCCGTGACGCGACGCCGCTTCGACGCACTCTGTGGGGGAGTGCCCGGCTCCGCTGCGGGGGGCGTCACGCACCTCCCCTTCTTCCCGCCCCTCGCAGACATGGTGCCGGGAGGAGGCTGTGTGGGAGGTGGTGTGTCTGTGCCTTTGGGGTGGGGATGGGTGGCAAAGACAGCGTGACCCAAAGTGGCCCACCCAGACGCGAGGTGGTGGAAGGCAACAATCCTACCAGGTGCGCGACGACCTGAAGGATGGGGGAGGGGCGAGGGCGAGGGGTGCGGTGGCAGCAACCCTCCGGCTGACACATGCTTCGATGCTGATGGGATTCGTTTGCCCGGCAGTCTTGGCGCTGATGCTGCGTGTGCATGCCTTGTCTGGGAATATACACACACACTGAACGTGCAAGAGGGGAGGGGGTATTGCTGCCTTCATGCATTTGCCCCCTTCGCATCTCAGATGCAAACGCATCAGCTGCCTCCAAACAGTGCACGGGTCAGAGAGTGTTGTGTTGCAGAGGCAAGAAAGCAAGCAGGTGCAGCAAGACGGCAACCACGAATGGAGGGACACAAGGGTCAGCGACACCGCACTCAGGGTGAAACGGAAGACACAGCACACACAGTGACAGTCTCGCGCTTCGTTGTGAAGACCCACCTCCCGCAAAGGCTGAGTGCAACACCCTCACCCTGTGAGTCCACCTCCCCATACCCTCACCTGTGCTGAGGCGGAACAGAGTGGTCCCAGCATGCGGAAACGCCACCGCAACAACATCACCTGGCTGTGACACAGCAAGTGAATTGGGATAGTCGTCCAGTTGTACAGTACGCAGGCAGCTGAGGGAGGTTGTGCACCACACCTTGAGTGACTTGTCGGAAGAGCACGACACCAGGTGCTGCTCGTCCTGAGTCAGGGCGAGACCATAGACCCGCCCAGTGTGCCCATCCCGGGTGTGTGTGTGTGTGAGGGTGCTGATGTCCCACACACGGATCGTCTTGTCAGCTGACCCGCTGAAGATCCTCGTGCCCGACACAGCAATGCCGAGAACAGCCTTGCTGTGACGCCCCAGCACTGTGGCGCTCGGTGTGCCCTTCAAGTCCCACACACGCACTTTGCCTCTGAAGTCTCCGGACACCAGACGTCCGCAGTCTGACCACGCTGCACTGTACACCTCGGTGTCGTCGTGGTGCAGGATGCACACCTCCTCCCAGGTTGATGTCAGCCACACGCAGACAGTGCCGTCATGAGAGCACGTTGCCAACCACGTCCCACAGACTGAGAAGGATGTGCGACGAACAGGCTTGTTGCCGTGTGAGAAGTCCGCCACCACATCAGCAGTGATGGTGTCAAACACAGTGATGTGTCCGCGGTCGTAACCCACAGCACACAGCCTCCCACACCTCGACAGTGTGATGCACTCCAGCAAGTCGCCATGCGTCGATGAGTAGACTGCGGGGACCTTGACGATGGGCCAGCGTGGGACGAGCTTGACAGCACCCCCGTCCTCCAGACCCGTGTCGGCAACACGCTGTGCATCGTCCAGCTCCTCCTCACACCCTTCGATGTGTGCTGCCACGCATGCAGCCTCACGGGATGCGTTGTTGATAGAACCCGGGAACATCTCGTTGAGCGCATCCGCCTTCAGCTCGACCACGGTTCCGCCTTCCGCAACACCGACGACACAGCTGTCACCGGTCCCGACATGACGGACAGTCACATCCATTGGATTACTTGTTGCTTGATACCCTTGCACACTCACAAGCAAGCCTTCCTGGAGAGTGTGGTGGTGTGTGCAGTGTGCGACAGTGGGAACAACATGATGTGAATGCCTTGCTGGGAAGGAATCAGAGACAGCATCCCTCAGAGTGAACACGTCATAAAGGTGCAACAGGAACGGGCGACAACGGCGGCGACATGTCGGCAACAGTTTCCCTTTCCCGAGCCACCACGAGGAGGCACTGTGTGTGGCAGCAGGGCACGTGGTGTGCAGTGAAGCATCGACAGACACACCGACGATGATGCAACGCAAATGCCAAGAGGTGGGTGGGTGGGGGACAGGTCAGTTTCAAAGAGCTCAAGTGTCACACACCCGAACCCCCACCCACGCATCGATCATACGCGAGGCTGCTGGGCATGTGACCCATCGGCTGCCCAACCCAACCCCCACCCACGCACCGATCATACCCGAGGGTACGAAGGTGCGTGGTGCAGAAGCCTCGCCCCAACCCACCCCAGACACACAGTGCCTCTTGACCGTTGCCACGTTGGTGGCGACCGTCGAACCATCCCCAACCCGCGCGGTGGCTTGCATCGATCATGCCCAGTCGGTATGAACGTGCTCACCCCTTTGCAGCTGCACCCCACACCCCATACCCCAACCCAGGGGCATGGCCATCCAAGGGGCTGGCTGTGCTGCAGGTAGCGTGTCTTTTGCTTGACGATCGGCATCAGCCACGTCCAGCACGCCAGCCACACAAGGCAGGGGACAGGGTTAGGAGACACATCACTCAGGGTGATACAGAAGGCACAGCACACACAGTGACTGAAGTGGGAGTAAAACACACACAGCACACCAACCCTCCTATCTCTGATGGTGCCGGCAGCACACGGTGACTGCAGGACGGCTGAGTGTGTTTCGCTGTTGACTGCGGCTCTCGGTGTGGCAGTGCAAGGAGAGAACAAGTCTGCTCAGGATGTGGGGGCTGGTGGGAGAATGGTGGGGGATGTGCCGGAAGTCCTCTGAGTCAACACTCAGATTGCGAATCAATACTGGCCAGGCAGGTGTGCACTGCAAGGGTGGGGCTGAAGGGTGTGCACCGCAAGAGGGGGGCTTCGTGAGGAGGGGAGGGGAGAGGGGTGTGGGGGGCGTCAGCAGGGAGAGCACTGTGTCACTCCTTTTGCCCTCTTCTCATCTCAGATGCAACCGCACACAGCTGCCTCCAAACAGTGCGCGGGTCAGAGAGTGCTGTGCTGCAGAGGCACGAAAGGAAGAGAGTGCAGAACTCAACAAATACGCAAGCAGGTGCAACACGACGGCAAACGCACAAGGCAGGGAAAGGGTTCTGACACCGCACTCAGGGTGAAACGGAAGGCACAGCACACACAGAGGCTGAAGTTTTGTTCGCTGATGTGAAGAGCCACCTCCCGCAGAGGCTGAGGGCAACACCGAGACCCTGTGAGTCCACCTTCCCCAGACACTCTCCTGTGCTGAGGCGGTACAGCGTGGTGGTGTGCCAGCTGTTCACTGCAACAGCATCACCTGGCTGTGACACAGCAAGTGAGTAGGGATTGTGGTGCAGTTGCACAGTACGCAGGCAGCTGAGGGAGGTTGTGCACCACACCTTGAGTGACTGGTCAACAGAGCACGACACCAGGTGCTGCTCGTCCTGAGTCAGGGCGATGTCCCTAACCGTGGCAGTATTTTTTTTTTTTTTCATGTCGCTCCCGTTGGTCACTTCGCTGCTTTGAGTCAGCCACGTGGCGGAAGCCGGACCGCAGGGAGGGGCGTTGCGCCCGTTGACGCCTCTCACTCCTCATGTGCCTTGAGTAGCTGCCAGGTGGGTCTGCTTTGAGGCGGGGAATCGCGTCAGGCCAAACAGCCACTGCGAGGACGTCTCCCCTAAAAGAAAAGAAAGAATGTGGGAAGGGGACGGGGGTGGGATGGGTGGGCAGCGCAAGCCGGAAGGAGCGCCTCCCATGGGGCGGAAGCTCACCCGACAGCATAAAATGCTGCGAAAACAACAAAAAAAGGGAAAATAAACCACGCACACCACAACATCAATAAAACCAAAGCCGTGCAGAAAGGGCCCCTCCGCATATATGAAACAGGGCACACAGCGGAAAAAGAGTTACCAGAGCTTGCTTTAGTTTCCCCTCGGAGGAGGGTAATCACAGGGGGCGCCACGTGAAGGCAGCAAGTTGGATTTTATCCCCCCTGGTAGCAGAGGTAGGTTTAAAGTATGTTCATCCAGGGCGTGTGTGTGTGTGTGTAGTGATAGTGGTTTTAAGTGGGTAACCCTGCGCGGATCTGTGCCCACTCCCCGCCCACCCCTACGTCACAGCGGATGCCCCACTCGGGTTAGAGTGTGGGGCCAACTCAGTGCCACTCCGAGGAGGGCGTGAGGCATAGCCAGCGTGGTGCGTGCCGCAACAGTGTGTGAGTGATTTCGCACTGCTGTGGCAGTCCCCGCACCGGCCCATGCGATGCGTCTTGCAAAATTCCATGGTGACTTGCAAGCCGTCGTTCTTCCCGTGGTGGTCCCGGCAGCAGTCCTCTTCCGAGAGGCGCCGGCGCCGGCAGTCCACGCAGCGGGGTTTCCAGTGCAGAGCGCAGGTAAGCATCTTCGCGTTCCGTCTGGCTCCAGGGGGGGCAGTCCGGGGAGCAGCGCCCCGTCGTTCCCATGACCGTCCTGTCCGGGCGTTGGCTTGCCGGCTGCTGGCAGTCCATTGCTGGGCCGCTTGCTGCCACCCCTCTGGGTAGTGGGGCTGCGGTGCGAAGGTTGCGGCCCACGCCATGCCGCGGGAGTGGAAGGCTGTGTCCCGCTGGTTCAAGCCCGGGCCTGCCGTGTGCGCTTGGAGGCTGCGCATCACCGACTCGGTGGCTGGGCTGAGCTGGGCTCTCCTGGACAGGCCCCCTGCCACGGTTCCCCCGATCGCGGTGAGGACAGTGGAGCTCGCAGTGTGGCCACAGTGCCATGGTTGCTTGGAAGTCTTGCGCACCACCTCGCAGAGCTGCCTCAACGAGTGAGCCTTGCCCAGGATGCTCTTCTGGAAGGCTGCGAAGTCCTGCCGCAGCTGCTCCTGCGAGGTCTCCCCCTGCCTCTCAGCCTCGTCCATGGCGGCGTTGCTCAGGGCGTCCGCATCGACGTTGAGTTCCCTTTTCACGTGCTCATACGTAAGGGTGATCCGGGGCCCGAGGTCGGCAGCCAGCCGTGCCGTGCTGAGGAAGAGGGGGCGGAGGGATTTATCGCGGCAAACCGCTTCCCCTTTTAGGTGTCGCAGCACCACCTGCGAGTCACCCCGCACCGTAACGTTCCCCTCAGGGGGCGGGTCGCCCCTTCTGAGCAGCCGTAGGCCCGCCCGAACCCCTTCGTACTCAGCGATGTTGTTGCTGCGTACGTTCAGCAGAGGGAGGATCTCTTCCGACACCTTGAGGCCGTCTCGGTAGAGCACCGCACCTGCACCCGCCAGGGCGAAGGGGGTGCCGTTGTCCCTTGCTCCGCCGTCGAAGTAGAGGGTGAGCCCCGGGGATGCGCCCTCGGGGATGCGTGGGCGGGCCTCCCGCGGCCCCCTCTCAGGGGGGTCAGGTGTGTGGGGGCGGATGCGGCGCGTTTCGACTTCTGGGAGGGTGAGGCCGGTCGACAGCTCGAAGTCGACAGCCAACTCCATGAGGGTCACGGTGTGATCCCCTCCCTGCGGCCCCCATTTCAGGCCCCGCAGCCAGTCGCAGAGGGCCACCCACAGCTCCGGGGGGCGCTTGCCCCACGTCTGTTTGACAGTGGACGGCGCCCGCACAGGGATGCAGGCCTGTTCGGGGTTGGGTGTGCACCACCCCCATGGATAGTGAAGGGTGCGGTGGTGGCGCGCGGAGCGGTCGAGCAGTCCATCTTTCTCCTGCCGCGCCGAGAGGATTGCAATGAAGTAGCGGTGCAGCTGCGCCACTATATCCACCCTGCGTGCGAAGGATAGTGGCAGGGGCTGCCTGTCCTCCGGGATGCCGTGTCTAAAGGCGGGCGCCACCCCGCATAACGCCAAGCAAGGTGGCCAGGTTGACCGGTCCACAGCCGTAATGGGGTGGTTTTGTCGGATTGGGTCCCACGCGGAGCACTCCCACCATAGGTGCATCACCGTCTCGGGGGTGCCTGCGTTGCAGTATCGGCAGATCCCGCCCTGCCCCGTGCGCCCTCGGACAGGCACCGCCCCTGCAATGACGGAACGAAGGAGGCCCCGTTGGTATCCCGTGACCGCGGCGCCCTCTCCCTCCAGGACGCAGCGTGTGGCTTGCCCGTCGATGCCGTGCTGAGCGCCCGCAAAGTCGTCACGACGACCAGCCAGCGCCTTGGCCACCTGTGTACGTAGGGCCTGGCGGAGGTCATGAGCGAAGATCCCCCATCCGCTCGTTGTTGCTGCGGTGGGGTCGAAGACTATGCTCCGTCCCGCTTCATCAGTGTAAGATAGGGTGGTCGCCGTGCTCCAGCTCCATCCTATCCACCGAAGGGCCGCTCGGAAAAGCGCGAAGGGGCCTGTCCCTGTAAGCCTCACTCTGCTATCCCAAGCCGTCTCAGACAGAACCCTGCAGCGGCCCCACTTCTTGACCTGCATGGCCCAGGTGGTGATCTGCCGGTAGCGGGGGGCGACGGCGGGGTCCACCCGATGTGCATGGTGGAGGACATCCAGCACAGCCTCCCGCGCCCTGCGGGGGGGTCCGGACCACAGCGCGGCGACGAAGAGCCCCCTCCATCGCCTGATGTCGGCGTCCTCCCAGCGGGTGACCAGGGCGTCGTAGTAGAGCCTGGACCCCGCTGTCATCGCTGCTGCCTGCCCCTTCCACTGCACCGGTAGGGGCAGTGCCGAGGTCCTGCGCAGGTTCTGCTCTGCGCCCTCTTTTCGGCGGGCGACGCGCTCCGATTTGGGCACCTCGGGTCCCTCGAGCGGGCGCGCATGCAGCATGGCCCCGAGGCAGTCGAAGCTATCGCGCTGTCGAAGGGGGGTAGCCGTGCCGTCCCGTGTCCGGTAGACTATCGGGGTCAACGGCTCGGGGGACGTCGAGAAGACATGTGACTTGACCTCTGCGCATATTACCATCCCGGTATCGTGGGAGAAATCTGCAGAGTCATCCACCACTGCTTGCAAGGTCCCCGGGCTGGGGGTCACCGCGTACACATCGTCCACAAACGACAACGCCCTCGTGCCCTGCCGGTGCTCCGCCATGCGCATCCATACACCCACCAGCACGTTGATCAGCACGACGCTAATGGGGCAGCCCTGCATGATGCCGTTGGTTGGCAGGAAGCCCTCCCCGATAGTGCCGCTTACCCGGAAGTGCCGCTGCATTGACCCGTACGCTGCCCGCAGGGTGCGCAGGACTCGGCCGTCGAAGCCGAGCTCCGCAGCTAGACAGAAGGTCAGGTCAATCGGCACCGTGTCGAAGCATTTCTTAAAGTCTAGGGCGACACCGTACAGTGGCTGTCCTGTGAGGTGGGCCTCTTCGATCCGTGCTGCCAGGTGCCAGATGAGGTCCTCCGCGCCGTGGCCAGGTCTGCATCCGTGCAAGTCCTCAGGCGCAATGCTCTCCAGCCACTTCAGCGCAGGCTTCACTCGGATTGCTGCCCACACCCTGTACAGCACGGGAGTGATGCTGTGTGTGTGTGTGTGAGGGTGCTGATGTCCCACACACGGATCGTCTTGTCATCTGACCCGCTGAAGATCCTCGTGCCCGACACAGCAATGCTGCGAACACGCTTGCTGTGACCCACCAGCAGTGTGGCGCTCGGTGTGCCCTTCAAGTCCCACACACGCACTTTGCCTGATGAGTCTCCGGACACCAGACGTCCGCAGCGTGTCCACGCTGCACTGCTCTCCGTTTGTGTCTCGGTATCAAGGTTTATCAAGAATGTGTAAATTCCTGCCGAACCTTCAACCGCACTGCCCTCCGTGCTGTAGTCTCCCCAGATGCTGTTCTGGTAGCACAGCTTGCAGACCTGCTCCCAGGTGGAAGTCAGCCACACGCAGATGGTGCCGTCCCAAGAGCACGTTGCCAACCACGCCCCACAGACAGAGATAGCTGTGTGAGGAACTCCCCTCCTGCCGTGTGTTAGGGCTGCCACCACAGCAGCGGTGGTGGTGTCGAACACAGTGATGCGTCCGTTGCCGGAGTAACCCACAGCACACAGCTTCCCACACCTCGACAGTGTGATGCGGAAGACATTGTTGCCATGCTTCGCTGAGTAGATTGTGAGACGCGGGTACGGCTGACCACTCGAGTAGACTGCGGGGGCCTTGACTGTGGGCCAGCGTGGGACGAGCTTGACAGCACCCCCGTCCTCCAGACCCGTGTCGGCAACACGCTGTGCATCGTCCAGCTCCTCCTCACACCCTTCGATGTGTGCTGCCACCGCTGCAGGTTCCCGGGCTGTGTCGACGAAACTCGGGAACATCTCGTTGAGCGCATCCGCCTTCAGCCCGACCACGGTCCCGCCTTCCGCAACACCGACGACACAGCTGTCCCCCGGTCCCGCTGTGACGCACAGTCACATCCACGATTTGTTGGTTTTGTCGCCCCCCCTTGCACGTAGAAACAAACTGCGAAGCCTCTCTGGAGGATGTGCCGGTGTGTGCAGTGCGTGGCTGTGGAAGTGGCAATAAATTCCTGCAGAATTTACAAGTTTTGCTTGTCACAACATTGGGGGGTTTGTTTGTTTTTGTTGCCTTTGTGTCAATACACTACAACACCGAATACCAAGGGTGGGGGCGTTCTGTCTCTAGAGTAGAACAGGCTCCGAGGCTCCGAGGCACAAAACATACAGCACCCTGTGGAGGAGGGGGGCTGAGGGAGAGGGGAGGGGGCAAGGCTCGTCACGATGCTGGTGTGGGTGTGGCGGTCTGCTGGAAACACGATGGGGCCTTAGCTCAGAAGTCCAGCAGAGTGAGCCGCCTCACACAACAGGGGACAACCTGGCACAGTTCGACACACAGCGAAGGGCCCCTGTGAATCAGCACTGGTCTCAGGTGTGCATTGCAAGGGTGGGGAGGGGGGCCTCGTGAGGGGGGGGAGGGGGTGTGGAGCAGTCTGCAGAGAGAGCACTGCGTCAATCCTATGGACACCTTCCCCTCTCAGATGCAAACACATCAGCTGCCTCCAAACAGAGAAGAAAAGGTCAGGTGGTGCTGTGTTGCGAGGCAAGGAAGCAACACGGTGGGGCCCTTCGCTGTGTGCCACTGTGTCCCAACTGTGTCACTCTGCAGCAAGTTTGGGAGGTGGTTCACGTTGACTCCCTTCTCTGCATATCTGGGCGAAGTCCCCACACAAACACACAACATCGCAACACAGAACTGGCAGAAGGTAACGCAAACAGGGTCTGATGCTGCACTCAGGGTGAAACGGAAGACACAGCACACACACCCTCCTTCGTTGGTGTGACGACGCACCTCCCGCAGAGGCTGAGTGCAACACCACCACCCCGTGAATCCACCTTCCACAGACAGTCACCTGTGCTGAGGCGGTGCAGTGTGGTGGTCCAACTGTCTTTCACTGCAACAACATCACCTGGCTGTGACACAGCAAGTGAGTGGGCATAGTGGTCCAGTTGCACAGTACGCAGGCAGCTGAGGGAGGTTGTGCACCACACCTTGAGTGACTTGTCGGAAGAGGACGACACCAGGTGCTGCTCGTCCTGAGTCAAGGCGATGCCATAGACCGGGCCAGTGTGTTCATCCAGGGTGTGTGTGTGTGTGTGAGGGTGCTGATGTCCCACACACGGATCGTCTTGTCAGCTGACCCGCTGAAGATCCTCGTGCCCGACACAGCAATGCTTGCAACATACTGGATGTGACCCTCCAGCACTGTGGCGCTCGGTGTCCCCTTCAAGTCCCACACACGCACTTTGCCTTTGTAGTCTCCGGACACCAGACGTCCGCAGTGCGTCCACGCGGCACCGTAAACCGGGGTGTTGCTGTGGTCCAGCATGCAGACCTCTTCCCAACTTGATGTCAGCCACACGCAGATGGTCCCGTCATCAGAGCACGTCGCCAACCACGTCCCACAGACTGAGAACGCTGTGCAGGTAATCAGGTCGCCGTGAGTTACGTCCGCCACCACATCAGCGGTGATGGTGTCAAACACAGTGATGTGTCTTTTGATATAACCCACAGCACACAGCTTCCCACACCTCGACAGTGTGATGCAGGATACAGCGTTGCGATGTGGAGATTCGTAGACTGCGGGAGCCTTGACTATGGGCCAGCGTGGGACGAGCTTGACAGCACCCCCGTCCTCCAGACCCGTGTCGGCAACATGCTGTGCATCGTCCAGCTCCTCCTCACACCCTTCGATGTGTGCTGCCACCGCTGCAGGTTCCCGGGCTGTGTCGACGAAACTCGGGAACATCTCGTTGAGCGCATCCGCCTTCAGCCCGACCACGGTCCCGCCTTCCGGAACACCGACGACACAGCTGTCACCGGTCCCGGCATGACGCACAGTCACATCCACGGTGGGGCCGTCCATGCCTGTGGTGGGGGTGGTTGGGAGGTGGTGAGGTGTCTGTCGGGTCGCAAGCAGGCACTGAACTTCGACCGTTTCCACAGTTGGGCTGCGCAAGAACCCTCAAAAGACGACAGCTCCTTCCCAGGAACAGCAAGTCTGGGGGTCTTCGCTGGTGGATGCTTCGTTATTTTTCGTTAGTTTTCACCTAGTCTCCTGAGGAAATGCACCAAAACGCACTGACGACCACCCCGTAGCGAAGACCCCCTCTGATGACACTCCAACCGCACTGTCAGGTTGACGCTCCCCCACAGAAACACACACGAAACCTGTTCCTTGCATTGTGTGTGCCATACTCTTGCTGCTGGGATCGACACCTGCGGGCTCTGTGGGGTTGGTGGCGAGCACCTTCTCCACGACTGGGCCCCCCTCCGCCGCGATGCCCCCCTCCAGGGACCCACCCACAGCACCCGGGGTCGCAGCCGATTCCACCGGGCAGGCCGTGACGCGACGCCGCTTCGACGCGCTCTGTGGGGGAGTGCCCGGCTCCGCTGCGGGGGGCGTCACGCACCTCCCCTTCTTCCCGCCCCTCGCAGACATGGTGCCGGGAGGAGGCTGTGTGGGAGGTGGTGTGTCTGTGCCTTTGGGGTGGGGATGGGTGGAAAAGACAGCGTGACCCAAAGTGGCCCACCCAGACGCGAGGTGGTGGAAGACAACGATGCACGGCCGCTACTGTGCTACAACCAGGTGCGCGACGACCTGAAGGATGGGGGAGGGGCGAGGGCGAGGGGTGCGGTGGCAGCAACCCTCCGGCTGACGCATGCTTCGATGCTGATGAGGTTCGCTTGCCCGGCAGTCTTGGCGCTGATGCTGTGTGTGCATGCCTTGTCTGGGAATATACACACACACTGAACGTGCAAGAGGGGAGGGGGTGTTGCTGCCTTCATGCATTTGCCCCCTTCGCATCTCAGATGCAAACGCATCAGCTGCCTCCAAACAGTGCACGGGTCAGAGAGTGTTGTGTTGCAGAGGCAAGAAAGCAAGCAGGTGCAGCAAGACGGCAACCACGAACGTCGGGACACAAGGGTCAGAGACACCGCACTCAGGGTGAAACGGAAGACACAGCACACACAGTGACAGTCTCGCGCTTCATTGTGAAGACCCACCTCCCGCAAAGGCTGAGTGCAACACCCTCACCCTGTGAGTCCACCTTCCCCATACCCTCACCTGTGCTGAGGCGGAACAGAGTGGTCCCAGCATGCGGAAACGACACCGCAACAACATCACCTGGCTGTGACACAGCAAGTGAATTGGGATAGTCGTCCAGTTGCACAGTACGCAGGCAGCTGAGGGAGGTTGTGCACCACACCTTGAGTGACTTGTCGGAAGAGCACGACACCAGGTGCTGCTCGTCCTGAGTCAGGGCGAGACCATAGACCCGCCCAGTGTGCCCATCCCGGGCGTGCGTGTGTGAGAGGGTGCTGATGTCCCACGCACGGATCGTCTTGTCAGCTGACCCGCTGAAGATCCTCGTGCCCGACACAGCAATGCCGAGAACAGCCTTGCTGTGACGCCACAGCACTCTACTGTCATGTTATTGGTTTATTTCTGTGTACAGATACACACTGCTGATTCGCTTG
The DNA here is from genome assembly GCA_963210315.1 of Rhynchopus euleeides. NCBI lineage: Eukaryota > Euglenozoa > Diplonemea > Diplonemida > Diplonemidae > Rhynchopus > Rhynchopus euleeides. The sequence goes on from OY723244.1 coordinate 385,604, forward strand.
TCGGGTGGGGGGGGGGAAAAAAAGGGGGAAAGAACCATATCAAAAGACATAGCAAAAACGGGGGTTGGGGGAGGGGGGGGGGGAAATGGTTGAGAAAAAACATACATCAGGGGTGGGGGCGTTCTGTTATGGTTTTTGTTTCATTCGTGTGTTCGTTCTGAAGACAAGATAATGGAAACAAAAGGGAAAACAGGCATGCCCCTCACCACTCAGCGTATCTGCAGAGCCATGTGCACGTACGTACACTCTGGGTACACATCGCCGCTCTGCCTTGGGAACAGAGAATGGGGTTTAACACGCTGAACTCCTTTGTGTAAACACCATTGGGTAGGCGGTCACATTCTCAGGTTCCGGGGGGAGGGGGGGGGGGGGAAATTCGTTTTAGAAAACAAAATATTCATCACGTTCCGTCACGTCCGTCAGCATACACACTCACCTCACACATTCGTATACACTAAACGCTTCATCTCTTGTTCAAGCCTTCATCATCACGTGGTCGTAGCTCACCCCACGCGGCACTCACTTGGCATATAGTCAAGTGGTTCCGTCAGGCTCTGGTTCTGTTCCATTACCAGGCTCCCCTGACTGCGATTGTGAGACCTCCGTTCTGTCCGTCTCTGATTTCCCTGGTGGCCCCGTCTCCCGCTCACCATCCACCCCTTCACCACCCGTCTGAGACAGAAAAATATCAGGGGAGGCAGGCACCGAGGGCGATATCTGTGCCGGAGGGGCACCCAACAACAAGGGAAGTTCCACAGCAGGTTCCGTGGCTGACGCCTGTATCTGAGAGCCGCTCACTACCGAGGCAGGTTCTGCACGCTGCCTCTTTGATTGCGGCCCCTTGGGCTTTGGCGTCACCCGATCCTCCGGGAGAATGACTACAAGGGCTGAAGAAGTCGCAGCCACTGTATCAAGTTGCGGTTGGCTTTCAAACAGGTCCTTCGACTCTTCACTCGTTTCGTCACTGCCACTCACTTCGTCTCGGTCCCTCTTCTTCTGGGCCGTATGAACAACTAATTGCCCTTGCTCAGGCTTCGGTTGCAACAAACGGGGTTGGTCCGTCCCTTGCACCCGTGCTGGGGCGTCCTGCGACTGTATTTGCAGCTGCTTGTTCTCAGACACCTCCAACGCTGACTGCAGGGACAATACCAAGTTGTTTTGTTGCACGATGAAATCCTTCTGCCGCGCCATTTCTTTCGCCATGGTCATGCCTTGGCGCAGCTGGTGCTGCACCTGCTTAACCAACATGGCCTTATCCTGATTCTGTTGTTCGTGTAGGCCCTCCTGGATCTGCATATGTTGCTCCTGCATCCCCAGTTGGTCACGGAGTGCCTTCTCATTTTGCATGCTCGCCGACACGTGAAATTCCAAAAGCATCTTATCTTGCTGTGTACCTTTCAAAGCATTCTCTGTCTGTTCAAGTAAGCGCTGTTGGGATTCTCCCTGAGACGAGTAGCTGCGGGCCTTGGACTCCACACGTTGCAGTTCCTGGGTGAGGACCGCTTTTTCGTGGGTCGCCTGTGCCCTCAACGCTTCTACCTCCGCCTCTCTTTCAACACCAAGCTCTTTCATAAAAGCCAACGCAGAGTCTTGCTTATGGAGCTGTCCCTTTAACACGGCCATCTCCTGTCGTTGTTGATTCAAACGGTCCGCTTTGGCCTGTGCCTCGTTCGCCACCTTTTCCTTCTCCTCATTCACCCTCTTTATCTCACTCTCTGCCTTTGCCAAAGCTTTCTCCTTCTCCACGACTGACCTCTCATGATCCTCTGCTGCTCTTTTTTGCTCTGCCTCTCGCACCTCTATCGCCTCTTGGAGTTCCTTCCGGCATAGACTGACGAGCGTCTTCGTTTGCTCCTCGGTCCGATACCTATCAAGGACTTCCGTGATTTCACTACACAAAGCAAAACGTGCTAGGGCTTCTTCTTCCACAACATGCGCCCGCTCTGCACTTTCCTCCATTTCCAAAGTCCTGCGTTCCAAAGTCAGGTATTCCTCCCCGCGCTGCTGGGGTGGTTCCTGTGGTTCATTCAAAACAATGGCACTCTTGGGGACGGTGGCATCCTGCAGCTTTTGCATTATGTCTTCCGTGTTTCCCGTGAGCCCAGGTTGTTGTGTGGGAGATACATATACTTCTGGCGAGTTGGGCATGCTAACCTTCTCCTCCTGAGGGGCATCCTTATCACAATACACGAGGATGGTCGACTCCTTCTCAAGGAAACCCCTGAAGGCATCCATTTCCTCAGCTGTGTTGGCCACAGTCACGGTGTTGTCGTCAAACAAGGCCATGGCATCCGTGCCACAGCTGATAAAACGGTAATGGCCTCCGTGCGGGGTATTTCCTCTGTGCAGGACTGCACCCGTGAGGCGGTACCTTGTAAAGGAAGGCTTCCCTCCGTTATTTCCACTCGACATCAGCAAGTCCGTGTCAATGTTGATCGCTCGAGTCTTGCGCTCATACATGACACCGTTGCCAACTCTGAGTGTTTTGAAGCGCCAGAGTCGTATAAACAAGTGTGTCGGGAGAGATGTGATTTGCACCGACTTTGTCGCCCGTTGTTTGTTTGGGGCACACATTTCGCACTCGTAATTAAGCACTTCTTCAGGCATCAGGCTTTCGCAAATTCTGTCGGCCAAAGTCACACCTGTTTTCCCGGGGTTGTTGAGTGGGACTGACAGTAGGGACAACTGTTCCTCCCTCCCCGTGACCTTCTTGCAATTTTGGCATGCCATGCTTGTGAATGTCCTCACTTCAGGGATCCATGACTGTACTGTCGGTTGGTCCATCGTCCTGAGGTGTTCATTCAGCATTCTCCATTCTGCTTCCAGTGTTGGGACAACCCCCAGACAATACGCTTCATCCGCGCAATGCTGCTCCCTTGTCTGGAACATACTGTGGATGGCTGTTTGCAACACGGACACTGAATGATCTGTGCGACTCCTGGTGTACATGGAGTACAATCCCATGAGTATGGGGGTTAGGCCGAGTCCGTTTGAAACAAACTTGCATGCACTGCCTAGGGTAGCTGGAAGTACCGAGTGTGCGAGCATCTGGTACAGTGCTCCCAGGTAGCAAGTATTTCCCTCATTGACAACACCCCACGACAACGTATTGCTGTGCAGTACCTTCATACTTATCGTGCTCTTCCCCAAAACTGGAGGCTGTTGTGAGGGGACGGGTGGAGAGAGGGGAGGAGAGGAGGAAGAGGAAGAGGAAGACAACGGTACGGAAGGGGAGGAGGTAGAGAAGAGAGGGACAAAAGAATCACTTTCACTCTTGCGTTGGTTCGCACTTCCAGTAGGCTTCACATCCGCCCCTTGCGGTGCGGGGTCTGTGTGGGTGTCCGAAGGGCTGATATCCACACACTTTTCTCACAATGGCATGTCTCGGGTTGGTTTTGCCCACACATACTCCCGTAGCTTGGGGAGAGGGTGTTTGCGATAGTGTCTGTCCACAGCAGTATCAAACAGGCGCTCCATTTTTGCCATTGCAGATGGAGCCACACAAAACAACCTTCGTGTAGTTCTGTACCAAGCACTACGCAATTCGTACGGCTTCCATCCCCGTCCGAGGAGGCCGAGGACGACCACCCCGTAGCGAAGACCCCCTCTGATGACACTCCAACCGCACTGTCAGGTTGACGCTCCCCCACAGAAACACACACGAAACCTGTTCCTTGCATTGTGTGTGCCATACTCTTGCTGCTGGGATCGACACCTGCGGGCTCTGTGGGGTTGGTGGCGAGCACCTTCTCCACGACTGGGCCCCCCTCCGCCGCGATGCCCCCCTCCAGGGACCCACCCACAGCACCCGGGGTCGCAGCCGATTCCACCGGGCAGGCCGTGACGCGACGCCGCTTCGACGCGCTCTGTGGGGGAGTGCCCGGCTCCGCTGCGGGGGGCGTCACGCACCTCCCCTTCTTCCCGCCCCTCGCAGACATGGTGCCGGGAGGAGGCTGTGTGGGAGGTGGTGTGTCTGTGCCTTTGGGGTGGGGATGGGTGGAAAAGACAGCGTGACCCAAAGTGGCCCACCCAGACGCGAGGTGGTGGAAGACAACGATGCACGGCCGCTACTGTGCTACAACCAGGTGCGCGACGACCTGAAGGATGGGGGAGGGGCGAGGGCGAGGGGTGCGGTGGCAGCAACCCTCCGGCTGACGCATGCTTCGATGCTGATGAGGTTCGCTTGCCCGGCAGTCTTGGCGCTGATGCTGTGTGTGCATGCCTTGTCTGGGAATATACACACACACTGAACGTGCAAGAGGGGAGGGGGTGTTGCTGCCTTCATGCATTTGCCCCCTTCGCATCTCAGATGCAAACGCATCAGCTGCCTCCAAACAGTGCACGGGTCAGAGAGTGTTGTGTTGCAGAGGCAAGAAAGCAAGCAGGTGCAGCAAGACGGCAACCACGAACGTCGGGACACAAGGGTCAGAGACACCGCACTCAGGGTGAAACGGAAGACACAGCACACACAGTGACAGTCTCGCGCTTCATTGTGAAGACCCACCTCCCGCAAAGGCTGAGTGCAACACCCTCACCCTGTGAGTCCACCTTCCCCATACCCTCACCTGTGCTGAGGCGGAACAGAGTGGTCCCAGCATGCGGAAACGACACCGCAACAACATCACCTGGCTGTGACACAGCAAGTGAATTGGGATAGTCGTCCAGTTGCACAGTACGCAGGCAGCTGAGGGAGGTTGTGCACCACACCTTGAGTGACTTGTCGGAAGAGCACGACACCAGGTGCTGCTCGTCCTGAGTCAGGGCGAGACCATAGACCCGCCCAGTGTGCCCATCCCGGGCGTGCGTGTGTGAGAGGGTGCTGATGTCCCACGCACGGATCGTCTTGTCAGCTGACCCGCTGAAGATCCTCGTGCCCGACACAGCAATGCCGAGAACAGCCTTGCTGTGACGCCACAGCACTGTGGCGCTCGGTGTGCCCTTCAAGTCCCACACACGCAGTTTGCCTCTGAAGTCTCCGGACACCAGACGTCCGCAGCGTGTCCACGCTGCACTGTACACCTCGGTGTCGTCGTGGTGCAGGATGCACACCTCCTCCCAAGTTGATGTCAGCCACACGCAGACGGTGCCGTCATGAGAGCACGTCGCCAACCACGTCCCACAGACTGAGAAGGATGTGCGACGAACAGGCTTGTTCCCGTGTGTTAAGTCCGCCACCACATCAGCGGTGATGGTGTCAAACACTTTGATGTGTCCGTTGTGGTCACCCACAGCACACAGCGTCCCACACCTCGACACTGTGATGCACTCCAGCAAGTCGCCATGCGTCGATGAGTAGACTGCGGGGACCTTGACGATGGGCCAGCGTGGGACGAGCTTGACAGCACCCCCGTCCTCCAGACCCGTGTCGGCAACACGCTGTGCATCGTCCAGCTCCTCCTCACACCCTTCGATGTGTGCTGCCACGTTCTCAGCCTCACGGGCTGCGTTGTTGATAGAACCCGGGAACATCTCGTTGAGCGCATCCGCCTTCAGCTCGACCACGGTCCCGCCTTCCGGAACACCGACGACACAGCTGTCACCGGTCCCGACATGACGGACAGTCACATCCATTGGATTACTTGTTGCTTTTTTTTTTTTTCCATGTCGCTCCCGTTGGTCACTGCGCTGCTTTGAGTCAGCCACGTGGCGGAAGCCGGACCGCAGGGAGGGGCGTTGCGCCCGTTGACGCCTCTCGCTCCTCATGTGCCTTGAGTAGCTGCCTGGTGGGTCTGCTTTGAGGCGGGGAATCGCGTCAGGCCAAACAGCCACTGCTTGATACCCTTGCACACTCACAAGCAAGCCTTCCTGAAGAGTGTGGTGGTGTGTGCAGTGTGCGGCAGTGGGAACAGCATGATGTGAATGCCTTGCTGGGAAGGAATCAGAGACAGCATCCCTCAAAGTGAACACGTCATAAAGGTGCAACAGGAACGGGCGACAACGGCGGCGACATGTCGGCAACAGTTTCCCTTTCCCGAGCCACCACGAGGAGGCACTGTGTGTGGCAGCAGGGCACGTGGTGTGCAGTGAAGCATCGACAGACACACCGACGATGATGCAACGCAAATGCCAAGAGGTGGGTGGGTGGGTGGGTGGGGGACAGGTCAGTTTCAAAGAGCTCAAGTGTCACACACCCCAACCCCACCCACGCATCGATCATACCCGAGGGTACGAAGGTGCGTGGTGCAGAAGCCTCGCCCCAACCCACCCCAGACACACAGTGCCTCTTGACTGTTGCCACGTTGGTGGCGACCGTCGAACCATCCCCAACCCGCGCGGTGGCTTGCATCGATCATCCCCAGTCGGTATGAACGCGCTCACCCCTTTGCAGCTGCACCCCACACCCACCCCACCCTAGACGTCCAGCATTGGAGAGGGTGCAAACGTGCTGTGGGTATGCATGCGTGTGGTGTGTCTGCAGAACAAAGGGCGCTTCGTGAGGGTGGGGAGTGGGGCAACCTGCAGGGAGAGAGCACTGCGTTAATCCTTTTGCCCAGATGCAACCGCACACAGCTGCCTCCGAACAGTCAATTGCTTTGTTATTCTCATCCATCTCCCATCCATTATCAACACTCCAATGTGACCGCACACAGCTGCCTCCAAACAGTGCACGGATCACAGAGTGCTGTGCTGCAGAGGCAAGAAAGCAACACGGTGCAGAACACGACAAACACGCAAGGCAGGAAGAGGGCTGCACTCAGGGTGAAACGGAAGACACAGCACTCACAGCGACAGAAGTGTTGTTCGTTGGTGTGAAGACCCACCTCCCGCAGGGGCTGAGGGCAACACCACCACCCTTTGAGCCCACGTTCCTCAGACACTCACCTGTGCTGAGGCGGTACAGTTTCGTGCTTGAAGAGAATGCCACTGCAACAACATCACCTGGCTGTGACACAGCAACTGAGTAGGGATGGTCACTCAATCGCACAGTACGCAGGCAGCTGAGGGAGGTTGTGCACCACACCTCGAGTGACTTGTCCAAAGAGCACGACACCAGGTGCTGCTCGTCCTGAGTCAGGGTGATGTCGGTGACCGCGCTAGTGTGCGCCTCCAGGGTGTGTGTGTGTGTGAGGGTGCCGATGTCCCACACATACATGCTCTTGTCCCACCAGCTGCCCAAGAAGGACCCGCTGAAGATCCTCGTGCCCGACACAGTAATGCTGGCAACAGCCTCGCTGTGACCCTCCAGCACTGTGGCGCTCGGTGTGCCCTTCAAGTCCCACACACGCAGTTTGGCTTTGGAGTCTCCCGACACCAGACGTCCGCAGTGTGTCCACGCTGCACAGGTCACCCCAGTGTTGTTCTGATGGTGTACTCGGCACACCTGCTCCCAGGTTGATGTCAGCCACACGCAGATGGTGCCGTCCTTGGATCCCGTCGCCAACCACGTCCCGCAGACTGAGAACGCTGTGCAACGAATATCATCGTCGCCGTGTGAGAAGTCCGCCACCACATCAGCGGTGATGGTGTCGAACGCGGTGATGTGTCCGTTGTAGTAACCCACAGCACACAGCTTCCCACACCTCGACAGTGTGATGCAGTAGATATTCTCCCCATGCCGACTCGAGTAGACTGCAGGAGCCTTGACGATGGGCCAGCGTGGGACGAGCTTGACAGCACCCCCGTCCTCCAGACCCGTGTCGGCAACACGCTGTGCATCGTCCAGCTCCTCATCACACCCTTCGATGTGTGCTGCCACGCATGCAGCCTCACGGGCTGCGTTGTTGATAGAACCCGGGAACATCTCGTTGAGCGCATCCGCCTTCAGCCCGACCACGGTCCCGCCTTCCGGAACACCGACGACACAGCTGTTCCCGGTCCTGGCATGACGGACAGTCACATCCATCGAAGTGTTGTGTTGTGTTCCTCTTGCACACTCGCAAGCAAGCCTTCCTGGAGAGTGTGGTGTGATAGTGGGAACAGCGTGATGTGCATGCCTTGCTGGGAAGGAGTCAGAGACAGCGTCCCTCAAAGTGAACCCGGCAGAAGGCTGCAACAGAACGAGCAATGCACGAACCACGCACAACATAACACAAAGATGACCCTGCTCCAGATGTGCGGCGAAGCATCTACAGACGCACTGAAACACAAATACGCTGCAACCCAAATACCACACAAACAACAGGCGGATGGTGGGTGGGTGGGGGGACAGGCCGCAACACCGCGACATGCAACAGACGTTTTGTGCCTCATCTGGCTTATGCAACGTTGGGTAGCTGGAGTGAAGTCGCGAGAGGCAGGCGAGACGACTGGGTCGTGAGAAGGTACGACGCCTATCGACCTGGACAGAGAGGGCTGCTAGGCAGTGTGTGTGCGCTGCCTCACCTGCCTTGTTATGCTCGGGTTGTTGCTCCCGTTATGTCTTGGTATCAAGGTTTAAGAATGTGTAAATTCCTGCAGAACTTACAAGTTTTGGCTTTCGGGTTGTTGCTCCCGTTGTGTGATCATCCAAGTGGCTTCTCAGCTTCCACGCCGCGCCACACCAGGCCACGCCGTGCTGGGCAGCGAGGGTGGCCTGGCATCATGTCCGATATTGTTGAACCTAATACCGTTCTAACAGAACCACCTCGTCACCCGAAATTTGCTTTGATATTGTCTGTTGGGTCAGTGGACCACAGAACTGATTACCAAGGGTGGTGGCGTCCGGGTCTCTAATTTTTGCTTCATTCGTGTGTTCGTTCTGAAGACAAGATGATGGAAGCAAAGGGGAAAAACAGGCATGCCCCTGCGGTGGAGTGTCCCACTTTTGTGGTATCAACTCCACACGCTGGTGATGATGTGGCAGGGGACCGTCGCACACTGCACACTGCTTGGGGACCTTCGCAGAAGTGCACACAGTGAGGCCTCACAACAAAGGGGACAAAACTGACACAGTTTTGCCACAGGGCGAAGGCCCCCTTCCATTTGTGTCTTGGTATCAAGGGTTAAGAATGTGTCAATTCCTGCAGAACTTACAAGTGTCCCGCGTGGCGGTCGTCGCTCCCTCACACAGGTGGCCCGTCATGCACGAGGATCAGCCGTGCCATGATGTACCTTGCCATTTGCAGGAAGACCAGATCTGTCCAGAGACATGGCTGTACCAACCCCCTCTGCCAGGCTTGTTCCACAGCAGAGTCAGTTAACTGATTTGTTATGCAGCCTCAGGGGGTCTTCGCTACGGGGTGACCGTCAGTGCGTTTTGGTGAATTCCCTGTTGGATTAGCTGAAAACTGACGAAGATTGACGGAGGAGAACGGCCAGCGAAGACCCCCTCAGGCAATAAAGGAGGAAATGGAACACGGAGAAAAGCATGTCCGATTTGAGTTCACGGCACGCCGGTAGTGCCGTAAATTGTCAGAGCCACATCTCACCTCATCACAGGTCGGGGTGTGTGCGTTTCACCACAACCTCTCCCCCTCCTCATCCCCCCAGTGTGCAGTGACATGTGTCGATAGTGTTCCCATTTCGCTCACCCACATCCCATCAGATTAACCGTTGACCATTATGCCCAGTCAGTTATCCCGACCCAGCATAGATTTTTGCGAACCTCACGTATCTACACCCGTGGGTGCGGCAGCGCGGCGCACCCACCTTTTGCTGGGGTGACTTCAATACCCCCCATAGGGGCTGACCCCCCCCCTTCGACTTCCACATCAACGAAAAGGCAGCGCATGCCCTGGAGAGGGGATGAGCATTGGCTTCATCCAGAGCCATGTGCATCCACTGCCTCCGGCAAGCTGCCCGCAGAGCACGGGGCAACGAGGGATTTTCCACCCCACTGCCATGGGGGAGCCGGGTTCTTTCCACCGCCATTGTTATGGGGGTCTTCGCTGGTCGTTACCGTAAACGGAAATATTGTGGACCGTAATAAAGGTGAACCGTACTATAGGTGGACCGTAAAAAAGATGGAACAAATGGGATTTTTCCGGAACTTGGAACATTTTTACGGTCCACCTATTTTACGGTTGGGATCGTGGACTTGGCGGTTTTTTTTACGAGTTCCTTCGCGACGAAGTCGCGAAGGAACCAAGGAAATCGTACGGCTGAAGCTGCAGGATTAACACCACAGGGCCTCAGCACAGAGTGTGCACTCACCATCGTCCGGGAACTGTTCTCCCACAGTTACTGCAGGGTGTACTACACTAAAGGAGTACGATTTCCCTGAATTTTTCGGGCACTGATTCACGAATTTACATCTGGAGGGAGCCCGGTGGTCTCAGCTTCTGTCTGCGCGCCCTGCCGTACTGTGGCTGCTTTTGTGGGCTCGTGCAGCAGGTTCTACTTTTACTTCTACCGGAATGCTCCTTGCATGGTACTACACTTCTCGAGGTGTGGTGGTGGGTGAGTCTCGAGGTGAGATCGTGCCTTTTCCACACGCAGGGAGGACTTGCTTCTCTTGCTGGTGTTGGTTGCGGTGGTGGAGGGAGGGTCCAAAGCTGGGAGGTCGGGAGGCCTACGTGTGGGTGTCTGCGGCGTGGAGGCCGCAGTCCGCGCCCCGCAACCCACCAGCCCGCGGGCGAAAAACGCATTGTCTTTTCCATATTCAGTCCCAATAAATGGTGGACCGTAAAAAAGATGGAACGTTTGGCCTTTTTTTGGGAACTTGGAACATTTTTACGGTCCACCCTTTTTCCGTTTACGGTATGCTTTCGTTATTCTTCGTCAGTTTCCACCTAGTTTCCTGAGGAAATGCACCAAAAAATGCACTGACGATCACCCCGTAGCGAAGACCCCCTGTGAGACTGGCACATTCATACGAACTAAGTGGATATTATCACATGCGGGTCTATAGACAGGTGTGCGGGAGGGGGCGGGGGGTGTGGGTTGTGGGGTGTGGGGTAGGGGTGGGGATATACTCGAGACGGCCCAGCAAGAACCGGGGGGTCGATACGCAACGCAGACAACTCATCTGTTCTGCACTGGCACAAAGCGTTACGTTGCCACAAAGCTCGCCCAGGTCGGTCAAAAATCGCACCGAGGTTCATGAGACTGTGTCAATTGCTTTGTTATGCTCATCCACATCCCATCCATTATCAACACTCCAAGCAATGTTTCCTGTACTCTAGGGCATGAGACTGTGTGTGACGGCGACAACACATGACTGTTATGGCATCAGAGGACTTCGCTCAGAAGTGCAGGCTCGTGGATAGCGTGTCAGTTCGTTAGCCTTCCGTGGACTTTCTGTACGATGCAGGCCCGCTCATCCAACATAGCCAACGCAGGCTCAAAATCGCCCTATCACTTCACAGCTACAACCGCTCTGATGAACTTCCTTTTGTTTGTTGCGTTGACGCTTCTACACACAAAACCCTGAACTGATCACACCCTGAGCCTGATGAAGGGTGGGGTTAGTGTATAGAGCACGTTTGGTTGCAGCTGTGGTGGGGCGCTTTCCGCTCACACGAGTGTGCTTAATAAGAAAAAGTGATCCGCTTTCGCAGAACGCTTGCAGAAACTGGCACAGTTGTGTCACACAGTGGCACAGAGCGAAGGCCCCCACACAATTGTGTTTTTTTGCTTTATTTTTTTTTGCGAAAAAAAAAGAGGTTTGCCGGGCTTCTTTTGTTTTATTTGTGCAACCTTCTGGTCACCTGCACGTTGGGGCGTGGAGTGTAGGTGAACAAAACATTGCTCCCACTGCAACCTTTCTAGTTCTGAACGCCTTCCGTGATCACGGTGCGTTTCACACAAAAAACTACACGCTGCTGATTTGCTTGTCGGGGGGGGGGGGGGGGGAGTGGGGTGGGAGGAAGAGCAGACTGTGGTGGCAAGAACACCCTGACACTTCCCCTGCCGCTGCATTTTTCCACCCAACAAGGCACTTTGTTTGGGAAGGAAATTCCTGCAAGTTCACATTAGATACCCCTGACCCCACCCGACATAATGCTTGAAGGACTGTGCATGGGCCAGAAGACACGCGCGCCAATCGGTTTTTTCCCCCCTTTTTATTTTAGCAATGTATAACACACAGGGCAGCTGGCCGTGATGCGGCCACCGCTGTCCCACACACACACACACACTTACTGGTGCCCCTGACGACCCCATATTGCGTAGTTTGTGCGTAGTGAAAAGGGGGGGGGGGGTCTCATTTTTTGATTTACTCAGCCATTCTCTGTCTCTATGCCGGGACCCCAAACTCAAGGAGTTCTTGCTGTTCCGGGGTCAGTGAGGGTGCAGGCGCTTCAGGTGCTGCAGGTTCTTCAGGTGCTGCAGCGCTGGCAGCCTTCGGTGCGGGTTTCGACGCAGTCTTTGCAGGTCTCTTTGGGGGTGCCCTTTGGCGCGGTGCCTGCTTCAGCTCGTCGGGTGGAAGCATCAACGCATCATTAAGCGGTGCCTGCTTCAGCTCCTCCGGGTGGAAGCGTCAACGCATCATTAAGGAAGAAGGAAGCACAGTTGCTACGCTTTTTTGCAGCTGCAGGAAACGACACCATACCCAACAACAATCCCCAGACCGTCGAGGGAGAGTGGGCGCCTGGATCCCGTGACACAGATCTCTAGTGCCGTTGTGATCCCCTCGGATAACGTCTCCTGGACGTTGTCAGCGGAGGTTGCCTGTGTGGCGGTGACCTCCGTATACCCCGCGGGATCCAGTGCCAGTAGCGCCTTCTTCAGCTTTTCGTCGACCCCTCGGCCGACGCTCTCCTTGATGTCAAGGGCCACCTTCAGGGTGGCACCTCGCAGCGCCCTGAAGGCTGTGATCGTATCATCATTCACAATCTCGAGGGTGTTCTACGCGGCTCCTGGAACTCACTTCCTTCTCAGGTGTTTCTGGGCATGGGGCAACCTTGCCCAGGTGTTTCTGGAGTCCCGCCCCACATGTCGTGCGTTCTTTCGTACGGTGTATAGTGAGTTCTGGCAATAATTTTTTGCTCGGTCAGCGCAGTGCCTCCAGTCCTGTCTCAGTAGTCACACAGAAAGGGGGACCAAAAAAAACTGGGGGGGGACCAAAAAGCGAGACCCCCCCCCCAGATTGCGTAGTTTGTGCGTAGTGAAAAAGGGGTAAATCAGGGGCACCAACTTACACACGAATATTTTTCTATTGAGTGCAGCGAGCACACTCTGCACTACGGTGCGACCCCGACTGCCACATGCACACACACACAAGACACCACCCTCCCCCACCACCCACACCACACCCCCGCTTCAAAACCCCTTGTAAGTTTCGTACCTCCTGTTCAGGAAACGCGTGATTTCCTCACGGAGCACCTGCTCTTTGAGGGGCTCAGAGGAGTACCTGTCAGAGTGGTGATGCGAGACCGCCTGCAGCAGCGCCTTCTTCATGTCCATCTCCAGCAGGGCGGCGAGCGCCTCCGCCGCAGTCTTACCCCTGAGCAGCCGGGCCGCCGGAGGGTGCTTCTCGTAGAGGTGCCGCAGCAGCTTGGACGACCCCTCGTCTGACGCCGCCGAGATGGCGCTGATCGCATCCTTCAGCTCCCCCTCGCGCAGCTTCTTCTTCGGCGCGTCGGTTTGCTCCTCCTCCGCCTTGCGCACCTCCTCCAGCCACGAGCGGGCCTCTTGGTACCACGTCTCGGTTGAGAGGTTGCAGCTCGACTCATTCTCGAGGCGGAACACGTTGAGCAGCATGTCCTTCGCACGGCACTTCTTCTTGAGAACACAGCGGAGCAGCCGTGCACACGAGAATGCCACGTGAACCTCCTCAGGCACGACCTCCTCGGTGTCCCTTGCGAAGACAAGCGACTCAGAGTAGAAGTCCTGCGCGGCGTGCACACAGGACATGTTCAGCTCCTCGTGGCTGTGCACCGCCTCCTCGAGAAGGGCATCCCCCTGCACGCGGGACTGCGCGCAGAGTGCCCTCTGGCGCAGCTTCCACACGCTCAGCTCGAGGGACTCGATAAAGTCGAGGAGATCAGGGTCGTTCCCCGCAGCGCAGGCACGCGCCTCGACAAGCGGGCGGTGCAGCTCCGCAAGGCCGTTGATGATGGAGGCAAACCCACCCCCGATCAGCCTGTTCTCCGGGATAAGCTTCCTCGTCGCGTCGAAGCCGCGTTGCGCGATGTCGAACAGCACCTCGCCGCGTGACGCCTGCGTGCCGAGGTGTTCCTTCAGCAGCAGGTAGACCCTGTCGGGAACGGCGCCCTTTTCCGCGAGGGCTTCAACCGCCTGGCTCACAAGGCTCTCGCGCTTGAGGTAGACCTGCGAGATCCAGGTGCCGTCGTAGCTCCGGTCGATCGCCTCTGCAAGGGTGGTGAACATCTGCTCGAGGTGGCGGAGTGCCTCGCGTGTGGTGGGGGCGACTGCCACGCATCTGGAGTGGGCAACCCCGATGTTGCGCAGCGCAGCTGCCTCGGCTTCGCGCCCCCCTGAGGTGATGTCGGATTCGCGGTGGCGCAGCGCTTCGAGCCAGAGCGCGATGGCCTTCTCCAAGGCGCGGTAGTCCGGCACCGTGCAGCTGACTGCCGCCTTGTATGTCGCAGCTGCAGCGCAGGCGTATGTCATAGTCGGGTCTTGCTTAGTGCGGGGGAGAACGGGGAGGTTGCTACCCCGCAGGGGGGAGGTGTGGCCACACAAGGCACGCTCTCTGTGGTGAAGTAGGGGTGTGGGTGTGGGGTGTGCGGTGTGTGTAACGTGGCAATTGATTTGCTATGCTCATCCACATCCCATCCGATTCCATTATCAACAGCTCTAGACACCCCGCACTGGGAGGTATGCCTGGGGAGGGCAAGAAGCCGAAGCGATGAGGCGCGGGGTGGGGTGGAGGACCTGGCAGGGAAGGGCCAAATCGAAAGGTCATACACATGTCCTGCAAGCATGTGTTTGTGGGCGGTGCGGCCAAGTGCGTTGGTGGGGACGTGAGGTGGGTTTGTCCGGCGGAGGGACTGCTTCATGGGGCCTTCCTGAAGAAGTCTCAAAGACAAGAGAACGGAGCAAGGGAGCGGAGACGAAGCAGCAGGCAGCTGCAACGGTGTTCGGGTGTTGGGGTCCAAACCGAACGGGCCGATGGACAAGGACGTTGGCATTTGAGCATACCACACTCACCGACGAGCATCGAGGCTCTTGACACGCGTGCAGTGCTCGCTGGATAGCTCCCTCAACAGTGACATGACTGTCATGTCTGTGACTCGACAGCACATGTGACTACTTCGTGAAGGTGATGAGCAGCAGACTCCACAACTTCTCGTGGCGAACGCAAGGAGGTGTCGCAAGAGCCGGGTCCGCCCGCTGGGGGTCACGTTGGCAGCGAGAGCGAAGCGCCCGAGCGTTCTCCCCACGGTGAATATTATTTGAGGCAAAAAAACACGACTGACCCCCTCCCCCCTCCGTTTCGAAAAACCCGAATCTTAGAAAACCCACTGAGTCCGGCCCCCGTTGAAGGTGACATCACAAGCCTTTGTCAAGGCCATATTGCGTAGTTCATGCGTACGTTAAGGTGGGCGTAGGGCAGGATTTTTCAAAGAGATCAGGTGTCCAACTCCAACCCCACCCACACATCTATCATTCCCGAGGGTATGAACGTGGCAGGCGTACCCCGCGTCAGCTGCAGAAGCTTCGACCCTCCCCCCTACTCCCTGCATCTCACGCCGGAGTTCACGGCGCTGCACCCCACACCCACCCCTCCCCAGACGTCGAGCATTGGAGAGGGTGCAAACGTGCTGTGGGTATGCATGTGTGTGGTGTGTCTGCAGAACAAAGGGCGCTTCGTGAGGGTGGGGTGGGGTGGGGGTGTGGGGCAGTCTGCAGAGAGAGCACTGCGTCAATCATTTTGCCCTCTCTTCGCATCTCAGATGCAACCGCACACAGCTGCCTCCAAACAGTGCGCGGGTCAGAGAGTGCTGTGCTGCAGAGGCTAGAAAGCAACACGGTGCAGAACACGACAAACACGAAGGTCGGGACACAAAGGTCAGACATCGCACTCAGGGTGAAACGGAAGACACAGCACACACAGTGACAGAAGTTTTGTGCCTTAGTGTGAAGGCCCACCTCCCGCAGGGGCTGAGGGCAACACAATGGCCCTTTGAGTCCACCTTCCCCAGACACTCTCCTGTGCTGAGGCGGTACAGCTTCGTGCCTGAAAATAATACTACGGCAACAACATCACCTGGCTGTGACACAGCAAGTGAGTTCGGATAGTCGTCTACCTGCACAGTACGCAGGCAGCTGAGGGAGGTTGTGCACCACACCTTGAGTGACTCGTCGTCACAGGACGACACCAGGTGCTGCTCGTCCTGAGTCAGGGCGAGACCGTTGACCACACCAGTGTGCCCATCCAGGGTGTGTGTGTGTGTGAGGGTGCTGATGTCCCACACACAGATGCTGTTGTCCCATGACCCGCTGAAGATCCTCGTGCCCGACACAGCAATGCTGTGAACAGTCTCTCTGTGACCCTTCAGCACTGTGGCGCTCGGTGTGCCCTTCAAGTCCCACACTCGCAGGGCGCACAAGATGTCAGTGTCGTCTCCAGACACGAGACGTCCGCAGCGTGTCCACGCTGCACAAAACACGTTGGTGCCGACGTTGCTCAAGCCGACGCGAAGGGTGCACACCTCCTCCCAGGTTGATGTCAGCCACACGCAGATGGTCCCGTCCCGAGAGCACGTCGCCAACCGCGTCCCACAGACAGAGAAGGGTGTGCAAGTAATCACCTGCTCGCCGTGTGTTAAGTCCACCACCACATCAGCGGTGATGGTGTCAAACACATTGATGTGTCCGTTGTAGTAACCCACAGCACACAGCTTCACACACCTCGACAGTGTGATGCAGTAGATATTCTCCCCATGACCACTCGAGTAGACTGCAGGGACCTTGACATTGGGCCAGCGTGGGACGAGCTTGACAGCACCCCCGTCCTCCAGACCCGTGTCGGCAACACGCTGTGCATCGTCCAGCTCCTCCTCACACCCTTCGATGTGTGCTGCCACGTTCTCAGCCTCACGGGCTGCGTTGTTGATAGAACCCGGGAATATCTCGTTGAGCGCATCCGCCTTCAGCCCGACCACGGTCCCGCCTTCCGGAACACCGACGACACAGCTGTCACCGGTCCCGGCATGACGGACAGTCACATCCATCGAAGTGCTTGTGTTGCTTGATACCCTTGCACACTCGCAAGTAGGCCTTCCTGGAGAGTGTGGTGTGATAGTGGGAACAGCGTGATGCGCATGCCTTGCTGGGAAGGAGTCAGAGACAGCGTCCCTCAAAGTGAACCCGGCAGAAGGCTGCAACAGAACGAGCAATGCACGAACCACGCACAACAGGTGATCCTGCTCCAGATATGCGGCGAAGCATCTACACAGACGCACTGAAACACAAAGACGATGCAACTCAAATTTCACACAAACAAGAGGCGGATGGTGGGTGGGTGGGGGGACAGGCCGCAACACACCGCGACATGCAACAGACGTTTTGTACCTCATCTGGGCTTATGCAACGTAGGGTAGCTGGAGTGAAGTCGCTTTTGTCAGGGAGACGACTGGGCCGTGAGAAGGTACGACGCCTATCGACTTGGACAGAGAGGGCTGCTCAGGCAGTGTGCGTGCGCTGCGTGCTATGTTGTGTGGACTGGACCCCCTGAAGGCAGTGATGTTAGGATACGCTGGATACAGTGACTTTCGTAATCGTAATCAGGATACGGATACGGGATACGCTCTGCCGACTTGAGTGGCCTCAGCCCAGGAAAGCTGGTGCTCGGAGGCGCGGGGAGCTGCCCTTGTCGTTGGGAAGAACCCCGTTGTGGCCACCAGTTGTGGCCTGGCATGTGGTGAGCAAGCCTGTGGCAGACACATGTGGTGACCAGAAACTACCTCCTCCGGGGGTTCTATTTTGCACGGTCTCCCGCCACCCAACTCCGCCAAACTGGGGGCAAAATTTAGTCACCCCCGTTCAGAAAATCCCTCAAAAACCCAAAAATTTGAATACAAGCCGTACGGCTTGTGTTCAAATTTTCAAACCGTGGGATTTGGAAAACCACGACCCGGCTTCTATTCCATTATACGTCTTGTATTTGAATACGTCTTGTATTTGAACCCCCCCAGTAAGGTGGGTGGGCGTAGGGCAGGATTTTTCAAAGAGATCAGGTGTCCCCAACTCCAACCACCCACACATCGATCATTCCCGAGGGTATGAACGTGGCAGGCGTACCCCGCGTCAGCTGCAGAAGCTTCGACCATCCCCCCTGCTCCCTGCATCTCACGCCGGAGTTCACGGCGCTGCACCCCACACCTACCCCTCCCCAGACGTCGAGCATTGGAGAGGGTGCAAACGTGCTGTGGGTATGCATGTGTGTGGTGTGTCTGCAGAACAAAGGGCGCTTCGTGAGGGTGGGGTGGGGTGGGGGTGTGGGGCAGTCTGCAGAGAGAGCACTGCGTCAATACTTTTGCCCTCTTCTCATCTCAGATGCAACCGCACACAGCTGCCTCTAAACAGTGCACGGGTCAGAGAGTGCTGTGCTGCTGAGGCACATGTGTTTTCTTTATAGACTGACGCATGCAGAGCCCAGGGGGCCCAGCGCAATTGCCAGACCCCCCCCCCCCCAGACCAGAAGACGCCGGCAGGGCAATTCCTAACTATCGACTCATCGACCCACCAAAAACCGGTTTCCCCCCCCCCCCCTTTTTCCATCGACCCATCGACCCACCGACCCACCGGATTTCTGGGTCGGTGGGTCGATGGGTTGACGGGTTGAGACGTTTCATCAACCCATCTACCCATCGACCAACCAACCCATCGACCCACCGACTTTGGTCAGGGGCTTGACATGACCTGGATCATGTCAACCTGTGAACATAGATTCACTACCGTGGCCTCCGGCGGCTGGGGGGCTCCACCCCCCAGACCCCACTGTGCCGTGTCCTTGCGCGACAATTTATCGTCACATCGGGTAGGGTCTGGCCACTCAGGATGCAGCCTAATTCACACCGAATATGCGCCCGCCAGGAATAAATGTTCGCTACCGTGGCCTCCGGCAGCTGGGGGGCTCTGCCCCCCAGACCCCCCTGTGCCCTGTGCCTGTCCAGCAGGGACAAACACCCCCCGTTTGAAAGGTAGCCTATTAGATCCTGCGTGTCATGCCATCTTTTGAACATGACGCACACTGTGCGTCATGTTCATGTGTTCACGCAGCTGTCATCACGCAGCTGTTTCAGGGGGTGTCCCAGAAAGTGCAAGCCCTGTGGGTCGATGCTACATCATCCTCTCCGCCATGCTGCCCATCCCGTCAATCATGGGGGAAGTCCCCAAGGAAGTTGCAGAGGCAATGGGCGTGAAGAAAACACGGGCCAAATGGAGCTGCTAGCTGAGTGCGCACGTTTCGTGCGCGAAGCGCGCGAAAAAAATTTACCCCCCTTTTTGACAGTCTTTGCCCAGCTCCCCCCCTTTTTCCCCCCATCGACCCAGTTTTCCCCCGACTCTGGAAAGTTAGGAATACCCCTGAGACGCCGGTCTTCGCCGGGGCGGACCCAGCTAAAGCAAACAGCAAGAACATCAATACAGGGGAGAGTTATGTCTTGGTATCAAGGTTTAAGAACATCAATACAGGGGAGAGTTTGTTCCTATCTCTGTGGCAGGAAAGGCTCGAAGGTCGAAAGGAAGGAAGCAATGTGCAAAAAAACACGATTAATGCACTCGTTTGGTGACACCGCGCCAGTCGCATAAAACTGCGGTCAGATTATGATTGACTGATCAACTCCAACCCAGGAGGAGTAAAATGGAGAAGGCAGAACAACGGCTAACAGGACGAACGGGCACTCGCCACCACAGGGATTGCAGAGGCGTTCCTGGTCGCGGCTCGACTAGTCGACAGGTGACGGGCAGAAGATCGTGGTGAAAAATAACTAAAAGTAGGAGGGCGACGGAAGCCGACGGAAGGCGAAGGAAGGCAAAGCCGGGGGATACACGTGTGTGTTGAACTTGTCCCACGCGCCCCGGTGAAAAACACGTAACACGGTTGCCGCCAACAGTTTCTTCTGGGTCGTGCAGCCCGACCGGGCACGCAATGTGTGCTGCAGAGGCTAGAAAGCAACACGGTGCAAAACAGGACAAACACGCAACGGAGGGAACACGGTGACGAGACACTGCACTCAGAGTGAAACGGAAGACACAGCACACACAGCGACAGAAATATCATCACCGTTCGTTGGTAAAAGGAGCCACCTCCCGCAGGGGCTGAAGGCAACACAATGGCCCTCTACTGTCATGTTATTGGTTTATTTCTGTGTACAGATACACACTGCTGATTCGCTTGTCGGGTGGGGGCAGGGGCTGAAGGCAACACAATGGCCCTCTGAGTCCACCTTCCCCAGATACTCACCTGTGCTGAGGCGGTACAGTTCGGTGTCGAACAACCTTTTCATGGCAACGACATCACCTGGCTGTGACACAGCAAGTGATTCGGGATCGTCACCCAGTTGCACAGTACGCAGGCAGCTGAGGGAGGTTGTGCACCACACCTTGAGTGTCTCGTCACCAGAGCACGACACCAGGTGCTGCTCGTCCTGAGTCAGGGCGATGTCGGTGACGTAGTCAGTGTGCTCATCCAGGGTGTGTGTGTGTGTGAGGGTGCTGATGTCCCACACACGGATCGTATTGTCATCTGACCCGCTGAAGATCCTCGTGCCCGACACAGCAATGCTGATAACAGGCTCGCTGTGACCCTCCAGCACTCTACTGTCATGTTATTGGTTTATTTCTGTGTACAGATACACACTGCTGATTCGCTTGTCGGGTGGGGGGGGGGAAAAAAGGGGGGAAAGAACCATATCAAAAGACATAGCAAAAACGGGGGTTGGGGGAGGGGGGGGGGGGGGAATGGTTGAGAAAAAACATACATCAGGGGTGGGGGCGTTCTGTTATGGTTTTTGTTTCATTCGTGTGTTCGTTCTGAAGACAAGATAATGGAAACAAAAGGGAAAACAGGCATGCCCCTCACCACTCAGCGTATCTGCAGAGCCATGTGCACGTACGTACACTCTGGGTACACATCGCCGCTCTGCCTTGGGAACAGAGAATGGGGTTTAACACGCTGAACTCCTTTGTGTAAACACCATTGGGTAGGCGGTCACATTCTCAGGTTCCGGGGGGAGGGGGGAAATTCGTTTTAGAAAACAAAATATTCATCACGTTCCGTCACGTCCGTCAGCATACACACTCACCTCACACATTCGTATACACTA
The DNA here is from genome assembly GCA_963210315.1 of Rhynchopus euleeides. NCBI lineage: Eukaryota > Euglenozoa > Diplonemea > Diplonemida > Diplonemidae > Rhynchopus > Rhynchopus euleeides. The sequence continues at coordinate 406,702 of OY723244.1, forward strand.
AACGCTTCATCTCTTGTTCAAGCCTTCATCATCACGTGGTCGTAGCTCACCCCACGCGGCACTCACTTGGCATATAGTCAAGTGGTTCCGTCAGGCTCTGGTTCTGTTCCATTACCAGGCTCCCCTGGCTGCGATTGTGAGACCTCCGTTCTGTCCGTCTCTGATTTCCCTGGTGGCCCCGTCTCCCGCTCACCATCCACCCCTTCACCACCCGTCTGAGACAGAAAAATATCAGGGGAGGCAGGCACCGAGGGCGATATCTGTGCCGGAGGGGCACCCAACAACAAGGGAAGTTCCACAGCAGGTTCCGTGGCTGACGCCTGTATCTGAGAGCCGCTCACTACCGAGGCAGGTTCTGCACGCTGCCTCTTTGATTGCGGCCCCTTGGGCTTTGGCGTCACCCGATCCTCCGGGAGAATGACTACAAGGGCTGAAGAAGTCGCAGCCACTGTATCAAGTTGCGGTTGGCTTTCAAACAGGTCCTTCGACTCTTCACTCGTTTCGTCACTGCCACTCACTTCGTCTCGGTCCCTCTTCTTCTGGGCCGTATGAACAACTAATTGCCCTTGCTCAGGCTTCGGTTGCAACAAACGGGGTTGGTCCGTCCCTTGCACCCGTGCTGGGGCGTCCTGCGACTGTATTTGCAGCTGCTTGTTCTCAGACACCTCCAACGCCGACTGCAGGGACAATACCAAGTTGTTTTGTTGCACGATGAAATCCTTCTGCCGCGCCATTTCTTTCGCCATGGTCATGCCTTGGCGCAGCTGGTGCTGCACCTGCTTAACCAACATGGCCTTATCCTGATTCTGTTGTTCGTGTAGGCCCTCCTGGATCTGCATATGTTGCTCCTGCATCCCCAGTTGGTCACGGAGTGCCTTCTCATTTTGCATGCTCGCCGACACGTGAAATTCCAAAAGCATCTTATCTTGCTGTGTACCTTTCAAAGCATTCTCTGTCTGTTCAAGTAAGCGCTGTTGGGATTCTCCCTGAGACGAGTAGCTGCGGGCCTTGGACTCCACACGTTGCAGTTCCTGGGTGAGGACCGCTTTTTCGTGGGTCGCCTGTGCCCTCAACGCTTCTACCTCCGCCTCTCTTTCAACACCAAGCTCTTTCATAAAAGCCAACGCAGAGTCTTGCTTATGGAGCTGTCCCTTTAACACGGCCATCTCCTGTCGTTGTTGATTCAAACGGTCCGCTTTGGCCTGTGCCTCGTTCGCCACCTTTTCCTTCTCCTCATTCACCCTCTTTATCTCACTCTCTGCCTTTGCCAAAGCTTTCTCCTTCTCCACGACTGACCTCTCATGATCCTCTGCTGCTCTTTTTTGCTCTGCCTCTCGCACCTCTATCGCCTCTTGGAGTTCCTTCCGGCATAGACTGACGAGCGTCTTCGTTTGCTCCTCGGTCCGATACCTATCAAGGACTTCCGTGATTTCACTACACAAAGCAAAACGTGCTAGGGCTTCTTCTTCCACAGCATGCGCCCGCTCTGCACTTTCCTCCATTTCCAAAGTCCTGCGTTCCAAAGTCAGGTATTCCTCCCCGCGCTGCTGGGGTGGTTCCTGTGGTTCATTCAAAACAATGGCACTCTTGGGGACGGTGGCATCCTGCAGCTTTTGCATTATGTCTTCCGTGTTTCCCGTGAGCCCAGGTTGTTGTGTGGGAGATACATATACTTCTGGCGAGTTGGGCATGCTAACCTTCTCCTCCTGAGGGGCATCCTTATCACAATACACGAGGATGGTCGACTCCTTCTCAAGGAAACCCCTGAAGGCATCCATTTCCTCAGCTGTGTTGGCCACAGTCACGGTGTTGTCGTCAAACAAGGCCATGGCATCCGTGCCACAGCTGATAAAACGGTAATGGCCTCCGTGCGGGGTATTTCCTCTGTGCAGGACTGCACCCGTGAGGCGGTACCTTGTAAAGGAAGGCTTCCCTCCGTTATTTCCACTCGACATCAGCAAGTCCGTGTCAATGTTGATCGCTCGAGTCTTGCGCTCATACATGACACCGTTGCCAACTCTGAGTGTTTTGAAGCGCCAGAGTCGTATAAACAAGTGTGTCGGGAGAGATGTGATTTGCACCGACTTTGTCGCCCGTTGTTTGTTTGGGGCACACATTTCGCACTCGTAATTAAGCACTTCTTCAGGCATCAGGCTTTCGCAAATTCTGTCGGCCAAAGTCACACCTGTTTTCCCGGGGTTGTTGAGTGGGACTGACAGTAGGGACAACTGTTCCTCCCTCCCCGTGACCTTCTTGCAATTTTGGCATGCCATGCTTGTGAATGTCCTCACTTCAGGGATCCATGACTGTACTGTCGGTTGGTCCATCGTCCTGAGGTGTTCATTCAGCATTCTCCATTCTGCTTCCAGTGTTGGGACAACCCCCAGACAATACGCTTCATCCGCGCAATGCTGCTCCCTTGTCTGGAACATACTGTGGATGGCTGTTTGCAACACGGACACTGAATGATCTGTGCGACTCCTGGTGTACATGGAGTACAATCCCATGAGTATGGGGGTTAGGCCGAGTCCGTTTGAAACAAACTTGCATGCACTGCCTAGGGTAGCTGGAAGTACCGAGTGTGCGAGCATCTGGTACAGTGCTCCCAGGTAGCAAGTATTTCCCTCATTGACAACACCCCACGACAACGTATTGCTGTGCAGTACCTTCATACTTATCGTGCTCTTCCCCAAAACTGGAGGCTGTTGTGAGGGGACGGGTGGAGAGAGGGGAGGAGAGGAGGAAGAGGAAGAGGAAGACAACGGTACGGAAGGGGAGGAGGTAGAGAAGAGAGGGACAAAAGAATCACTTTCACTCTTGCGTTGGTTCGCACTTCCAGTAGGCTTCACATCCGCCCCTTGCGGTGCGGGGTCTGTGTGGGTGTCCGAAGGGCTGATATCCACACACTTTCCTCTCAATGGCATGTCTCGGGTTGGTTTTGCCCACACATACTCCCGTAGCTTGGGGAGAGGGTGTTTGCGATAGTGTCTGTCCACAGCAGTATCAAACAGGCGCTCCATTTTTGCCATTGCAGATGGAGCCACACAAAACAACCTTCGTGTAGTTCTGTACCAAGCACTACGCAATTCGTACGGCTTCCATCCCCGTCCGAGGAGGCGCCGCAAAATCAGCTCTGCTTCAACCTTGAAATCATCCAGGCTGTTGCACATACCCGCAGACCGTATCAACTGTGACACCAAAATACCCCTTCCTTGGCTTTCTGGTGCTGCACTTGTTCGACAAGTATATTTATTGGGTGTATAGGTTACCCAGTCACTCTCTTTATTGAATACTGACATACGGACACGTGTCTTCGTGTCTTCGGGGTCATCGGCGTATCTCTGCCAACGGTTCCTACCCCCCAGAAACACACAATCGTCTTTCTGCCTTGTTGTGTCCTCAGAGGTCATCCCGTAGACCTTGTCAGGGATGTCCGCTCCAAGGGTAAAAACGTCATCAATAAATCTGAAGAACCCATTATACTCCTTTTGCTTTTTAATGGGGAGCTTATCGATATAGCGCATTTCCTTACTTGCGCAAAAAAGGTTTGCCAGGTCCGGGCTGGCATTTCCACCGGTCGGGATGCCCTTCTTCTGGTGGAGGACGAACTCGCCATTTTTGATGAAGCTGTTGGTCACAGCTAGTCTCACTAACTCTTTGACTTCATCACTGTTGTACGCAAGTGTTCTATCATCCCCCCGCCCTTCCTTCCAGCGGAAGGCCTTTTTCTTTCTTTTTTTGGCCTTCGTCTCTCGCGCCAAAAACCTGCCACCCTTCGCCGCAAACGCCTGTTCCACACACCAGGAGACACCCTCAATTACCGCCTCTTGATCCAAAGACGTGTACATAGAGGTAAAGTCTTTTGTTTTTGGCGTGGCTTTTTTTACGGTGTCGTAGTTCATTTTCATGTACTTCGCCACCTCATCGTAACTCTCCACAACAAAAAACCGTTTGACACCACATTTCCTCCTGTGTGTTTCATCCTCATCACTCAACGTGCGGATGACCATCTTTAGCAGCCCTGACAATTCTGTGTGTATGCCTGTTGCAATACCCACAGTTGGCTGATTCACCTTACTCTCTTTCTGTTTCTTTTTTCTCTCCATTTTCTCCCCTTCCGTCTCATCTCTGTTATCTCCACTTAAACCAGCAATTCCCCTCAGCGTGGGGCCTTTTTCCACCGGCTTATGGATCTTCAGAGACCCATACAAATACGGGAAACAATCTCCAATTTGCAGCTGGCGTTCATCACACTCTCTCTGCAAGCGGTTGAGAATTTGCTTCTCCGTTTCCTTTGCCGTTTCGAAAGTCCCTGTTGTTGCGCTGAGCTGTTCCCGTAGCCAATGTCTGTAAAAGTGTTTACAGATCGCCCCAAAGTCATGGGACGACTTGTCTACACTACACAACACAACATCCTCCTGGACTTTTTTAAGCTCGGCCGTATCTATACGGTCGGCCCCCTCAACAGGTGGTAGCGCTGCAAACTCGTTTCGCAACGCTGTCAGCAAGACCTTACGGAATTCCGCTGTTTCCTCCTTCTCCCCAAAGGTTTCCACAAAATCCGAAAGAACCTCGCTTGCCTTTTCGCACCCCTGTTGCAAGTCACCAGACAGACGATATTTCCTTCCCTTGTTCAACAACTCCCTAAAGCCCTCGGAAATCCCCGACATTGTTTGGGCCACAGTGAACAAATGCCCTGTGTGTGGCTGGTCCGGGGATCTGTACTTCTGACACGGACAGTTCTCATGCTCAGGAAGCACCCCCTCCGCTGCCAATCCTAAACTCTCTTTCGTACAGTTTTGGATGAGACAATACAGCGGCGGGCCCTGGCTCAGGGACACCATCGTATTTGCCAGCCGATCCTTATCCGGGCAAGCGGTGACCATCCAGCACTCTACTGTCATGTTATTGGTTTATTTCTGTGTACAGATACACACTGCTGATTCGCTTGTCGGGTGGGGGGGGGGGGAAAAAAAGGGGGAAAGAACCATATCAAAAGACATAGCAAAAACGGGGGTTGGGGGAGGGGGGGGGGGGGGGAAATGGTTGAGAAAAAACATACATCAGGGGTGGGGGCGTTCTGTTATGGTTTTTGTTTCATTCGTGTGTTCGTTCTGAAGACAAGATAATGGAAACAAAAGGGAAAACAGGCATGCCCCTCACCACTCAGCGTATCTGCAGAGCCATGTGCACGTACGTACACTCTGGGTACACATCGCCGCTCTGCCTTGGGAACAGAGAATGGGGTTTAACACGCTGAACTCCTTTGTGTAAACACCATTGGGTAGGCGGTCACATTCTCAGGTTCCGGGGGGAGGGGGGGGGGGGAAATTCGTTTTAGAAAACAAAATATTCATCACGTTCCGTCACGTCCGTCAGCATACACACTCACCTCACACATCCGTATACACTAAACGCTTCATCTCTTGTTCAAGCCTTCATCATCACGTGGTCGTAGCTCACCCCACGCGGCACTCACTTGGCATATAGTCAAGTGGTTCCGTCAGGCTCTGGTTCTGTTCCATTACCAGGCTCCCCTGACTGCGATTGTGAGACCTCCGTTCTGTCCGTCTCTGATTTCCCTGGTGGCCCCGTCTCCCGCTCACCATCCACCCCTTCACCACCCGTCTGAGACAGAAAAATATCAGGGGAGGCAGGCACCGAGGGCGATATCTGTGCCGGAGGGGCACCCAACAACAAGGGAAGTTCCACAGCAGGTTCCGTGGCTGACGCCTGTATCTGAGAGCCGCTCACTACCGAGGCAGGTTCTGCACGCTGCCTCTTTGATTGCGGCCCCTTGGGCTTTGGCGTCACCCGATCCTCCGGGAGAATGACTACAAGGGCTGAAGAAGTCGCAGCCACTGTATCAAGTTGCGGTTGGCTTTCAAACAGGTCCTTCGACTCTTCACTCGTTTCGTCACTGCCACTCACTTCGTCTCGTTCCCTCTTCTTCTGGGCCGTATGAACAACTAATTGCCCTTGCTCAGGCTTCGGTTGCAACAAACGGGGTTGGTCCGTCCCTTGCACCCGTGCTGGGGCGTCCTGCGACTGTATTTGCAGCTGCTTGTTCTCAGACACCTCCAACGCTGACTGCAGGGACAATACCAAGTTGTTTTGTTGCACGATGAAATCCTTCTGCCGCGCCATTTCTTTCGCCATGGTCATGCCTTGGCGCAGCTGGTGCTGCACCTGCTTAACCAACATGGCCTTATCCTGATTCTGTTGTTCGTGTAGGCCCTCCTGGATCTGCATATGTTGCTCCTGCATCCCCAGTTGGTCACGGAGTGCCTTCTCATTTTGCATGCTCGCCGACACGTGAAATTCCAAAAGCATCTTATCTTGCTGTGTACCTTTCAAAGCATTCTCTGTCTGTTCAAGTAAGCGCTGTTGGGATTCTCCCTGAGACGAGTAGCTGCGGGCCTTGGACTCCACACGTTGCAGTTCCTGGGTGAGGACCGCTTTTTCGTGGGTCGCCTGTGCCCTCAACGCTTCTACCTCCGCCTCTCTTTCAACACCAAGCTCTTTCATAAAAGCCAACGCAGAGTCTTGCTTATGGAGCTGTCCCTTTAACACGGCCATCTCCTGTCGTTGTTGATTCAAACGGTCCGCTTTGGCCTGTGCCTCGTTCGCCACCTTTTCCTTCTCCTCATTCACCCTCTTTATCTCACTCTCTGCCTTTGCCAAAGCTTTCTCCTTCTCCACGACTGACCTCTCATGATCCTCTGCTGCTCTTTTTTGCTCTGCCTCTCGCACCTCTATCGCCTCTTGGAGTTCCTTCCGGCATAGACTGACGAGCGTCTTCGTTTGCTCCTCGGTCCGATACCTATCAAGGACTTCCGTGATTTCACTACACAAAGCAAAACGTGCTAGGGCTTCTTCTTCCACAGCATGCGCCCGCTCTGCACTTTCCTCCATTTCCAAAGTCCTGCGTTCCAAAGTCAGGTATTCCTCCCCGCGCTGCTGGGGTGGTTCCTGTGGTTCATTCAAAACAATGGCACTCTTGGGGACGGTGGCATCCTGCAGCTTTTGCATTATGTCTTCCGTGTTTCCCGTGAGCCCAGGTTGTTGTGTGGGAGATACATATACTTCTGGCGAGTTGGGCATGCTAACCTTCTCCTCCTGAGGGGCATCCTTATCACAATACACGAGGATGGTCGACTCCTTCTCAAGGAAACCCCTGAAGGCATCCATTTCCTCAGCTGTGTTGGCCACAGTCACGGTGTTGTCGTCAAACAAGGCCATGGCATCCGTGCCACAGCTGATAAAACGGTAATGGCCTCCGTGCGGGGTATTTCCTCTGTGCAGGACTGCACCCGTGAGGCGGTACCTTGTAAAGGAAGGCTTCCCTCCGTTATTTCCACTCGACATCAGCAAGTCCGTGTCAATGTTGATCGCTCGAGTCTTGCGCTCATACATGACACCGTTGCCAACTCTGAGTGTTTTGAAGCGCCAGAGTCGTATAAACAAGTGTGTCGGGAGAGATGTGATTTGCACCGACTTTGTCGCCCGTTGTTTGTTTGGGGCACACATTTCGCACTCGTAATTAAGCACTTCTTCAGGCATCAGGCTTTCGCAAATTCTGTCGGCCAAAGTCACACCTGTTTTCCCGGGGTTGTTGAGTGGGACTGACAGTAGGGACAACTGTTCCTCCCTCCCCGTGACCTTCTTGCAATTTTGGCATGCCATGCTTGTGAATGTCCTCACTTCAGGGATCCATGACTGTACTGTCGGTTGGTCCATCGTCCTGAGGTGTTCATTCAGCATTCTCCATTCTGCTTCCAGTGTTGGGACAACCCCCAGACAATACGCTTCATCCGCGCAATGCTGCTCCCTTGTCTGGAACATACTGTGGATGGCTGTTTGCAACACGGACACTGAATGATCTGTGCGACTCCTGGTGTACATGGAGTACAATCCCATGAGTATGGGGGTTAGGCCGAGTCCGTTTGAAACAAACTTGCATGCACTGCCTAGGGTAGCTGGAAGTACCGAGTGTGCGAGCATCTGGTACAGTGCTCCCAGGTAGCAAGTATTTCCCTCATTGACAACACCCCACGACAACGTATTGCTGTGCAGTACCTTCATACTTATCGTGCTCTTCCCCAAAACTGGAGGCTGTTGTGAGGGGACGGGTGGAGAGAGGGGAGGAGAGGAGGAAGAGGAAGAGGAAGACAACGGTACGGAAGGGGAGGAGGTAGAGAAGAGAGGGACAAAAGAATCACTTTCACTCTTGCGTTGGTTCGCACTTCCAGTAGGCTTCACATCCGCCCCTTGCGGTGCGGGGTCTGTGTGGGTGTCCGAAGGGCTGATATCCACACACTTTCCTCTCAATGGCATGTCTCGGGTTGGTTTTGCCCACACATACTCCCGTAGCTTGGGGAGAGGGTGTTTGCGATAGTGTCTGTCCACAGCAGTATCAAACAGGCGCTCCATTTTTGCCATTGCAGATGGAGCCACACAAAACAACCTTCGTGTAGTTCTGTACCAAGCACTACGCAATTCGTACGGCTTCCATCCCCGTCCGAGGAGGCGCCGCAAAATCAGCTCTGCTTCAACCTTGAAATCATCCAGGCTGTTGCACATACCCGCAGACCGTATCAACTGTGACACCAAAATACCCCTTCCTTGGCTTTCTGGTGCTGCACTTGTTCGACAAGTATATTTATTGGGTGTATAGGTTACCCAGTCACTCTCTTTATTGAATACTGACATACGGACACGTGTCTTCGTGTCTTCGGGGTCATCGGCGTATCTCTGCCAACGGTTCCTACCCCCCAGAAACACACAATCGTCTTTCTGCCTTGTTGTGTCCTCAGAGGTCATCCCGTAGACCTTGTCAGGGATGTCCGCTCCAAGGGTAAAAACGTCATCAATAAATCTGAAGAACCCATTATACTCCTTTTGCTTTTTAATGGGGAGCTTATCGATATAGCGCATTTCCTTACTTGCGCAAAAAAGGTTTGCCAGGTCCGGGCTGGCATTTCCACCGGTCGGGATGCCCTTCTTCTGGTGGAGGACGAACTCGCCATTTTTGATGAAGCTGTTGGTCACAGCTAGTCTCACTAACTCTTTGACTTCATCACTGTTGTACGCAAGTGTTCTATCATCCCCCCGCCCTTCCTTCCAGCGGAAGGCCTTTTTCTTTCTTTTTTTGGCCTTCGTCTCTCGCGCCAAAAACCTGCCACCCTTCGCCGCAAACGCCTGTTCCACACACCAGGAGACACCCTCAATTACCGCCTCTTGATCCAAAGACGTGTACATAGAGGTAAAGTCTTTTGTTTTTGGCGTGGCTTTTTTTACGGTGTCGTAGTTCATTTTCATGTACTTCGCCACCTCATCGTAACTCTCCACAACAAAAAACCGTTTGACACCACATTTCCTCCTGTGTGTTTCATCCTCATCACTCAACGTGCGGATGACCATCTTTAGCAGCCCTGACAATTCTGTGTGTATGCCTGTTGCAATACCCACAGTTGGCTGATTCACCTTACTCTCTTTCTGTTTCTTTTTTCTCTCCATTTTCTCCCCTTCCGTCTCATCTCTGTTATCTCCACTTAAACCAGCAATTCCCCTCAGCGTGGGGCCTTTTTCCACCGGCTTATGGATCTTCAGAGACCCATACAAATACGGGAAACAATCTCCAATTTGCAGCTGGCGTTCATCACACTCTCTCTGCAAGCGGTTGAGAATTTGCTTCTCCGTTTCCTTTGCCGTTTCGAAAGTCCCTGTTGTTGCGCTGAGCTGTTCCCGTAGCCAATGTCTGTAAAAGTGTTTACAGATCGCCCCAAAGTCATGGGACGACTTGTCTACACTACACAACACAACATCCTCCTGGACTTTTTTAAGCTCGGCCGTATCTATACGGTCGGCCCCCTCAACAGGTGGTAGCGCTGCAAACTCGTTTCGCAACGCTGTCAGCAAGACCTTACGGAATTCCGCTGTTTCCTCCTTCTCCCCAAAGGTTTCCACAAAATCCGAAAGAACCTCGCTTGCCTTTTCGCACCCCTGTTGCAAGTCACCAGACAGACGATATTTCCTTCCCTTGTTCAACAACTCCCTAAAGCCCTCGGAAATCCCCGACATTGTTTGGGCCACAGTGAACAAATGCCCTGTGTGTGGCTGGTCCGGGGATCTGTACTTCTGACACGGACAGTTCTCATGCTCAGGAAGCACCCCCTCCGCTGCCAATCCTAAACTCTCTTTCGTACAGTTTTGGATGAGACAATACAGCGGCGGGCCCTGGCTCAGGGACACCATCGTATTTGCCAGCCGATCCTTATCCGGGCAAGCGGTGACCATCCAGCACTGTGGCGCTCGGTGTGCCCTTCAAGTCCCACACATGCAGTTTGCCCTCCTCGTCACCGGACACCAGACGTCCGCAGTGTGTCCACGCTGCACTGGCGTGGTGCAGGGTGCACACCTGCTCCAAATTTGATGTCAGCCACACGCAGATGGTGCCGTCCCGAGAGCACGTTGCCAACCACGTCCCACAGACAGAGAAGGGTGTGCAACGAAGCCGGTTGATGTCGTGTGTGAAGTCCGCCACCACACCAGCGGTGATGGTGTCAAACACAGTGATGTGTCCTCCCACACCGCCAACTGCACACAGCGTCCCACATCTCGACATTGTGATGCACCGAATGTGGTCATGCGGAGATTCGTAGACTGCGGGGGACTTGACGTTGGGCCAGCGTGGGACGAGCTTGACAGCACCCCCGTCCTCCAGACCCGTGTCGGCAACACGCTGTGCATCGTCCAGCTCCTCCTCACACCCTTCGATGTGTGCTGCCACGTTCTCAGCCTCGCGGGCTGCGTTGTTGATAGAACCCGGGAACATCTCGTTGAGCGCATCCGCCTTCAGCCCGACCACGGTCCCGCCTTCCGGAACACCGACGACACAGCTGTCACCGGTCCCCGTGTGACGCACACACACATCCATGACTTTAGCGACCAGCTGCTCAGATTTTCTGGAGAATGTGGGGGTGTGTGGAGTGTGCGATGGTGATCAAGACAGGTTGCCTCAAAGCGGTGCCACAAACCAATCGAGTGAACTCCACCCCAGACGCACCAAAAGTGCTTCAACTCGTTGACCAACAAACGGGAAGGGGGCAAAGAGTAGAATGTAGAATTGATTGTTCCACGGTATTAAAATCCACAAGTGGGGGAGGGGGGGAACCTTTGTCTGTCCTGCTACGTGCGATGGTTGTTACCTTTTCGCCACGTATTTGCAATACTAGTTGTGTCGTCGTTTCGAGCCTTCCACACTACGTCCTCCTCTCGCCGGCTCTCATCAGGTACTGAGCGAGGATCTTTGGAACCCGGGGGGATCAGTTCCCAGGCAGACACAACGAGCACTGTGCACACAACACGCAGGTACGGTTCACTTTCAGGCCAAGTAAAAGCTTGTGCTTTTCCACGTGGGCCGGAGAGGACAATTAAGCAGGTTAACAGCACAACATAGGGGGGGGGGGTTTCTTTGTTTTTGTCCACGTGAACTTTTCATGTTTAGGCCACACCGAGCGAACTCGGAAGCTCTCCCTTGCCTTCCGAGAGAAGCCAGTGCAGTGAGAGAGGGGGTGACAGACTGCTCTGTTGCGAGGCGAGAAGGAAGAGAGTGCAGAACACAACAAATACGCAAGCAGGTGCAACACGATACCAAAGACGAAGGCAGGGAACAGGGTGACGAGACACTGCACTCAGGGTGAAACGGAAGACACAGCACTCACAGTGACTGAAGTTTTGTTCGTTGGTGTGAAGACCCACCTCCCGCAGGGGCTGAGGGCAACACCATCACCCACTGAGTCCACCTCCCCCAGACACTCACCTGTGCTGAGGCGATGGAGTGTGGTGGTGTCACTGGTAGGAGCCACCACTGCAACAACATCACCTGGCTGTGACACAGCAAGTTTGTAGGGAGAGTCCAGTCGCACAGTACGCAGGCAGCTGAGGGAGGTTGTGCACCACACCTTGAGTGATTTGTCGAAAGAGCACGACACCAGGTGCTGCTCGTCCTGAGTCAGGGCGATGTCCCTCACCCAACCAGTGTGGCCATCCAGGGTGTGTGTGTGTGTGTGAGGGTGCTGATGTCCCACACACGGATCGTCTTGTCACGTGACCCGCTGAAGATCCTCGTGCCCGACACAGCAATGCCGAGAACAGCATGTGTGTGACCCTCCAGCACTGTGGCGCTCGGCGTGCCCTTCAAGTCCCACACACACACTTTGCCTTTGTAGTCTCCGGACACCAGACGTCCGCAGTGTGTCCACGCTGCACAGGTCACTCTGTTGTTGTTCTGATGGTGCAGGATGCACACCTGCTCCCAAGTTGATGTCAGCCATACGCAGATGGTCCCGTCCGTGGAGCCCGTCGCCAGCCGCGTCCCACAGACAGAGAAGGGTGTGCAACGAATCCCGTCGCCGTGTGTTAAGTCCGCCACCACAGCAGCGGTGATGGTGTCGAACACAGTGATGTGTCCCTTGTAGGTACCCACAGCACACAGCGTCCCACACCTCGACAGTGTGATGCAGGACACCTTCTCGCCATGCTCAGTGGTGTAGACTGCGGGAGCCTTGATGTTGGGCCAGCGTGGGACGAGCTTGACAGCACCCCCGTCCTCCAGACCCGTGTCGGCAACACGCTGTGCATCGTCCAGCTCCTCCTCACACCCTTCGATGTGTGCTGCCACGTTCTCAGCCTCACGGGCTGCGTTGTTGATAGAACCCGGGAACATCTCGTTGAGCGCATCCGCCTTCAGCCCGACCACGGTCCCGCCTTCCGCAACACCGACGACACAGCTGTCACCGGTCCCGGCATGACGAACAGTCACATCCATGGTGTTGATCCGGCTTCGTCGCTGCGTGCCACTGGTGTGTATCAACACTCTTGTCGTCTGGTTTGCTGCCTATGGGGTGCTGGCGGTGCGGGGGTGTGGGGTGTGCGTGTCGCAGCTGAGATCATATCAAGAGGAAGGACTCTGCCCCACCACCACACGCAAAATCTTGTGTGAACTCATTCTTTGCAGAGGGGGCCTTGCAGAACAAAGGGCGCTTCGTGAGGGTGGGGTGGGGTGGGGGTGTGGGGCAGTCTGCAGAGAGAGCACTGCGTCAATCCTTTTGCCCTCTTCTCATCTCAGATGCAACCGCACACAGCTGCCTCCAAACAGTGCACGGGTCAGAGAGTGCTGTGCTGCAGAGGCAAGAAAGCAACACGGTGCAGAACACGACAAACACGCAAGAGAGGGAACAGGGATGCACTCAGGGTGAAACGGAAGACACATCACACACAGCGACAGATGTTATGTTATTTGGGAAGAAGAGCCACCTCCCGCAGGGGCTGAGGGCAACACCAGCACACCGCAAGAGCTCCCTCCGCAGACACTCGCCTGTGCTGAGGCGGTGCAGCCTGACGAAGCTCGTGGTCTCCACAACAACAACATCACCTGGCTGTGACACAGCAAGTTTGTAGGGATAGGCATCCAGTTGCACAGTACGCAGGCAGCTGAGGGAGGTTGTGCACCACACCTTGAGTGACTCGTCGTGAGAGCACGACACCAGGTGCTGCTCGTCCTGAGTCAGGGCGATGTCGTTCACCTCAGCAGTGTGGTCATCCAGGGTGTGTGTGTGTGTGAGGGTGCTGATGTCCCACACACGGACGGTCATGTCATGTGACCCGCTGAAGATCCTCGTGCCTGACACAGCAAGGCTGCAAACATCCTTGCGGTGACCATCCAGCACTGTGGCGCTCGGTGTGCCCTTCAAGTCCCACACATGCAGTTTGCCCTCCTCGTCACCGGACACCAGACGTCCGCAGTGTGTCCACGCTGCACTGTACACCTCGGCGTGGTGCAGGGTGCACACCTGCTCCCAATTTGATGTCAGCCACACGCAGATGGTGCCGTCCCGAGAGCACGTTGCCAACCACGTCCCACAGACAGAGAAGGGTGTGCAACGAAGCCGGTTGATGTCGTGTGTGAAGCCCGCCACCACACCAGCGGTGATGGTGTCAAACACAGTGATGTGTCCTCCCACACCGCCAACTGCACACAGCGTCCCACATCTCGACAGTGTGATGCACCGAATGTGGTCATGCGGAGATTCGTAGACTGCGGGGGACTTGACGTTGGGCCAGCGTGGGACGAGCTTGACAGCACCCCCGTCCTCCAGACCCGTGTCGGCAACACGCTGTGCATCGTCCAGCTCCTCCTCACACCCTTCGATGTGTGCTGCCACGTTTTCAGCCTCACGGACTGCGTTGTTGATAGAACCCGGGAACATCTCGTTGAGCGCATCCGCCTTCAGCCCGACCACGGTCCCGCCTTCCGCAACACCGACGACACAGCTGCTACCGGTCTCAGAATGACGGACAGACACTTCCATGACTTTGGCGACCAGCTGCTCAGATTTTCTGGAGAATGTGGGGGTGTGTGCAGTGTGCGATGGTGGGGATGGGGACAAAGAGAGTGGGAAAGTGGGATCAACACGGATTGTCTGACAGAGCGAAGACCAAGTCTCAGGTGTGCATTGCAAAGGTGGAGAGGGGGGCTTCGTGAGGGAGGGGAGGGGGTGTGGAGCAGTCTGCAGAGAGAGCACTGCGTCAGTCATTTGCCCTCCCTTCCCGTCTCAGATGCAAACGCACAGCTGCCTCCAAACAGAGCAGGAGTCAGGTGGTGCTGCGATATGTGCTTCGAGGCAGGAAAGCAACATGGTCGTATCATGAGACTGCTTCCGATGTGGCAAGAGAAACACCCTGCCCAGCAACTGCAGAAAGGCAGATGCGGGCAACGTCGGTGGTGCGGTATTGCGAGGCAGGAAAGGAAGCTCTCGGTTGGGAAACAACGGGAAGCACACAAGGCAGGGTGCAGTTTCCGGTCAGGGTGAAACGGAAGACACAGCACACACAGAGACTGAAATTTTGTTCGTTGGTGTGAAGACCCACCTCCCGCAGAGGCTAAGTGCAACACCACCGCCCTGTGGGTCCACCTTTGAAAGCACCGTTGGGTCCACCGTCCCCAGACGCTCTCCTGTACTGAGGCGGTGCAGTGTGACGCTCTGGGCGTTCACCGCAACAACATCACCTGGCTGTGACACAGCAACCTGAGCAAGTGAGTCGGGATGGCTTCCCGCTTGCACAGTACGCAGGCAGCTGAGGGAGGTTGTGCACCACACCTTGAGTGACTTGTCCCAAGAGCACGACACCAGGTGCTGCTCGTCCTGAGTCAGGGCAAGGCCAATCACTAAATTAGTGTGCTCATCCAGGGTGTGTGTGTGTGTGAGGGGGCTGATGTCCCACACACGGAGGGTCATGTCATCTGACCCGCTGAAGATCCTCGTGCCCGACACAGCAATGCTGTGAACAGCCTCGCTGTGACCCACCAGCACTCTACTGTCATGTTATTGGTTTATTTCTGTGTACAGATACACACTGCTGATTCGCTTGTCGGGTGGGGGGGGGGGAAAAAAAAGGGGGGGAAAGAACCATATCAAAAGACATAGCAAAAACGGGGGTTGGGGGAGGGGGGGGGGGGGGGGAAATGGTTGAGAAAAAACATACATCAGGGGTGGGGGCGTTCTGTTATGGTTTTTGTTTCATTCGTGTGTTCGTTCTGAAGACAAGATAATGGAAACAAAAGGGAAAACAGGCATGCCCCTCACCACTCAGCGACCCACCAGCACTGTGGCGCTCGGTGTGCCCTTCAAGTCCCACACACGCACTTTGCCTGATCCATCTCCGGACACCAGACGTCCGCAGTGTGTCCACGCTGCACTGTACACGCCGGTGTTGTTGTGGTCCAGCATGCACACCTCCTCCCAAGTTGAAGTCAGCCACACGCAGACGGTGCCGTCACGAGAGCACGTTGCCAACCACGTCCCACAGACTGAGAACGCTGTGCGAAGAATCGTCTCGTTGCCGTGTGATAAGTCCGCCACCACAGCAGCGGTGCTGGTGTCAAACACAGTGATGTGTCCGTTGTTGAAGTAACCCACAGCACACAGCGTCCCACACCTCGACAGTGTGATGCTGTTAACCATGCCGCCATGGGTCGATGAGTAGACTGCGGGAGCCTTGATGTTGGGCCAGCGTGGGACGAGCTTGACAGCACCCCCGTCCTCCAGACCCGTGTCGGCAACGCGCTGTTCGTCGTCCAGCTCCTCCTCACACCCTTCGATGTGTGCTGCCACGTTCTCAGCCTCACGGGCTGCGTTGTTGATAGACCCCGGGAACATCTCGTTGAGCGCATCCGCCTTCAGCCCGACCACGGTCCCGCCTTCCGCAACACCGACGACACAACTGTCACCGGTCCCGGCATGACGAACAGTCACATCCATGGTGTTGATCCGGCTTTCTTCTCGCACCCTCGCAAGCAAACCTTCCTGGAGAGTGTGGCGGTGTGTGCAGTGTGCGACAGTGGGAACAGCATGATGTGCATGCCTTGCTGGGAAGGACCAAGAGGCAGCGTCCCTCAAAGTGAACACGTCATCAACGACAACAGGGGCGTGGGGAGAGGGGGTTGGGGGTGTCGCTGCGTGCCACTGGTGTGTATCAACACTCTTGTCGTCTGGTTTGCAGCCTATGGGGTGCTGGCGGTGCGGGGGTGTGGGGTGTGCGTGTCGCAGCTGAGATCATATCAAGAGGAAGGGCTCTGCCCCACCACCACACGCAAAATCTTGTGTGAACTCATTCTTTGCAGAGGGGGCCTTGGCTTTAGAGTGCAGAATAGTGAGCCGCCTCACAATGCAGGCTGCAAACCTGACACACCTTGGCACAGACCGAAGGCCCCCAGTGTGTCTCGTGTAGGTCCACACCGAGTGCCCTCTCGTGTCACGCATGTGAAGCTTCTTTTGTAGACTCGCAGTGCAGATTGAGCACGCAAACGGCACACACACACCCGACTCTTGGCACGACCCTCATCCTCCACCACCACATCGAGACACACGTTTGTTCGCCCCCCTCCCCTCTCCATATCTCTGAGTCAAAAACTGCCCGCCCTTCGACCCCCTTTCTGCACCCCACACCCCCACACACCCACCCCTACACGACACGGTATCTGCCGGGGGTTCCGGCTACCCTGTGACTTGCCGCATCTGGGCAGTTAGCCTGTACATTCTCGAGGGATTTCTCTGAGTTCGACTGGCCGGGGGGGGAATCATGTTCTGGTGGACTCGCCAGGCCAAGGAGTTCCGACTAGCTGGATTGGACTCGTGAGACAAAAGTTATGCAGTATTCCAGCTGTGATTTGTTTTCAGAATCCAGAGGCACCTGGCGATTGCAGATGCCCTTGGTGTGATCATTGCGGTCTGCCTTCACAGGCACACGCACATCTGTGCCGGCAAGGCAAGCGAAAACCTCCATCGTGTGGTCCCGACACCCACGCCCCCTCCCCCAGCCAACCAACCTACAACTTTTTTCCCAAGCAAAATTGTAACAACTTTTTTTCTGGAATCTCGGGGAAAAAATGCGCGCGATAACCAGCGATTTCACTGGGAAGATTTTGGGGTAGAAATCATCAAAAAAAAAAGCCCGGCCACCCAGGGCTGTTCCTAACTGGGGGGCTTGTTCCCCACTTTCAGGATTCTGAACTTTTTTTCTAAGAATTTTTGTAAGGGGAAAAAAAGTTTTTTTCTAAGAATTTTGTTAGGGGAATTTTTTTCTAAGGTTGTTTCGCAGAGGAAAAAACTTTTTCTAAGTTTTCCCCAGTCGACAGGGCGCGCACAAGGATGGAAGGGAAGTCTGTCCCACGTACCGTTCGCCTTGCTGGCCAACTGGAGAGCCAGACGTTCACTACCGTGGCCTCAAGTCCTTCGAATCCCATCAAGTCGGGGTCCAACCACTCCAGTCGCCTCTGAGGACGCAGCCAACTCGCACAGAATCTGTACGCCCACACGAACAGATGTTCGCTACCGTGGCCTCCGGCGGCTGGGGGGCTCACGCCCCCCAGACCCCCCATGTAGCGTGTGCCCGTCCATCTATCTCACTTCCCCGGGTCAGCGCCGCATCCATGAAGCGCTTCTTCGAAGCCTGACTGACATCGGACAGGAGGTCGGGCTTCCCCACCTGGGAGGTACACTTGCCGCGTTCGCGACATGCGTGACACGCGACACGCTACCTGAAACGTGAGTGTGCCTTGCTAACACGGGCATTTCAACGGTCTGCCGACGACCGTTCCCCAAACCCGTAAACCAGCAGTTTTGGAAAATCGGAGAGATCACCCTGCGCTGAATATGGTGCGCACCACTGCAAAAATCCCCGGGAGCTTTTGGGCTTTCAGACCTGAAGGGGCCAGCAGGTGGGTGGCGTCGGGGGCAGCTTTGTAACTGTCCTCCAGCTGCTGGCATGTCCAGCCCTGCGAGAGTGCCAAGGTGTATTGAGTCCCTGCGGAGCACAACCCCCGATGAGAACGAGTGCCAGATGATCCTCATTCATTTTCAGCTGTAACGCGCATGAGGGGCACTCTCTGCCGCAAGCATCTCTGGGCATCACTCGAGAGCTGTCAATGATGACGCGGAGAGAAATCAGAGAAAAAGTCCCGCCTGACGGGCACGCGCCTGGAAACTGTGGGGGGGCGAGCAAAAATTCCCTTGTAAAAAATCTTAGAAAAAACCTGGTTCCCCGACCCAAAAAACCTGGAAAAAGGGCTCGTTCCCCGCCCAGGCCTGCGGCCACCCAGGAAGATTTTCTTCCTGCACTATTTGTGGTGCGGGGGAGGCGGGATGGGGCAGGGATAAGGTGGGTAGGTGCGCAGCGACCCACACTCCACACACCCACACCTCGAATGCAGACACAAACCACACTTTTTAGATCTCGTCCAGAGAATAAAATCGTGCGAAAGAATTATGAGACCTGGACAACCCCCCCTGACGTATGCCTGTCGACCAAGCCCTTTGGGATCATATCAGGTCATGGAATCCAGAGACCGCCCTCAGGAGGACGCACCCAACTCACCACAGAATCTGTACCCCACAAGGAACAGGTGTTCGCTACCGTGGCCTCCGGCGGCTGGGGGGCTCCGCCCCCCAGACCCCCCTGTGGACCTCTTTGCATTCTCTGGACCACCTCTAAGGGTGCACCACTCTTCTCCAGGGTCAAACTGCATATTCCCACGTTTTCTCGTGTTTCTGAACGGGGTCTAATAAAAGATGGACTCATCCGCAGAACACGTCCGGGGGCACCATGTATTCCAATGTTCCGAAACATGCCATTTTCGGGGTTTTTCGGGTCACCTGCGGTGCCCATGGCCCAAAAAATGGGGTGAAACGGGTCACCGAAAACCAAGAACGACTGAGTATAAGTACCGGGGTTTTGGCCGCTTTTTGTCAGAAGCTTCAGGTATGACTGGAGGGGTGCGGGCTTGTGATTTGTGTGGTATGTACGTGCCCTCCGGGCGCGCGAAGCGCGCCCGGAGGGCGCGCCTCGCCTGCGCGAAAAAAAAATCCTGGCAGTGGTGTGGCTGAACCCTAAAAAATGCTAAAAAAAAGGTAGTTTGAAGGTAGTTCTGGGGTAGTGAAAAATGGCCTGGGGTGCCAAAATTATTTCCTTCCTGTACGCAGCCCACAACCCAACCCAAGCCAACCCAGGTGTACATACAACTCTATACACCACTCACCTGATTTTGCCGGTGTTGGGCGGGATTGGTGGAGTTGGGCGGTGGGAGACGCTTTACATTGGAACCTCCCTGTGGGGGGGTAGTTTCGTGGTCCAGGGTGGAGCTACTACTACCGAAGGAGCACCAGCACCGAAATATCAGCTCTGCTCGACGGAAGGTGATCAGCACCCCACACGTAGGCCGGGCCCCATGCGCACGTGCGTTTACAGGACGACTGGCTGCACGCAGTGGTTACGCAGTTTTGGAAACGCAAAAATAATTACATACGGAAAACCGCACGTGCCGTTTTTCAGTTGAAAATTATTGCGGACGGCCACCCACCCAGGACTTGGTCACTCGATGGGCACACGCTGCATGGGGGGTCTGGGGGGCGGAGCCCCCCAGCCGCCGGAGGCCACGGTAGTGAACATCTGTTCATTGTGGTCGTACAGATTCTGTGTGAATTGGCTGCGTCCTCCTGAGGTTACTGGAGTGGTTGGATTCCCTGACCATATGAGATCGGAGTACGAGACGCACACTACAGGGGGGTCTGGGGTCGGAGCCCCCCAGCCGCCGGAGGCCACGGTAGTGAGCATCTGTTCCTGCAAAACCTCTCATCGACGTCGACCATCAACCCGGTGTAACGCTAGGTTAGCGTCGCCCCAGTGTAAATGGGTTGACGCTTGGTTGACGCTCGGAGGGGGAGGCGGGGAAAATTACCCAGGCACATGCGGAAATCCGCATGTGGAAACTGTACGTACGGATTTCGGAAATCCGCATTCCGCATGTGGAGCGTAACCACTGGCTGCACGGGTTTAACGTGCGGGGTTGATACCAGGGTGCCACTATCCTGCTGCCCCACCCGTCGCTGGTACGTGCTGGACAAGGATGCAGGCCCTGTGCAACCACCTCATGCCGACACAACACACCCTCCCTTTTGTTGCGTTTTGTTGCCTTCGAGGGCGAGGACACCGGGAGGGGAAGCCCGGGTCGGCGAGCCCAGGTCCTGAGGTCGCCCTGCTCTGTGCAAAGGACACCCCTATCAGTGATCTCGCTGGGCTCGTGCCCAAAACTTTAATAGGTAGGGCAGCTGCCCTACCTGGTAAAGGGGGCAAAAAAAATTCGCGCGCTTCGCGCGCGAACGTGAGCGCTCGGCTAGTGGATCATCCGTGTCTATCGTACCACGGGCGGTTCATGACATCCAGGAGCCAGCAGACCGCCTTCAGAGGGTCCGGGGGGCGGAGCCCCCCGGCCGCCGGAGGCCACGGTAGTGAACATATGTTCTCAGGCTGACATATCGTCCATGACATGTCAAGCACCCGACCACATTCGGTGGGTCATTGGGTTGATAGTCCGGAATAGCACTGCTCCCTGGGACCCAGTGGGCCCAGGGGGGCGGGGGCAGATCAGAAATAATATTCTTGGTAGGGCAGGCTGGTCAGGCCTGCCCTACCAAGGTTTCGGACTGAATTAAATAGGTAGGGCAGCTGCCCTACCTGCCTGACCAGGCGAGGCCCTGGGATCCCTTCAGGGGAACGCCGTCGGGAGATGCTGGGAGTGTCCTGCGTGAGGAGTTTGCCACCGCGCCCGAATATGGATTTGTCAGGTGCTGTCGCATGGGGCCTGCGTGTTCGGCGTGAAAACCGCAGGTGGTGGTTCGATTCCGCCACCCACCACCCGTCGGGACCTCCCCCCCTCGGTTTTCCCAAAACCTCGTTCTTTTGAATGTTTGGAACTCGTGCGGATCGTGGTGGGGTCATTTTGACCATGGGTCAAAAAATTTCACCCATTACACCCGTTACTCCAGCCGCCAGTTAACAGGAGGAAATAATTTTGGCACCTACGCCAAAAAAAGGTAAAAAAAGGTAGTTTGAAGGTAGTTCTGGGGTACCTAGAAGGGGGGAAACCAGCCACACCAGGCAGTTTAAAAAAATCTTCCTGGCTGTGGACCCCCCTGGAAGACCAGTGAAATCCCTGGCGATAACACTGAACCAAGAAAAAAGTTTGTCTACCCTAAGCGCAAAACAACATGGCAACAAGCAAGCCAGGGAAACAGGGTTCCGAGTCACTGCACTCAGGGTGAAACGGAAGACACAGCACTCACACATACAGCACGGCCCGCGGGGGTGAAGACCCACCTCCCGCAGGGGCTGAGGGCAACACCAAAAAGGGCAACGTCGCCCGTTGAACCCATCTTGCCCAGACGCTCACCTGTGCTGAGGCGGTACAGTGTGTCCACCACTGCAACAACATCACCTGGCTGTGACACAGCAAGTGAGGAGGGATAGTGGTCCAGTTGCACAGTACGCAGGCAGCTGAGGGAGGTTGTGCACCACACCTTGAGTGACTTGTCCCAAGAGGACGACACCAGGTGCTGCTCGTCCTGAGTCACGGCAATGCTGATCACCGTATCAGTGTGCCCAGCCAGGGTGTGTGTGTGTGTGAGGGTGCTGATGTCCCACACACGGATGGTCTTGTCATTTGACCCGCTGAAGATCCTCGTGCCCGACACAGTAATGTCTCGACCCTCCAGCACTGTGGCGCTCGGTGTGCCCTTCAAGTCCCACACACGCAGTTTGTCGCTCTTGTCCCCAGACACCAGACGTCCGCAGTGTGTCCACGCTGCACTCCACAACAGTGTGTTGTGGTGCAGGATGCACACCTGTTCCCAGGTTGAGGTCAGCCACACGCAGATGTCGCCATCATGAGAGCACGTCGCCAACCACGTCCCACAGACAGAGAAGGGTGTGCAAGTAATGAGCTGGCTGCCGTGTGTTAAGTCCACCACCACATCAGCGGTGATGATGTCAAACACTGTGATGTGTCCGCGGTAGGAACTCACAGCACACAGCTTCCCACACCTCGACAGTGTGATACGGGATACCTTCTCGCCATGCGCTGTTGAGTAGACTGCGGGAGCCTTGACGATGGGCCAGCGTGGGACGAGCTTGACAGCACCCCCGTCCTCCAGACCCGTGTCGGCAACACGCTGTGCATCGTCCAGCTCCTCCTCACACCCTTCGATGTGTGCTGCCACGTTCTCAGCCTCACGGGCTGCGTTGTTGATAGAACCCGGGAACATCTCGTTGAGCGCATCCGCCTTCAGCCCGACCACGGTCCCGCCTTCCGCAACACCGACGACACAGCTGTCACCGGTCCCGGCATGACGAACAGTCACATCCATGGTGTTGATCCGGCTTTCTTCTCGCACCCTCGCAAGCAAACCTTCCTGGAGAGTGTGGCGGTGTGTGCTGTGTGCGACAGTGGGAACAGCATGATGTGCATGCCTTGCTGGGAAGGACCAAGAGGCAGCGTCCCTCAAAGTGAACACGTCATCAAGGACAACAGGGGCGTGGGGAGAGGGGGTTGGGGGTGTCGCTGCGTGCCACTGGTGTGTATCAACACTCTTGTCGTCTGGTTTGCAGCCTATGGGGTGCTGGCGGTGCGGGGGTGTGGGGTGTGCGTGTCGCAGCTGAGATCACATCAAGAGGAAGGGCTCTGCCCCACCACCACACGCAAAATCTTGTTTGAACTCATTCTTTGCAGAGGGGGCCTTGGCTTTAGAGTGCAGAACAGTGAGCCGCCTCACAATGCAGGCTGCAAACCTGACACACCTTGGCACAGACCGAAGGCCCCCAGTGTGTCTCGTGTAGGTCCACACCGAGTGCCCTCTCGTGTCACGCATGTAAAGCTTCTTTTGTAGACTCGCAGTGCAGATTGAGCACGCAAAGGGCACACACACCCGACTCTTGGCACGACCCTCATCCTCCACCACCGCATCAAGACACACGTTTGTTCGCCCCCCTCCCCTCTCCATATCTCTGAGTCAAAAACTGCCCGCCCTTCGACCCCCTTTCTGCACCCCACACCCCCACACACCCACCCCTACACGACACGGTATCTGCCGGGGGTTCCGGCTACCCTGTGACTTGCCGAATCTGGGCAGTTAGCCTGTACATTCTCGAGGGATTTCTCTGAGTTCGACTGGCCGGGGGGGGAGCCATGTTCTGGTGGACTCGCCAGGCCAAGGAGTTCCGACTAGCTGGATTGGACTCGTGAGACGAATGTCGCGTCGTGCACCCCCCCCCCTCACACATCCACAACGTATCGCCACACCGCGCACACCCGAAGTGGGCGGTGTTGGGTCTTTTTGTTTTTCGGGAAAAGTTGCTTTCATCCCCCGCTCGTTCAGAAGAGAAGAAAAATAGCACTCACATCCATTCCCCCCCCCCCTTCTACCAAAGCCGGACAGCAGACCTGTCACGGATTTTCGTTGCGGTGGATCCTTAGGGTCGCATGGGTGGGTGGGAACGGGGTGCTGCGAAAGGGCATGGGTAGTAAAGTGAAGCAGATAAAAGAGTAAGGGGGTCTTCGCTGGTCGTTATCCTCCGTCAACCTTCGTCAGCTTCTAGCTATTTCAACTGGAAATGCACCAAAGTGCACTGACGACCACCCCCGTAGCGAAGACCCCCTAAGGGCGCATATCGGTGAATGGGGGGCGGGGGGGGGGGGGGGGTTTGATCGTCGAGAGTGAATGGAAAAGTATGTCTCCCAACACCTTCTTGCAATGTTAGGGCCCGGGGGGTGTGGGGGTGTGGAACTTCTCCCACCACCACCACCATCACCGGCCCCTCAGCCCCCCCCAAAGATGGAAAAATACACTGACCCAAAATAATAAAATACAAAATACAATAAAATACAATAAAATACAATAAAATACAATAAAATACAATAAAATACAATAAAATACAATAAAATACATAATATAATACACAGGCAAGGCCTGGTGGGTGACTCTCTGCGATCTCTCAGAATCTAAACGCCGGGTGGGGGATTTCCTGGGATGAGGTGCCTCCTTCTCGGCGACCGTGGGGGTGGGGCATGCGTTGAGCATGCGTGCGATCTTCGGCAGCGCCTTTCCCTCTGGTGTTCTTGATGCAGGGCGCTTTGCGGGGGTCGGCGCAGTATCCTCAGCCTTCAGCTCGTCCTTGGCGGCACTGCTGATCTTCTCGCATAGGCGGAGGTGCGCCTTCATGCGGGTGCCGCTCGTCGCCTTGACAAGTTCATCGCAGAACTTGCATTTTCTCCCCCCCGCTGCTTCACTAAAGTGCTTCTGTGACCAGCAGGCTCTCCTTCCCGCGGGCATACCTGGGCAGTGTGGCCTGCAGTGGAGGGTGTGCGGGTTGGTGTGGTTATCAAGTTTTAAGGCGGTGTCGCCCTGCACGGGCAGTAGCACCTCCCCTTCAGTATCGTAACTCCCTTGCTGCGACAAAGACACTAAATAGTCAGGCCGCTCCAAGAGTCTTGAGGGCTTGTGTGCGGGTTTGTGTGCAGGTGAGTGGTACCTTGTATTTTATTGTATTTTATTCAAATCCCGGCGAATAAAATACAATAAAATACAATTTAATAAAATACAATAAAATACAATTTAATATATTTTTTCCATCTTTGGCCCCCCCCCCCCCCCCAGCAACACAGGAGAAGGAGGAAGTGCGGCAAAAACAAAAATAATGTCGAGCGTGCTGTTGTGCAAGCCATCCTGTGGATTCAAAGGGGGGGGGGGGTGGGGGGGAAGGGGCCCTTGTTTTCTCTGTCTCGGTTGCCCCCACCCCCACCCCTCAAAATTGGCTCATAATAGCGCAAAAAAAATACATACACACCAAGGAAAATACCCCACTCCCCTTGCCTGCGTGCCTTGAGTCCTCGAGCATACGCCATACAGCACAAGGAAGTGGCGATGGAGGAACGCAAAAACGCGGGACCCAACCGTAACTGGTGCCCCTGGCGACCCCCAGATTGCGTACTTCGTACGTAGTGAAAAGGGGGCAGTCAGGGGTACCACTACCGCCATGGCATTGTTTTTGAGCACAATGTTTTTTGTTGGGGGGGGGGGGGGGGCGGGGGCGAAAAGGAATACAAAGCGGCTGTTTTTTTTCTCTCTCTCTTTGCACACCTCTCTCTGGCAACTGCCCTTTTTTTTTCTTATACCGCGACTGCTCATAATGCACGTCTCGTTTCGAAACCCTGCTCTGCCGTGCTACTGCCCTTCCCACCACACCCAACAGACCCGCTCTACTTCTCTCTCTCTCTCTCTCGCCACCAATCCACAGGCGCGATGCTGTGGCAGTACGGGCGCCCCTCGAATCCCTCTCTGACATAGCAGGCAGGTTCCGGGCAGACCTGTGCACAGGATAGGATTTTGTCTCAACCCCCAGCAGGCGTGGGCCAGCTGATTCTCAAAAAAAATCCAAAAAACACATGCCAGACTCGGGCCAACTCGGTGCCGATTCACGTAACTCTTATACGGTTTTCAGAGGGGGGGGGGGGGGGGGTGGGGTGTGGGGAGCATTCGCCCTCTGTGTCAAAACTGTGGCAGGCTTGCCTCCCCTCCCCCCCCCCCCTCCCTCCCTCTTCTGCGAGGCGACTCACATTCTCTGCGCTTCGGTGAATGCCCCCCCCCCCCCCTCCGGAGGGGCACCCCTGGAGGTTGCGTTCATTTTTTTTGTTGGACTTGTACAAAATGGTCAATTGAACAACACTTTCTTTGTCATGCTCACCCACATCCCCCCTGGATCCACATCCACACCGTACAAAATGGTGATGCACATGGAAGCGATGCACAACGCTGCCACCCACAAGGGGGTCTTCGCTCCGTGTCAGGAGTCAC
This sequence comes from Rhynchopus euleeides, assembly GCA_963210315.1. Lineage (NCBI taxonomy): Eukaryota > Euglenozoa > Diplonemea > Diplonemida > Diplonemidae > Rhynchopus > Rhynchopus euleeides. The sequence goes on from OY723244.1 coordinate 432,948, forward strand.
GAGTCTTTTTTGGTGCGAAACGCTAGCCGAGCCCTTCCAAAAGAACAGCGCGGAGGCAAAGCGCGTGAGGGAGGGCTGGCCGAGGTGCAAGCTGCTGTCTCAGGAGAAGTCGGGCAGCGGTGTGCCAGGCGCGGAGCCTTGGGTTGCGTTGTATGCGACCTGCAAATAGGTGGGGTGTGGTGGCGGCTGTCAATCGCAAGTAGCTTTTTATGGTCGTCCGCATCACCACCCGTTGTCAGCACCCCGGTGGCGGTGGTATGCCAGATGGGGTTCCTCCCCCTCCTCTGTGCCGCACTGTGTGTGCCCATTTGAACGATTTGAACGATTTTTGGCCGTGCTCGTAGCGTCCCCGGGTGAGGGTGGTACAGCTAGTCGGGACAGTTATAACGTGGATCACACACACACACACACAGCGATCCCTTTGCTGCGCCAAAATCCGGGCAAAACACCACCCTGCAATTTTCTTCTGACAGGAGGAGCCCCTGTTGCAGTAAACCCCCCACACCACCACCCCCACCCCCCGAAACCGCAAATCGCGCACATCAAAGGGGCATATACCTGCATCTGCTTCAGTCTCCGCTGCAGGTCCCCGATGTTCTTCTGCATCTCCACAAGCAGCGGCGACGCCGGGCCCTCCACAGGTGTGGGCGACCACGCCAGGGGGGATGCAACCTGCGGCGCTGCGGGGGACCCACAGGTGCTGGCGGCGGAGGCCTGCGACACGGTGGAGGGGACACGCTGCACCGCGCTCTTCTGGCTGCCGCCCAGCTGCACCAGCGACGCAAACGGGTCGTCCTGCTGGGGCGGTGCAGCCTGCGCAGCTTGCGCCTGGGCTGCGGGCTCCTGCTGTGCCGCAGGCGGCTGCGGGAGAGAGCCGAAGATGTCATCGGCGCTCGGGATATGCAGTTTCGGCTTCGGCTGTTGCTGCTGCTGCAGCGCCTCCAGCTGCTTCTGCTGATCCGCCAGCGCCTGCAGCTGCCTCTGCTGGTCGGCGAGCGCCTGCATCTGCGCCTGCTGCTCCGCCAGAGCTGCCTGCTGTCGTTGCCGCTCCTGCTCCTGCTGCTGATGTGCTGCTGCTGCTGCTGCCATATCAGCCTGCTGCTTCTGGAGGGCTTCCAGCTGCGCAAGCTGCGCCTGCTGCTCTGCGGCCTGCTGTGCCTGCTGCTGCTGGCGCTGCAGCTCCTGCAGCTGCGCCTGCTGCTCAGCGAGGGCTGCGAGCTTGTTCTGCTGCTCCGCCGCTGCCGCAGCCGCTGCTGCCGCCTCCGCCTGCTGCTTCTGCAGCGCCTCCAGCTGCGCCTGCTGCTCTGCGGCCTGCTGCGCCTGCTGCTGCTGGCGCTGCAGCTCCTGCAGCTGTGCCTGCTGCTGCTGCAGCGCCTCCAGCTGCTGCTGCTGCTGCGTCAGGGCAGCAAGCTTCTGCTGCTCCGCCGCCACCGCCGCCGCCGCATCAGCCTGCTGCTGCTGCTCAGCCTGCCGGTGCATACGTGTGTGTTCACAGACAAAACCCGCATCGCATGACGCTTGCACAGCCCCACCCCCACCCCCACCCCATATTTACACCACGGTATATCATTGTCGACCACACCGAGCAGCTGCCCTTGTGTGACCTCCACTCCCACACACACAGAAACACACAGGCCCTATGCTATGACCCAACACACTGCCCCGACTGGCGGGCACCACCGCCTCACTTTTTATTCTCTTCTGCACAACACTCTGGGCACACATGCTGCGGCATACCTGCTGGGGCTGCTGCTGCCCCAGGAAGCTCATGAGCGGCTGCTGCTGCTGCTGCTGGGCCTGCTGCTGTTGCTGCTGCATTGCCATCAGCTGCGCCAGCTGCTGCTGCTGCTGCTGCAGCGCCAGCATCTGCTGCATTTCCGCCGCACTCTGCTGCGGCGCCGCCGCCTGCTGCGCAGGCTGCTGCTGTGGGGTGGTCGAGACGAACGAGAAGGAGGAGCCCCGCGAGGGCGGCTGCGGCGCCGCGATCGGCGCCGCCGGCGGGTTTTCGATGAGCTGCAGCGCCTCCGCTGCCAGAGCAGCGCAGTGCTCCGTCTTCTTCTCCATGCCTGTCTCGCTGCGCGCGTCTTTGATGCGGTGCAACCGCTTCTGATACTTCGCGAATATGGCAGGCGCACACGCATTCGCCTCGCGCAACACCTGCACCACTGCCTCCAACACCTTCATGCGAGTGACTATGCTATCCTCCTGGATGCGCTTCGCAAGCGATGCCAGCACAGCCTGCGACGCAGGGGAGACTGTGACCGCGTCGGCAAAAGCCTTCAGCTCGTTCCCCGGGACGCGCTTCCGGGTGCCCCCCACCAGCTTCTCGACAATCTTCTCGGGCTCCGTCCCTTCGATGTCGAAGCTCACCGCTGCGCGGCGCATCTCTGCTGCACGCTCCTCGATGGCCTTCTCCTTCAGATGCTTCATCTCCTTCTCCTTCCGCCTGTGGTCTCGTTGCTGCTGCTCCTGCATCTCCTGCCAAGGGGTCTTGCCCTGCACGATGCGCGACTCTGGTGCTCTCGCATCCTCGCTTGAAAAGCCTTGGTACCGCCCTGCCCCCAGTGCGAGCTGTGCCTCGCTCACCGGCTGGCCTATACTAGCCAGCACCGACAGCGCAGCGTGCTTGTTAGAGTCTTCAACGCTGTCCTTCCGTGTGTCAGCCGTAGCCAGGCCGTGCAGCACCTGGGTGTTGCACTTCACAAGCTGGCCGAAGTTTGGCGGTCCCTGCTGCAGCAGCGTCTTCAAGATGGTGAGGCACTTGCTGACGGAGTAACTGCCGCCAAACTCCATGCGGAGGTTGAGGTACTGTCGGAAGGGGGCGGGGGGGTGGTGTTGGAGTTGGAGGAGCACGAAACTAAGGCACAACACGGGGGCGCATCAGGGTGCCTCAGGGGTCACGCTCAAAGTGGGGAATGGCGCCCATGGGCATCCCCGTTGGGCAGCTGGCGCTGCACCAAGGCTGGGGCGCGTCAGGGCTCATGAATCGTGATGATTACACCGCGGCAAAGGAATGGACATCCACACCACCATGCACAATCGGCACGCAGCACATTCTTCTGTGCCGTGCGTTTCGTTGGTGAAGACGTGCTGCAGCACGCATGGCCAGCACAACAAAAAACCCCCTCCATCCCTCCCCACGGCGAACCTCAAAAAGAGAATTCAGGCATTGAAGCCCCTTCTTCGGGCACCACACGCCACTGTCATGATATTGCTTGATTGTTATCGACCCACACGCATACCTTCCAATGGTCACGGCCAGGCTCAGAAGCTTCGCACGCAGACTCGACCAGCTGCTGCTGCAGGTAGTACGCAACCTGGCCGGGCTGTGGTGGCGTGTGGTGTGGCTTCAGTCTCACCCCCTGGTGGCGGAAATCAATGGGGGTCTTCGCTACGGGGTGATCGTCAGTGCATTTTGGTGCATTTCCTGTTGAATTGGCTGAAAACTGACGAAGTTTTTGTCGACCGGCGAAGACCCCCAATTTGGTGCCCCTGAAAGGGCCGATTTACGTAGTTTTTACGTAGTTCTTACGTAGTTCTTTAGTGGGGAGGACCCTCTTTTTTTTTTCACCTATTTTCCCTTTCCCGGGTTCCCCATTTCCAAGCCCCAGCACGACCTGCGCACTGCTGACGCGGCCCAACTGCACCCCGCGCCCCACTGCCGCACCCCCGTTGTCGCATTTTCTGTCCACAGAGGCCACAAGGATGGAACCACCCTTTGTAGAGGGGGGGGGCCCGGCCCTGTCGTCCTGTGGCTGCTTTGTGGGGCGAGCGCAGCAGGTTCTCCTTTGCTTCTACGGGCTCTTGCCACAACAGCGTCGCAGCAGTGTGCCTCCGAGTCACCGGATCTGTGCGGCCTCGTAGTGGGGGCATTTTGGAGGTCGAGGTGTCAACCGGTTTCATCTCGAAATGTGGGTCTGGCTCAGGGGCTGGTCCCACCCAGCGGGAGTCAAAACCCAGCGGGGGTCCCACCCAGTGGGACCCCCTCTTCGGGTGCTCCTAAACCCAGCTCTGTTGAACGTTTGGAATTTGTGCAGCTCGTAGTGGGGCCATTTTAGTGGTCGAGGTGCCAAACTTCTCCTATCAAACCTGGGTCTGGTTCAGGGACTGGTCACGGGAGAAGGTGACTGGGTGTCAGCCAGCCCACAGCACACCCACACCCCACCCTCCCAGCGGGACTCCACGGGTATTCCAAAACCCCGTTCTGTTGAACGTGTGGAACTTTTGCGGATCGTAGTGGGGTCATTTTGTGGGTCTAGGAGCCAAACATCGTCCATGGAACGTGACTCTGGTTCAGGGGCTGGTCCTAAGAGAATGTGACTGGGAGGCAGCCACACCCCCACCCACCCATCCATCGGGACCCCCTCCACGGGTGTTCCAAACCCCCGTTCTTTTGAACGTTTGGAATTTGTTCAGATCACAGTGGGGTCACTTTGGTGGTGTGCGGGCCAAGTATCACCCATGAAACACGGGTCTGGTTCAGGGGCTGGTCGTGGGTGAAGGTGGCTGGGAGGCAGTCAGCCCACACCCACCTCCACCCCGTTCTTTGGGATATTTGGGATCTGTGCGGATCGTGCGGACCCGCACGGTGAAAAGTTTCCTGAGTTGGGTCCGCCAAACTTGCAAAAAGGAAAAGCCACAAAAAACCCGAACACCCCAAAAAACCTACAAAATCTCACCTACCCTGCAGGGTGTGCAGGTGGCTCCAGCGGCGACAATCTGACCATAACCGGCTCCTTTTGATTTATCGGGGCTCGCTGGGGTTGGGGGCGCGACGGATGTCATATTTTCCCAAAAAATATTACTCTTCGCACATGAAGCTCTTCCGCCGTATTTCTGCTTGAAAGCCATTCAGGCCAAACCCCCAAAAACCCCGAAAAACGCCACCCACCCCGTCGGGGGTGCAGGTGGGTTCCGAGTCAGCAATCTGACCAAAACCGGTTTCTTTGGACTTATTTGGGCACGCTGGGGTTGGGGGTGTGGTGGAACTCATTTTTTCCCGAAAAATTTCACCACTAACCTGTGAAGGGGAAATCCCATTTTCAAAAAAAAAGAAGGTCCACCCCCGATTTACGTAGTTCTTACGTAGTTGCGATTTCGTTTTCAGGGGCACCACAATTGCTGTTTTTTTTAATGCGCATCCACATCCACCACCCATCGGTGGTGATGTGTGATGCTGTGCGGGAAGGGCACCGCTGAACGCACACCTTCCTGCCACCGGCATTGTTATTTTTCGTTTCGGGGGCCCTCGCTACCAGTCACTGCTCGTCACAGCTCGTCAGCCAGTGAGGGGAAGTGGGCCGTGGCTCACTTTTTCTCACTCAGTCACACTTGGTAGCGAAGGCCCCCTTCGTTATATTTTTATTTGCACAAAAAAAATACACGCTGCTGCACTCTCTCTCTCTCTCTTTCCCTCTCTCCCTCGACCACCCCTTCTCCACCACTCTGCGCCTCTCAGTGGATGATCATTCGAACGAAGATCAAGTGCCGACACACCCACACCCACACCCATACCCATACCCCCCCCCCCCCACGCCGCCCACAAGCTGCCAGCGTCACGAAAGAAGGCGCACTCCATACCGTGTCAGGTGTTGCATTCTTGATGGCATTGTTGATCGGGTTCAGCGAGTCAGCCGTCGCATCGCGCACACTGGCGCCGAACGTTTTGATCACATCCATCGTCAAGCCGGGGGGCCCTCGCAGGACAGCCCCAGTGCACTCTCCTCCCCCACCCCCCGCCCACCCCCGAACTACCACCACCACTGCACCCTCCACACCAGGTGCACTACCGCTTGACAAAGCCAAGCGCGCTCGTTCCCTTGGCCTTCAGCCCAGTGTGCTGGCCGCCGGTGACGACCAGTGGTCCCGGCCTGTTCTTCCCCGTGCCGTGCACGGAGACAGGCCGGTGTCCTGCATGGGGTGGGGTTTGATTGTCGAGAGAGAGAAAGCAAATGCAAGCCTCCCAGCACCTTCCCCCGCAGAGAGGAGTGCTCTGTGGTAGGCACTTGGCGTGTGGTGTGGTGAGGGTCACGGCAGCGCAACGGGTCACAAGATTGGGAGGGGGGGGGGGGCGGGGGTGTTGAAACCAGTTTTCAAGGCGGTGCCTTTCTAGCGCGACCCTTCTCGACAGAAGCACATCCCCTAACGTCCGACACTTCGTGAGGATTCCCTACGTGGCCCCAGTTCCGTTCGTATTCACGTGCTCCCTCCACTGGCCGAACTCCTTCAGCGTGAACCAGCTTCTTTGGAACTCGGGGTGATCAAGTCCTGAGCGGAGCCACGCAGGGGGGTAAAAAGGAAAAAGAAGACACGGAGCGACGCACAACAACTCGAGAATATGAATGTGAGAGAGAGAGTGTGTGTGCGAGGAGGTGGGGAGGTGAAGGCAGGGCAAGTTCTCCCAACAACCCCTTCTTGCAATTGCGTGTCACGAGAAAAGATTGAATGAAAGCAAGAAGCGGGTGCACCGCGCACGCCTCCGCCTGCAAGGCGTGATGTGTCTCTTCAGTGCGGGCACCTCCCCCCTCGATACGATCCAGACGTGACGTTTTTGTGATTCGATTTTCCCTCGTTCATGACACGACGCCACAACAAAAACGCCCCGAAGACTGAGCCGCCGGGCACAGGCGATGTGCCCTGACCGCTGGCAAAAGCAAACGACACGCCTGCCGCCTGCTCCTTCGGAACCCTTTTTAAAAACTTGGGCCCTTCCGTTTCGACCCACCGTGGGGGCGGGGGGGAGGTGAGGCCATGCCCCGGCACGGTTGCAGGACAGCAAACGGAAGGGGTAAGCGGTTCGCGGAACACAAAATGTCCCAGAACAACGCTTCGAGAAACCTGTGCTGCCAACAGCTGAAGAAAACACAGGGAGGAACTGAATAACTCAGAGGAGCAAACGAAGCAACAATCACAACAGGTATTTCTTTTCGAACAACCGCAAGAAGCGCTTCCAGCAGTCGGACGAGTAGCCCCCAGAGTAGCGCCAGTAGAGGTCTGCTGCCTCCTCGATCTCAAAACGGCTGTGCCGACGACGCGGGTCCAGCCCCGGACAGCCTTGCCCAAGGAACTCGTCGAAAACATACGCGTCGTCTTCGCCGTATTGCGCTGCGATGTCGTCAGCACAGGCTTGGACGTCGCAGAAGTTTTCGTAAGAGAAGTCCTCCGCGTATTCCTCGCAGAAGTCGTCCCGCTGGACCTCGAGCTCCTCGCTCGTCGCGTACGACACAGAGGCTGCCTCTGAAGCCTCGCCAGGCGGCACAGGCTCGATGGGCAACGTTTCCACGCGGTTGATGGCGTACGCTCCGTTGACGACCGAGTAGTCAACACGGGCAGGTGGGCCTTTCGAAAACGCGTACTCATAAACACGGCCTGTGCTGCTGTTCCCGAACGCCAACCCAGATGTCCGCTTTGCCGTGTAGCGGTACCGCCGCTGCAGGCTGTTGTTCACGTTCTGCAGCCAGAAGCCGTGCCGCGTTGCGTTCGCAGGCAGCGCGATCGCCTTCTGCGCTTCCTCCTGCTTCCCATGGCAACTGACGTGCAGCGTCCCCTCAGGCGCCAGGTGTGCTACGCACCACGCGAAGACCCGCCCGACCACGTCGGGGATCGGCTGCTTTTCGTCGCCGCACGGGCAGTTGAACTGCACGCGCTCGAAGCCCGCCCCCGCCCCCAGCAACGGCAGCTTTCCTGCGTCGAGGTTGCCGACGCAGACGCCGAGGTCACGGAGCTTGTTGATGTTCTTGCGCACCACCGGGTCGCACGTGCGGCACGTCTTGTCGGTGGCGATCAACTTGGCGCACAGCCAAGGGTGCCGCTCCGCGAAGCTTGCGGCAAACTCGAAGTCGCCTTCCCCCAAGAGGAGGTGCGTGCGCCCGCGAAGCTCGGCCGCGCCGAGGCCACGCAGCGGCGGCACCACATCCGCTGTCCCCGACATTTTTGGAGGAGGTTTTTTTTGTTTGTGTTTTTTTGCGCCAGTGAGCCACTCTTCTACTTTCGTGTTTGTCAACGTTTTTTGCTTTCGCCTCGGCAAAGACAGGGGGGCAGAGGGCGAAGACAAGAGAACAAAGATTGCGAGAAGAAGGAAGTCTCCTGGTGACCTGAAGTGGTGTGTGTGGGCGCACAAAAAGCACATCACTTCGCCTGACAACAGCAAAAAACTCTTGTGCGGGGTTTACGTGCGGGGGAGGCCGAGACCGGGGAAAACCAAAACTCCTGATGAAGGATGTGCCGGTCGGTGTTCCCCTTCCGACCTTCTCGGCAAGTGGCCGAATGTAATACTCAGCAGTGCCACAGCGAAAACAGCACAAGCCCTTGGTGTCAAGTAACATGTTAAAGGAAACGCCTTGCTGTGACCCTCCAGCACTGTGGCGCTCGGTGTGCCCTTCAAGTCCCACACACGCACATTGCCTGATGAGTCTCCGGACACCAGACGTACGCAGTGTGTCCACGCTGCACCCCACACCGCGGTGTTGTGGTGCAGGATGCACACCTCGACGCGCTCTGTGGGGGAGTGCCCGGCTCCGCTGCGGGGGGCGTCACGCACCTCCCGTTCTTCCCGCCCCTCGCAGACTTGGTGCCGGGAGGAGGCTGTGTGGGAGGTGGTGTGTCTGTGCCTTTGGGGTGGGGATGGGTGGCAAAGGCAGCGTGACCCAAAGTGGCCCACCCAGACGCGAGGTGGTGGAAGGCAACGATGCACGGCCGCTACTGTGCAACAACCAGGTGGGCGACGACCTGAAGGATGGGGGAGGGGCGAGGGCGAGGGGTGCGGTGGCAGCAACCCTCCGGCTGACACATGCTTCGATGCTGATGAGGTTCGTTTGCCCGGCAGTCTTGGCGCTGATGCTGTGTGTGCATGCCTTGTCTGGGAATATACACACACACTGAACGTGCAAGAGGGGAGGGGGTGTTGCCGCCTTCATGCATTTGCCCCCTTCGCATCTCAGATGCAAACGCACAGCTGCCTCCAAACAGAGCAGGAGTCAGGGCAAGACCCTCCTGCGAACGTGCTGCACAATGGCACTTCACAGGGATAAACACGAGGCAGGGAAACAGGGGACCAATCAGCAGCACTCAGGGTAAAACGGAAGACACTGCACACACAGAGACTGAAGTTTTGTTGTTCGTTGGTGTGAAGAGCCACCTCCCGCAGGGGCTGAGTGCAACACCATCACCCTTCGTGTCCACCTTCCCCAGACACTCACCTGTGCTGAGGCGGTACAGTGCGGTGGTGATCCAGCATGTCACTACAACAACATCACCTGGCTGTGACACAGCAAGTGAATTGGGATAGTTGTCCAGTTGCACAGTACGCAGGCAGCTGAGGGAGGTTGTGCACCACACCTTGAGTGACTTGTCGTCAGAGCACGACACCAGGTGCTGCTCGTCCTGAGTCAGGGCGATGCGATTGACGCTGGCAGTGTGCTCCCTCAGGGTGTGTGTGTGTGTGTGAGGGTGCTGATGTCCCACACACGGATGGTCTTGTCCCATGACCCGCTGAAGATCCTCGTGCCCGACACAGCAATGCTGACAACAGCATCGCTGTGACCCTCCAGCACTGTGGCGCTCGGTGTGCCCTTCAAGTCCCACACACGCACTTTGCCTTTGTTGTCTCCAGACACGAGACGTTCGCAGCGTGTCCACGCTGCACTCCACACGCTGGTGTCGTCGTGGTGCAGGAAGCACACCTCCTCCCAGTTTGATGTCAGCCACACGCAGATGGTCCCGTCACGAGTGCACGTTGCCAACCACGTCCCACAGACTGAGAAGGTAGTGCAACTAACATGATTCTCGCCGCGTGTTAAGTCCGCCACCACATCAGCGGTGATGGTGTCAAACACAGTGATGTGTCCGTTGTAGTAACCCACAGCACACAGCGTCCCACACCTCGACAGTGTGATACGGGATACCTTCTCGCCATGCGTCGATGAGTAGACTGCGGGAGCCTTGATGTTGGGCCAGCGTGGGACGAGCTTGACAGCACCCCCGTCCTCCAGACCCGTGTCGGCAACACGCTGTGCATCGTCCAGCTCCTCCTCACACCCTTCGATGTGTGCTGCCACGTTCTCAGCCTCACGGGCTGCGTTGTTGATAGAACCCGGGAACATCTCGTTGAGCGCATCCGCCTTCAGCCCGACCACGGTCCCGTCTTCCGGAACACCGACGACACAGCTGTCACCGGTCCCCGTGTGACGCACAGTCACATCCACGGTGGGGCCGTCCATCCCTGTGGTGGGGGTCGTTGGGAGGTGGTGAGGTGTGTTCGAGATGTTTGTCGGGTCGCAAGCTTGCACACAACATCACAGTTCCCACAGTTGGGTGCGGAAGAACTATCAGAAGGCAACCTCTACTTCGCAGCCACAACAGTAACGATGAAACTCTAATTGCACGCTTCCACACACGAAACCTGTTCCTTGCATGGTGCTGCCATACTCTTGCTGCTGGGTTCGACACCTGCGGGCTCTGTGGGGTTGGTGGCGAGCACCTTCTCCACGACTGGGCCCCCCTCCGCCGCGATGCCCCCCTCCAGGGACCCACCCACAGCACCCGGGGTCGCAGCTGATTGCACCGGGCAGGCCGTGACGCGACGCCGCTTCGACGCGCTCTGTGGTGGAGTGCCCGGCTCCGCTGCAGGGGGCGTCACGCACCTCCCCTTCTTCGGGCCGCTCCCAGGCATGGTGTCGAGGGGAGGCTGTGGGAAGCGGGTCGTGTGGTGCGCCCCACACGCCCTGCTGCGGTGGTGGCGGTGTTCGGCAAGGCATCACGACCCCTCCTCCACACCCCACACCCGCCTCCTTTGTGAGACACGCACTGGCCTCCCCCCCTCCGTGACTCGTTCGCCCCCCTTCCGACGATGCAAGAAAACTGTTGCTGCAAGTCGTAGAAAAACAAGCACACACAGGGAAGTCGCCATCTCTACTCTCATGTTATTGGTTTATTTCTGTGTACAGATACACACTGCTGATTCGCTTGTCGGGTGGGGGGGGGGGGGGGGGCAGGCTTGCCGTATACGTAGGATTTATCGGCTGGAACGTATATATACGTATATATACGTACAGGCAGTATACGCCGTAACGTATATATACGCTCCTATACTTTGGTAAGGCGACCTCTCAGTGTTCACCCCCCACCAGCGGTGCTGGGAACAGGGTTCCGAGGATTCCTATATTCGCCCCAGGCAGTTCCCAAGGAACGGTGACGAGTATCTACGGGGTTTTGTTTAGAGCTCTGTGTGAAGCCAGTTGTTGAGGGCTTTTCATACCCTCCTCACCCGCATCCTTCGGCATCCTTGCAGCGAAGCTGCACGTTCTCCAGTCCGGAACGTCTGGCGCGTTCGCAGGTTGTGCATCAGTACCACAAAGGGAGGGGTCTGGGGGGCGGTGCCCCCCAGCCGCCGGAGGCCACGGTAGTGAACATCTGCTGTTCCTTGCGGGCGACAGATGTGATTCTGTACGGCTGCATCCGCCTTCCTGGGGTCGTCTGGTTCCATTGCCTGAATCCAAATTGCTGCGCGAGGATATGGCCCGTGACAGGCACAAGGCATGTCACAAGAGACGTCCTTCGCATCAGTGCCTGGCAGCACGGCGAAGGCTACCTAGCCCACCTAGCGTGGGTCGATGGAAATGAATCAGGGGACCCAAAAAAGGTGTTGATGGTTCGATAGTTAGTAACAGGCCTGACTGTACCGGCACCCCTGGGAGTTGGGGGTCTCATCTGAACGTATATACCGTAAACGGAAAAAGGGTGGACCGTAAAAATGTTCCAAGTTCCCAAAAAAAGGCCAAACGTTCCATCTTTTTTACGGTCCACCATTTATTGGGACTGAATATGGAAAAGACAATGCGTTTTTCCAGGGTAAAAGATAGGGTTCCGGGCTGCGCGCCGAAAACCGGGGGTAATCGGGGGTAAAATTTCAGCCATTTCCCCAACTGGAAGGGCTTCCCTTCCCACAACCCCACCCCACCCCACGCCACTCAACTGGGATGGGCAGGGTGGCTCCTCTGCGGGGGCCGCTGCCAGGTCCGAGAGGAGCGCGCTCCTTCTTGGCGCCAACGCGAAGGAGCCAGTCGATGAGAAAGGCGTTCGGGAGAGCGCGGTGGTGTTGAAAGCACCGCAGGTTGCCCTTGCAGACTTGGTTCTGGACAGGCACAGGCCACATGGGGGGTCTGGGGGGCGGAGCCCCCCAGCCGCCGGAGGCCACGGTAGTGAGCATCTGTTCCTTGTAACCGTACGATTCTGTGAGCTGCCTGCATCCTCCCGGGTGGTCTGTATTCCATCCCCAATTGACCTCAAAGGGTGTTGGATATAAGACAGGCAGACGGCACAGGGGGGTCTGGGGGGCGGAGCCCCCCAGCCGCCGGAGGCCACGGTAGCGAACAGCTGATTCTGCTCCATAGTCGCACGCCGCATGTAGTCAACGTGCACCTTGTGCTCAACAGGTTCATCGGGCTAACCCTGGGGCAGGGCACTGTGCTCTTGCCCCCGGCCTCCTCTGGCCAAAAAGTACCCTGGAATAGTACCCGGACAGAATCTCAGAAAAATCCCGGTGGAAAAAAAAAAGAGGCACCCCCGGTTTTTCGGGGCAAAATCTCAAAAACCGGGGCTAAGCCCCGTTTTTCGTAACAGTATCTTAAACACTGGTTTTTCGCCCGCGGGCTGGTGGGTTGCGGGGCGCGGACTGCGGCCTCCACGCCGCAGACACCCACACGTAGGCCTCCCGACCTCCCAGCTTTGGACCCTCCCTCCACCACCGCAACCAACACCAGCAAGAGAAGCAAGTCCTCCCTGCGTGTGGAAAAGGCACGATCACCACCACTCACCTCGAGACTCACCCACCACCACACCTCGAGAAGTGTAGTACCATGCAAGGAGCATTCCGGTAGAAGTAAAAGTAGAACCTGCTGCACGAGCCCACAAAAGCAGCCACAGTACGGCAGGGCGCGCAGACAGAAGCTGAGACCACCGGGCTCCCTCCAGATGTAAATTCGTGAATCAGTGCCCGGAAAATTAAGGGAAATCGTACTCCTTTAGTGTAGTACACCCTGCAGTAACTGTGGGAGAACAGTTCCCGGACGATGGTGAGCGCACACTCTGTGCTGAGGCCCTGTGGTGTTAATCCTGCAGCTTCAGTCGTACGATTTCCTTGGTTCCTTCGCGACTTCGTCGCGAAGGAACTCGTAAAAAAAAACCGCCAAGTCCACGATCCCAACCGTAAAATAGGTGGACCGTAAAAATGTTCCAAGTTCCGGAAAAATCCCATTTGTTCCATCTTTTTTACGGTCCACCTATAGTCACGGTATGGTGACGATCGGTCCAATTAAATCCACGATCGTGAAAAAAAACGATCGTTTTAATTGGAGGCTAATTGGACGATCGTGAAAAAAATATTCCAATTATTCCCACGATCGTGGGCGATCGTGGCTAATTGGTCGAAGATTTCCCTCCAGTGCCCACCTATCTCTGCAGTCAACCATGTGATGGACCACAGTTCTTCCGGGTATCGAGCCCTCTCTGCAGGGTCGGCTGTCAAGCAGGCTAACTCCTGGGCCTTGAGAGCCCCGTGGTTGGCCTGGAGTACGGCCTGGAGCTGTGTAGGACGGCTCCCGGTGGGAGCTGTTTCAACCGGTAGTCAGCGGTTCGACTTTTTCGCCCGCTGTTGGATACAGGGGGCTACGGGGTGATCGTCAGTGCATTTTGGTGCATTTCCCAAGGAAACTAGGTGAAAACTGACGAAGAATAACGAGGCATACCGACCAGCGAAGACCCCTCTATTTTCAGCTCAAGTTCACCCCAAATTTTCCTGAGTTTGGATATCCCTGGATTGATACCGCTGAATGGCTGAACACGCGAGCCGCTGAAGTTAGAGCCTTGTTGGATGAGGCCAGTCCCTTCACAAAGCCGCATCCCACTGGCCGATATTGTATACGTTCCCCAACCCAGAGGTGATCAAGCTTCGGTAGAGCTTGGTACTGCAGAGCTGAGCACCCGCTGAACGCTGAACGGTTACCGTTCCGCCTGATGATATTAGAGCCTTGGTTCGGGTGCCACACCTGAAACCAGTGGCTTGGTTGGCTGTGAGTGCATCAGCTTCCCCCGCTGTTCCATCTGATTTTGATCTGGGTTTGGGCGCAACCGGGATTTTCAGCCATTGGATGAGACCATTCCCGGATCATTCCATCAGCCAATAGTAAGCACATTCCGAATCCCAGGGCGTGCCCTGGTAGAAGTGTCGGGGATGCTCCTCTGGAGTTACTCCGGAGCACACCGGGCACTGGTAGCGATGTTTGGCGGCTTTGACCGGTGGCTGGAAAATACCCTGGTGCCCCTGAAAAGCGGTGCTTTTTCGCAGTGTTACGACATGGAGTGGGGACGTAGCCCTCTCTTCTGGAGGCCAATGTGGCGCAGTCTCCGAGACACAATAATGAACCGTGTCATTGACGCCTTCATCTTCCAAGAATCAAGTAACTGGGCGCCTGGGCCACAGCAGGTGAATGTACGCACCCTCCGGAGCCGGAAGGAGGTGGTGGCACCGGAGGCCTCCGGGGGCTGATAGCCGTGGTTCTGGGTGCCTCCCTTCGACCCTGCAGTCTCTAATCCTATGATATCACGTCACGGCGACTACCTGAGCAAAGTTGTTTCAAACCCCACCTCTTGGATCACCAGCAGTTTTATGGGGTTGTATGGCATTGACCAATGAACAACTATGCGGTTGGTGTATCATTCTGGCAGAGGGACAACTTCCCCGTGATGTGTCCATGTGACATTCGCGCACGATGCCATGTGCCGGACTCATCACACCGTCGCCTTATTGGACGAATCGACATCACGGGTAGATATCCCTGTGGCATCGGTCAATACCAGGTTGGGCGATGGGCAAATTACTCGTCTCCGAGACTAAACAGAGACATCGTGGTCTTAGGCACATGACCACACTCCGTTCTTTTCCCACCATATTGATGTACTCATCTGAATCAGTCCGATGACGATCCGACATCAATACCAGCCCAGATTTGCACCATGTAACGTGTGCAGTAACCATGTAACATTGTCTGCCGACGGAGTTGTGCACAACAACTGACGGCAGAGCGACAACAAAACCACCACCCGAGCGAACCCATCCTGGTTGTCGAGTTTTGTGCAATAGGTGTTCCCCTTCGTCTCCGGGATCCCTCCCTGCGAGGGTGAATGTCCTGTCGTGCAACCGGTTGGTCGCAGATGGGGATGGGGAGTTCTTCCCGGTTCTCTCTGCGGCATGGCCTCCGCCGGATTTCAACCTCCACATCGGGGACCAGATCTACGCAGACTCTGTCGCAGATGCGGCGAGGGATTCTGCAAAACGCCACGGGAGGCCCTCCCCGGGGCATACGGACTACCTCCGTGCCTACAGGGAGGCATACCTTACGACCTGGACTAACCCAGACTTCTCTCTCCTCCTCCGCTCTGCATCAAACATCCTGCTGGCGGACGACCACGACATCATCTCCAACCTCAACGGGGAGAAGTGGCGCCCTCCAACAGCCACAGCATCACTCCCTACACCCCGGAGGCTGTGCAGGCCGCAGCGGTGTGGCTCGATGGGGGTTTGCGGTATCTCCGGTGGACTATGTGTAGTCGTGAATACCACCGATACCTGGGACTCCCGTGGTTAAGCCCCCCCCTGGAGGCGATTTTCGGGGGGGCTTATACACGGGGGGTCCCAGGTACATCGATGCACTATAGACCGTACCTACGTAGCTCCACACGGTTTTCAGGGGACCACGGTGGGTATGTATTGGCAGGATATGGTTCCTATTGGCCTCCGAAACCCGCACGGGTCGGGAATTTTGGACTGGCTGGTAAGAACCACAACCACCCGAGTCAGTCTTGGCTGTGTCTGCTGCATGATGTCACATGAACTCTAAGGATTTCCGAAGGAAAATTCCCTCCAATTATTCCAATTAGCTAATTGGAGCCACGATCGTGGCGATCGTGGTTTTTTTCCCCACGATCGTGGAAAAAAGTTAATTGGAGGCTAATTGGAGGCTAATTGGACCGATCGTCACCATACCGTGTATAGTACGGTTCACCTTTATTACGGTCCACAATATTTCCGTTTACGGTATACGTACACGGTGGACTCCAGCGGGGGTAGGGTAACCCTTTTCGGGAGTCTCAACTAGCGGGAGTCTCGGACTCCCACTAGCGGGAGTCTTTAGCCTAAATTAGCTGGAAAATAGACTCCCGCTAGCGGGAGTCTCCAGTACATACTGCAGAAAAAGACACCCTCTCAGACTCCCGCTCCCAGACTCCCGCTAGGGTGGCTGGAGTCCACCGTGTATATATACATATACCTGGGACCCCCCGTGTATAAGTCCCCCCCCCTTACCCCCGTGTTTAAGTCCCCCCCTGGGGGTCTGGCAGGGGGGGGACTTAAACACAGGGGGACCTAAACACGGGGGGGGGGCTGGTCTGGAGGGTCATCAGGTGGCCCCTAGGCCCTCCAGGTGCTGTCAGAGTCGAAAAGTGGGGTGCGAAAAGTCCATCCGGACCGGAATTACTCCCCTACGACAGCAGAGGAAGAGGTCTTCTTGGTCTCCACTGTGCCACCCCCGTGTTTAAGCCCCCCCTGTGTTTAGGTCCGCCCCCCCCGTGTTTAAGTCCCCCCCGGCCGAAAATCGCCTCCAGGGGGGGGACTTAAACACGGGGGGTCCCAGGTACGTCTTATACGTATATCGCAAGCCTGGGGGGGGGGGGGCATAGCAAAAACGGGGGTTGGGGGAGGGGGGTGGGGGATGGTTAAGTGTTGAAATTCAGGGAAGTCGCCATCTCTGTAGTCCTCCCTTGACTCCCGAGTCGCACCGAAGGTGCGTAAACATGCCCTGCAGGCGCTTCGTGAGGGAGAGGGGTCAGGGGAGGGGGTGTGGATCCGTCGGCAGAGAGAGCCTCTTCGCATCTCAGATGCAGCGTCACACAGCTGCCTCCAAACAGTGCACGGGTCAGAGAGTGCTGTGCTGCAGAGGCTAGGAAGCAACACGGTGCAAACTCCTGCAAATGGGTGAAGCACAGGAGAGCATCACAACGCAAACCCGCAATTCACCTCGGGAACACCGTCTCCCATGCCGGTGGCCAACAGGCCGCCCAGCTCCAAGGAAGGATCTGGAGAAGCTCGCCGGGCACCTGCGGGAGCTCGGGCGCGACCCCACCAGCCGCCACCAGACTCCACCATGCAGGGCGATGACGCGGCATGGCAGGTCCTGCGCGCGCCTCCTGCAGGACCAGGACTGCCACCGGCTGGAGGCCCAGCTGCTGAGCCAGCACAGCAGAGCGAGATGGAGCAGCGGATGGGGCAGCGGCAGCAGGGGCACCTGGGCCTGACCGAGCAGCTGCTCGAGGACCGCCTGCGCCTCCAGGGGGAGCAGCACGCCGAGCAGGCGGCGCTGCTCGAGGCCCAGCTGCGCAGCCAAGCGCAGACGTGCTGCAGATGCAGCGCACGTGGGACTGCCTCGGCCGCCAGGAGGGGCAGCTGGAGGTGCAGGGGGCCTGCTCCTCCAAGGGCGCCCCACCACTACGCCCTCCGCCCAAGCAACGGCAATCACGCAATAGGGAGATCGCAGGGTTACTTACGAGACGCTGCGCTGAGGGTGAAACGGGAGACACTCACAGCGGTAGCGGTATTCGATGTGAAGAGCCACCTCCCGCAGGGGCTGAAGGAGACGCAGCCCTTCGTGTCCACCTCCCCTAGACATTCACCTGTGCTGAGGCGGTACAGCTTCGCGCCGGAAAAATCCGTCACAGCAACAGCATCACCTGGCTGAGACACAGTGAATGAGTAGAGATCTTCGTCCAGTTGCACAGTACGCAGGCAGCTGAGGGAGGTTGTGCACCACACCTTGAATGACGTGTCACCAGAGTATGACACCAGGTGCTGCTCGTCCTGAGTCAGGTCGAAGTCGCCGCCAGGCTCATCCAGGGTGTGTGTGTGTGTGAGGGTGCTGATGTCCCACACACGGATGCTGTCAGCTGATCCGCTGAAGATCCTCGTGCCCGACACAGCAATGCTGTGAACAACCTTGTTGTGACCCTCCAGCACTGTGGCGCTCGGTGTGCCCTTCAAGTCCCACACACGCACTTTGCCCGCGGAGTGTCCAGACACGAGACGTCCGCAGTGTGTCCACGCTGCACAGGTCACCCTGATGTTGTTGTGGTGCAGCATGCACACCTGCTCCCAGGTTGAGGTCAGCCACACGCAGATGGTGCCGTTATCACAGCACGTCGCCAACCACGTCCCACAGACTGAGAAGGGTGAGCAATAAATACACTGCTCGCTGTGTGTTAAGTCCGCCACCACAGCAGCGGTGCTGGTGTCAAACACAGTGATGTGTCCTTCGGAGTAACCCACAGCACACAGCGTCCCACACCTCGACAGTGTGATGCAGGACACCTTCTCGCCATGCTCAGTGGTGTAGACTGCGGGAGCCTTGACTCTGGGCCAGCGTGGGACGAGCTTGACAGCACCCCCGTCCTCCAGACCCGTGTCGGCAACACGCTGTGCATCGTCCAGCTCCTCCTCACACCCTTCGATGTGTGCTGCCACGTTCTCAGCCTCACGGGCTGCGTTGTTGATAGAACCCGGGAACATCTCGTTGAGCGCATCCGCCTTCAGCCCGACCACGGTCCCGCCTTCCGGAACACCGACGACACAGCTGTCACCGGTTCCGCTGTGACGGACAGTCACATCCATGGTGTTGAATTCGTTTCCCCCTTTCGACTTGCACGCGGAAACAAACTGCAAAGCCTTCCTGGAGAGTGTGGTGACATGTGCCGTGTGTGACGGGGGCATGGGGACCAGAGCCAGCTTGCCCCACAGTGCCCCACCCGGATACTACCTCCGTGTGGAGGCAACACTGCGTGAGGGCGGCCCCAACAGGGCCATCTCGGTGCAACAGACAGCGGACGTTATTACGCAGTCTGGAAAACCGGTTTCTGCCATGCTCTTCCGACAAGGTGATGTGGTCACGTCTTGGTGGGGCAGGAGAAGGGGACACGAGAGACTGCCGACGGCAGGCGGTGTTAGACGCCGTGGAGAGTCTTGACATCGCATTTCCACTGACACAGGCGTGCTAATGCAACGGTGATTACACGTTCTCCTTTGGCCACCCTGCCCAGCAACTGCAAAAGGGAGATCCGGACGGCCTTTTGTTGAGCGCACTCCTGTGTCAAGCCTGTGGAAGCCCTGTGAAGCGGCATGTGGCAAAGTGTGATCCAAATGCACGACATACTGTAGGACAGGCTGAGGGAGGGAAGGGGGTCAAGGCTTGTCATCAGGCATGTGGGGAGCGGGTCTGCTGGAAATGCATTCATCAACACTGTTCTCAGGTGCGCATTGCAAGGGCGGAGAGAGGGTGGGGAGACAGGTCACGGTGTCAATCGTTTGCCCTCTTCTCATCCCAGATCATCTCAGAGGCAACCGCACACACAGCTGGCTCCAAACAGTGCACGGGTCAGGCCGTGCTGTGTTGCAGAGGCAAGAACGCAAGCTCGTGCAAAAGAGCTGCACACAAGGCAGAGGAGAGGAGGGGTGGGGGCAGAGGCTGTCCGGAAGCACCGCTGTGCTGCAGATGCTACGCAACTAGCCACAAGGTGAGCACCGCAGGTGGCGCTGTGAGGCAAGAAAGCAGGCCGGTGCAAGAAAACAGGACATCGCACTCAGGGTGAAACGGAAGACACGTCAAGCACAGAGATACGAGTGTTGTCGTTCGTTCCTGTGAGGACCCACCTCCCGCAGGGGCTGAGGGCAACACGGATACCCTCTGAGTCCACCTTCCCCAGGCACTCTCCTGTGCTGAGGCGGTACAGTGTGGTGAGACTAGAGGTGTTGATGGCAACAACATCACCTGGCTGTGACACAGCAAGTGAGGTGGGATAGACGTCCAGCTGCACAGTACGCAGGCAGCTGAGGGAGGTTGTGCACCACACCTTGAGTGACCTGTCACAAGAGCAGAACGCCAGGTGCTGCTCGTCCTGAGTCAGGGCGATGCCGGTGACCGAATTCGCGTGCTCATCCAGGGTGTGTGTGTGTGTGAGGGTGCTGATGTCCCACACACGGATGGTCGTGTCACCTGACCCGCTGAAGATCCTCGTGCCCGACACAGCAATGCTGAAAACAACATCGCTGTGACCCTCCAGCACTCTACTGTCATGTTATTGGTTTATTTCTGTGTACAGATACACACTGCTGATTCGCTTGTCGGGTGGGGGGGGGGGAAAAAAAGGGGGAAAGAACCATATCAAAAGACATAGCAAAAACGGGGGTTGGGGGAGGGGGGGGGGGGGGGGGAAATGGTTGAGAAAAAACATACATCAGGGGTGGGGGCGTTCTGTTATGGTTTTTGTTTCATTCGTGTGTTCGTTCTGAAGACAAGATAATGGAAACAAAAGGGAAAACAGGCATGCCCCTCACCACTCAGCGTATCTGCAGAGCCATGTGCACGTACGTACACTCTGGGTACACATCGCCGCTCTGCCTTGGGAACAGAGAATGGGGTTTAACACGCTGAACTCCTTTGTGTAAACACCATTGGGTAGGCGGTCACATTCTCAGGTTCCGGGGGGAGGGGGGGGGGGGAAATTCGTTTTAGAAAACAAAATATTCATCACGTTCCGTCACGTCCGTCAGCATACACACTCACCTCACACATCCGTATACACTAAACGCTTCATCTCTTGTTCAAGCCTTCATCATCACGTGGTCGTAGCTCACCCCACGCGGCACTCACTTGGCATATAGTCAAGTGGTTCCGTCAGGCTCTGGTTCTGTTCCATTACCAGGCTCCCCTGACTGCGATTGTGAGACCTCCGTTCTGTCCGTCTCTGATTTCCCTGGTGGCCCCGTCTCCCGCTCACCATCCACCCCTTCACCACCCGTCTGAGACAGAAAAATATCAGGGGAGGCAGGCACCGAGGGCGATATCTGTGCCGGAGGGGCACCCAACAACAAGGGAAGTTCCACAGCAGGTTCCGTGGCTGACGCCTGTATCTGAGAGCCGCTCACTACCGAGGCAGGTTCTGCACGCTGCCTCTTTGATTGCGGCCCCTTGGGCTTTGGCGTCACCCGATCCTCCGGGAGAATGACTACAAGGGCTGAAGAAGTCGCAGCCACTGTATCAAGTTGCGGTTGGCTTTCAAACAGGTCCTTCGACTCTTCACTCGTTTCGTCACTGCCACTCACTTCGTCTCGTTCCCTCTTCTTCTGGGCCGTATGAACAACTAATTGCCCTTGCTCAGGCTTCGGTTGCAACAAACGGGGTTGGTCCGTCCCTTGCACCCGTGCTGGGGCGTCCTGCGACTGTATTTGCAGCTGCTTGTTCTCAGACACCTCCAACGCTGACTGCAGGGACAATACCAAGTTGTTTTGTTGCACGATGAAATCCTTCTGCCGCGCCATTTCTTTCGCCATGGTCATGCCTTGGCGCAGCTGGTGCTGCACCTGCTTAACCAACATGGCCTTATCCTGATTCTGTTGTTCGTGTAGGCCCTCCTGGATCTGCATATGTTGCTCCTGCATCCCCAGTTGGTCACGGAGTGCCTTCTCATTTTGCATGCTCGCCGACACGTGAAATTCCAAAAGCATCTTATCTTGCTGTGTACCTTTCAAAGCATTCTCTGTCTGTTCAAGTAAGCGCTGTTGGGATTCTCCCTGAGACGAGTAGCTGCGGGCCTTGGACTCCACACGTTGCAGTTCCTGGGTGAGGACCGCTTTTTCGTGGGTCGCCTGTGCCATCAACGCTTCTACCTCCGCCTCTCTTTCAACACCAAGCTCTTTCATAAAAGCCAACGCAGAGTCTTGCTTATGGAGCTGTCCCTTTAACACGGCCATCTCCTGTCGTTGTTGATTCAAACGGTCCGCTTTGGCCTGTGCCTCGTTCGCCACCTTTTCCTTCTCCTCATTCACCCTCTTTATCTCACTCTCTGCCTTTGCCAAAGCTTTCTCCTTCTCCACGACTGACCTCTCATGATCCTCTGCTGCTCTTTTTTGCTCTGCCTCTCGCACCTCTATCGCCTCTTGGAGTTCCTTCCGGCATAGACTGACGAGCGTCTTCGTTTGCTCCTCGGTCCGATACCTATCAAGGACTTCCGTGATTTCACTACACAAAGCAAAACGTGCTAGGGCTTCTTCTTCCACAGCATGCGCCCGCTCTGCACTTTCCTCCATTTCCAAAGTCCTGCGTTCCAAAGTCAGGTATTCCTCCCCGCGCTGCTGGGGTGGTTCCTGTGGTTCATTCAAAACAATGGCACTCTTGGGGACGGTGGCATCCTGCAGCTTTTGCATTATGTCTTCCGTGTTTCCCGTGAGCCCAGGTTGTTGTGTGGGAGATACATATACTTCTGGCGAGTTGGGCATGCTAACCTTCTCCTCCTGAGGGGCATCCTTATCACAATACACGAGGATGGTCGACTCCTTCTCAAGGAAACCCCTGAAGGCATCCATTTCCTCAGCTGTGTTGGCCACAGTCACGGTGTTGTCGTCAAACAAGGCCATGGCATCCGTGCCACAGCTGATAAAACGGTAATGGCCTCCGTGCGGGGTATTTCCTCTGTGCAGGACTGCACCCGTGAGGCGGTACCTTGTAAAGGAAGGCTTCCCTCCGTTATTTCCACTCGACATCAGCAAGTCCGTGTCAATGTTGATCGCTCGAGTCTTGCGCTCATACATGACACCGTTGCCAACTCTGAGTGTTTTGAAGCGCCAGAGTCGTATAAACAAGTGTGTCGGGAGAGATGTGATTTGCACCGACTTTGTCGCCCGTTGTTTGTTTGGGGCACACATTTCGCACTCGTAATTAAGCACTTCTTCAGGCATCAGGCTTTCGCAAATTCTGTCGGCCAAAGTCACACCTGTTTTCCCGGGGTTGTTGAGTGGGACTGACAGTAGGGACAACTGTTCCTCCCTCCCCGTGACCTTCTTGCAATTTTGGCATGCCATGCTTGTGAATGTCCTCACTTCAGGGATCCATGACTGTACTGTCGGTTGGTCCATCGTCCTGAGGTGTTCATTCAGCATTCTCCATTCTGCTTCCAGTGTTGGGACAACCCCCAGACAATACGCTTCATCCGCGCAATGCTGCTCCCTTGTCTGGAACATACTGTGGATGGCTGTTTGCAACACGGACACTGAATGATCTGTGCGACTCCTGGTGTACATGGAGTACAATCCCATGAGTATGGGGGTTAGGCCGAGTCCGTTTGAAACAAACTTGCATGCACTGCCTAGGGTAGCTGGAAGTACCGAGTGTGCGAGCATCTGGTACAGTGCTCCCAGGTAGCAAGTATTTCCCTCATTGACAACACCCCACGACAACGTATTGCTGTGCAGTACCTTCATACTTATCGTGCTCTTCCCCAAAACTGGAGGCTGTTGTGAGGGGACGGGTGGAGAGAGGGGAGGAGAGGAGGAAGAGGAAGAGGAAGACAACGGTACGGAAGGGGAGGAGGTAGAGAAGAGAGGGACAAAAGAATCACTTTCACTCTTGCGTTGGTTCGCACTTCCAGTAGGCTTCACATCCGCCCCTTGCGGTGCGGGGTCTGTGTGGGTGTCCGAAGGGCTGATATCCACACACTTTCCTCTCAATGGCATGTCTCGGGTTGGTTTTGCCCACACATACTCCCGTAGCTTGGGGAGAGGGTGTTTGCGATAGTGTCTGTCCACAGCAGTATCAAACAGGCGCTCCATTTTTGCCATTGCAGATGGAGCCACACAAAACAACCTTCGTGTAGTTCTGTACCAAGCACTACGCAATTCGTACGGCTTCCATCCCCGTCCGAGGAGGCGCCGCAAAATCAGCTCTGCTTCAACCTTGAAATCATCCAGGCTGTTGCACATACCCGCAGACCGTATCAACTGTGACACCAAAATACCCCTTCCTTGGCTTTCTGGTGCTGCACTTGTTCGACAAGTATATTTATTGGGTGTATAGGTTACCCAGTCACTCTCTTTATTGAATACTGACATACGGACACGTGTCTTCGTGTCTTCGGGGTCATCGGCGTATCTCTGCCAACGGTTCCTACCCCCCAGAAACACACAATCGTCTTTCTGCCTTGTTGTGTCCTCAGAGGTCATCCCGTAGACCTTGTCAGGGATGTCCGCTCCAAGGGTAAAAACGTCATCAATAAATCTGAAGAACCCATTATACTCCTTTTGCTTTTTAATGGGGAGCTTATCGATATAGCGCATTTCCTTACTTGCGCAAAAAAGGTTTGCCAGGTCCGGGCTGGCATTTCCACCGGTCGGGATGCCCTTCTTCTGGTGGAGGACGAACTCGCCATTTTTGATGAAGCTGTTGGTCACAGCTAGTCTCACTAACTCTTTGACTTCATCACTGTTGTACGCAAGTGTTCTATCATCCCCCCGCCCTTCCTTCCAGCGGAAGGCCTTTTTCTTTCTTTTTTTGGCCTTCGTCTCTCGCGCCAAAAACCTGCCACCCTTCGCCGCAAACGCCTGTTCCACACACCAGGAGACACCCTCAATTACCGCCTCTTGATCCAAAGACGTGTACATAGAGGTAAAGTCTTTTGTTTTTGGCGTGGCTTTTTTTACGGTGTCGTAGTTCATTTTCATGTACTTCGCCACCTCATCGTAACTCTCCACAACAAAAAACCGTTTGACACCACATTTCCTCCTGTGTGTTTCATCCTCATCACTCAACGTGCGGATGACCATCTTTAGCAGCCCTGACAATTCTGTGTGTATGCCTGTTGCAATACCCACAGTTGGCTGATTCACCTTACTCTCTTTCTGTTTCTTTTTTCTCTCCATTTTCTCCCCTTCCGTCTCATCTCTGTTATCTCCACTTAAACCAGCAATTCCCCTCAGCGTGGGGCCTTTTTCCACCGGCTTATGGATCTTCAGAGACCCATACAAATACGGGAAACAATCTCCAATTTGCAGCTGGCGTTCATCACACTCTCTCTGCAAGCGGTTGAGAATTTGCTTCTCCGTTTCCTTTGCCGTTTCGAAAGTCCCTGTTGTTGCGCTGAGCTGTTCCCGTAGCCAATGTCTGTAAAAGTGTTTACAGATCGCCCCAAAGTCATGGGACGACTTGTCTACACTACACAACACAACATCCTCCTGGACTTTTTTAAGCTCGGCCGTATCTATACGGTCGGCCCCCTCAACAGGTGGTAGCGCTGCAAACTCGTTTCGCAACGCTGTCAGCAAGACCTTACGGAATTCCGCTGTTTCCTCCTTCTCCCCAAAGGTTTCCACAAAATCCGAAAGAACCTCGCTTGCCTTTTCGCACCCCTGTTGCAAGTCACCAGACAGACGATATTTCCTTCCCTTGTTCAACAACTCCCTAAAGCCCTCGGAAATCCCCGACATTGTTTGGGCCACAGTGAACAAATGCCCTGTGTGTGGCTGGTCCGGGGATCTGTACTTCTGACACGGACAGTTCTCATGCTCAGGAAGCACCCCCTCCGCTGCCAATCCTAAACTCTCTTTCGTACAGTTTTGGATGAGACAATACAGCGGCGGGCCCTGGCTCAGGGACACCATCGTATTTGCCAGCCGATCCTTATCCGGGCAAGCCTGCACCACTTTCTCATCCCTCAGGAGACGCTGGAGCTTCAGGCCATCCATCGCAGGGTGAGAAAACTTGACGCTGAGGAATTCCTTTTTAGATTTAGGCTTTTCCTTCTTCTTAGCCTTCAATCTTTCCTGCAAACGTTCCTCCAAGCATTTCACATTTTTTGGCAGAGTCTCCCTCTTTACGTGCTGTGTCAGCCACGCGAGTAGACGAAGTTGGCAAGACCCTCCAGCACTGTGGCGCTCGGTGTGCCCTTCAAGTCCCACACATGCACTTTGCCATTTATGTCGCCAGAAACCGGACGTCCGCAATGTGTCCACGCTGCAGTGTGCACCATGGTGTTGTGGTCCAGCATGCAGACATGCTCCCAGTTTGATGTCAGCCACACGGAGATGGCGCCGTCACACGCGAATGTCGCCAACCACGTCCCACAGACTGAGAACGCCGTACAATTAATAATAGTGCTGCCGTGAGTTAAGTCCACCACCACAGCAGCGGTGATGGTGTCGAACACAGTGATGTGTCCGTTGTAGTAACCCACAGCGCACAGCGTCCCACACCTCGACAGTGTGATGCAGTAGATATTGCCGCCATGCTCAGTGGTGTAGACTGCGGGAGCCTTGACTCTGGGCCAGCGTGGGACGAGCTTGACAGCACCCCCGTCCTCCAGACCCGTGTCGGCAACACGCTGTGCATCGTCCAGCTCCTCCTCACACCCTTCGATGTGTGCTGCCACGTTCTCAGCCTCACGGGCTGCGTTGTTGACAGAACCCGGGAACATCTCGTTGAGCGCATCCGCCTTCAGCCCGACCACGGTCCCGCCTTCCGCAACACCGACGACACAGCTGTCTCCGGTATCGGCATGACGAACAGTCACATCCATAATGATACTGATTCTGCTTTCGCGTTCCCTGAGACACGTTCCCCTGTGTCACAGCAAAGGCTTCTGTCTGGGGAGTGTGGGGATGTGTGCAGTGTGGGGCGCTGGGGAGTGTGGTAGGGGCTGGCAATACTGTTTTATTTTCTGTTGTAGGTACCGTGGATTTTTTTCTGGGGCACTTTTTCCCACGTCTTCGCTACTCCAACAAAACCCTTTGAATTCAGCTGAAAATCTAATAATTCCTGGGTGTGGGTGTCCCTGGGGCCGAAACAATGGTGTTTTAGGCAAAAATTGCCGCGATTTCCGTCTTGTACCAGGCACAGGGGTGCCGGTTCTTGGCAGTTTTTGCGAATTAAAATTCAACAAACGGGCAGCCTCAAATTACTGCGAGCTCCTGCTAGCTCTAACGGATTCCGTAGAGTGATCCTTGGTGGGGTAGTGTTTTCGACAATGCGAAATTTCATCCGGAAATAATTGTATCCACGGTCTCCCCTGGTCACCTTGCCAGGCCCTAGAGTGTGGGGATGTGGGGCAAGGAACCCTCTGCATGTTGGACAACACGACACAGTGCCCCCCTCCCCCTGACCCCCACCTCCTCGTGTCTGCAGATGTGGCCCTGCTGAGTGCAGTCGGAACCCCACACACCCTTCGCACCCCTCCCTCCCCAGCACTGCGGGCACGCTTACAGCCTACGGGAGACAGAGAAGGGCACAGACATGGGTGGGGATGGACGGGGTTGTGCGAGGTTGGGGGGGCTTCGTGAGGGAGGGGAGGGGGTGTGGGGCAGTCTGCAGAGAGAGCACTGCGTCAGTCCATTTGCCCTCTTCTCGTCTCAGATGCAACCGCATCTGCTGCCTCCAAACAGTGCACGGGTCAGGGGGGGTCAGAGAGTGCTGTGCTGCAGAGGTAAGAAAGCAACACGGTGCAAAACCACGGCAAGCACGCAAGGTGACGAGACACAGTGCACTCAGGGTGAGACGGAAGACACATCACTCACAGCGACAACATCGACCTCTGATTCGCAGTCCGTTGTTCTGAAGACCCACCTCCCGCAGGGGCTCAGGGAAGCACCAGAACACACTACCCCCAGATACTCACCTGTGCTGAGGCGGTACAGCCTGCAGGCAGAGCAAATGTTTCCACCTGTCACTGCAGCAACATCACCTGGCTGTGACACAGCAAGCGAGTGGAGGTGGGTGCCCAGTTGCACAGTACGCAGGCAGCTGAGGGAGGTTGTGCACCACACCTTGAGTGACTTGTCGAAGGAGCACGACACCAGGTGCTGCTCGTCCTGAGTCAGGGCGATGTCGGTGACCCCAGCAGTGTGGTCATCCAGGGTGTGTGTGTGTGTGAGGGTGCTGATGTCCCACACACGGATCGTCTTGTCACCTGACCTCCTGGGACCCGGTGAAGACCCGCTGAAGATCCTCGTGCCCGACACAGCAAGACTCTGAAGGGCCCTGCTGCGACCCTCCAGCACTGCGGCGCTCGGTGTGCCCTTCAAGTCCCACACACGCAGTTTGCCCTTCTTGTCACCGGACACCAGACGTCCGCAGTGTGTCCACGCTGCGCTGCACAGCTCGTTGTTCTGGTGCAGGATGCACACCTGTTCCCAGGTCAATGTCAGCCACACACAGGTGGTGCCGTCATGAGAGCACGTTGCCAACCACGTCCCACAGACTGAGAATGCAAGGCAGGGGGCGATATCAACGCCATGTGGGAAGTCCGCCACCACATCAGCGGTGATGGTGTCAAACACAGTGATGTGCCCTTCGGAGTAACCCACAGCACACAGCTTCCCACACCTCGACAGTGTGATGCACATGATATAGGCGTCATGCCGGGTCGAGTAGACTGCGGGGGCCTTGACGATGGGCCAGCGTGGGACGAGCTTGACAGCACCCCCGTCCTCCAGACCCGTGTCGGCAACACGTTGTGCATCGTCCAGCTCCTCCTCACACCCTTCGATGTGTGCTGCCACGTTCTCAGCCTCACGGGCTGCGTTGTTGACAGAACCCGGGAACATCTCGTTGAGCGCATCCGCCTTCAGCCCGACCACGGTCCCGCCTTCCGGAACACCGACGACACACCTGTCTCCGGTTCCGGCATGACGGACAGTCACATCCATGTTTCTCGAATGTTCTTCCCTTCTTGCACGCTGTGAGGGACACCAGCAGCAAAGCCTTCGGGAGTGGTGGTGTGTGCTGTGTCATCCTGGGGAGAGTGGGGGTCCGCCTGGACCTGATCATCGGCATTGTTCGCCACGTGCTGGGGTGTGGTGTGTGCGGAAGAGGGTGGGGGTTCAGAGGGAGGGGGTGTGGGGCAGTCTGCAGAGAGAGCACTGCGTCAGTCCTTTTGCCCTCTTCTCGTCTCAGATGCAACCGCACACAGCTGCCTCCAAACAGTGCACGGGTCAGAGAGTGCTGTGCTGCAGAGGCAAGAAAGCAAGCAGGTGCAACAAGACGCCAAACACGAAGGGAGGGACACAAGGGTCAGAGACACTGCACTCAGGGTGAAGCGGAAGACACAGCACACACAGTGACAGTCTCGCTCTTTGTTGTGAAGACCCACCTCCCGCAGGGGCTGAGGGCAACACAGAAACCCGATGAGTCCACCTTCCCCAGACGCTCACCTGTGCTGAGGCGGTACAGCGTGGTCCCAACGGGCGGAAACCCCACCGCAACAACATCACCTGGCTGTGACACAGCAAGTGAATTGGGATAAGCGCGCAGTTGCACAGTGCGCAGGCAGCTGAAGGAGGTTGTGCACCACACCTTGAGTGACTTGTCGTAAGAGCACGACACCAGGTGCTGCTCGTCCTGAGTCAGCGCGAGGCCAAAAACCCCATGCAAGTGCTCATCCAGGGTGTGTGTGTGTGTGAGGGTGCTGATGTCCCACACACGGATGGTCTTGTCATTTGACCCGCTGAAGATCCTCGTGCCCGACACAGCAATGCTGCAAACAGCCTCGCTGTGGCCCTCCAGCACTGTGGCGCTCGGTGTGCCCTTCAAGTCCCACACACGCACTTTGCCTGATTCGTCTCCGGACACCAGACGTCCGCAGTGGGTCAACGCTGCACTGAACACGGGGCTGTTGTGGTCCAGCATGCACACCTCCTCCCAAGTTGAAGTCAGCCACACGCAGATGGTGCCTTTAGGAGAGCACGTGGCCAACCACGTCCCACAGACAGAGAACGCAGTGCGACAGAGAACAGACCTGTTGCCGTGTGTTAAGTCCGCCACCACAGCAGCGGTGGTGGTGTCAAACACAGTGATGTGCACGTTGTAGGAACCCACAGCACACAGCTTCCCACACCTCGACAGTGTGAAGTGGCATTGCTGCACAGCGTTGCCATGCGAAGATTCGTAGACTGCGGGGGCCTTGACTCTGGGCCAGCGTGGGACGAGCTTGACAGCACCCCCGTCCTCCAGACCCGTGTCGGCAACGCGCTGCGCATCGTCCAGCTCCTCCTCACACCCTTCGATGTGTGCTGCGACGTATTCAGCCTCACGGGCTGGGTTGATAGAACCCGGGAACATCTCGTTGAGCGCATCCGCCTTCAGCCCGACCACGGTCCCGCCTTCCGCAACACCGACGACACAGCTGTCACCGGTCCCCGTGTGACGCACAGTCACATCCACGGTGGGGCCGTCCATCCCTGTGGTGGGGGTCGTTGGGAGGTGGTGAGGTGTGTTCGAGATGTTTGTCGGGTCGCAAGCTTGCACACAACATCACAGTTCCCACAGTTGGGTGCGGAAGAACTCACGGTTACGAAAAGCGCTTTGAAGCCTTTTTACTGGGGGGGGGGCAAATACAAGGGTATACTCTTCTATTCACCGTGCCAGCTTACGTAATTCAGGGTTCTCAAAAAGACTTGGAGTTGCGTTCTTTGTTTGTACGAACGGTGCCTGCTTGTGCATGTGTGCAGATACCGAACGCTGCCACGAGTCTTTTTAGTTGGAAAAACGCGTTGTTCTGACAAAAAAGACTTGGAGTTGCGTTCTTTGTTTGTACGAACGGTCATTCTTTTTAGGTACTCACCCCCCTCCCTTTTTCTTTTACTGCTGTAAGGCTCACAGCCTCGTGTATTGATCGGCGACATTCTCAGCCGTCGGAACATATTCAGGTCGGACCTCGCACTCGTGATCCTCGAGCTGGAACCGGATCAGATCCAGCCAGTATTGGCAACCCTCAACATGCGTGATGCCCTTCTTGATCGCACCAATCACAGCTTGGTTGTCGCTGTAAAGCATGATGGAATGCCCCTTCCAACGGGGCCTGTTGCACACACATTTAACCGCCTTGTAGGCAGCAAACAGCTCCTTTCTAAAGATGGTCGCTGATGCAAGATCACCCCAGAACTTCCCGTGGTGAACATTCATGTCCTCCAGCACGACTGCCCAGCCTGTAAGGCTGGCATCACAAACAACCTGGACCACAGGCCGTGTTACCGTGACCCAGGAGCGCCACGCGTTCTCTGACAGCGAGTCAGTCTGGCATCGTAAAGCTACCCGTGTGGTCTGCTCCATTGGGTAGTTCTCGTCCCATGCAATCCCGCACCGAGACGTTGTTGACATCCAGGTGAGAATGGGCAATGCCCCATATAACGAGAGGCGTAGCGCATGGAATCGCCAGAGCAGAGCACCACAAAGACGCCACCACAATCGCAGAGGCGCAGCATGTTGTAACAGGAGAAGTTGTGCCGCCGGCAATGTCTTCGCCACCCACGACGGATCCATCCGCCAGCGTCGTTGTCGTAGATCCACCTCGATTCCCAGCAGGGTCGTATACGCAGCTGGGGCTTCCTGAGCTCCGATGCAGATGTTATACTTGGCGCAGGTCGATGTGAACACCCTGCGAACTTCCGCCAGCTGTAGACTATTCCCACTGAATATCGCGTTGTCAATCCAGGCAATCCCTTTCGTGTGTGATACATCGCAAGCCATCCGCACCAACTTCAGAGTCAGTGCCTGAGCCGCTTGGGGTGCCGGCGAGTATCCCATCGGGAGGCGAGTCATTCGCCGGTGCAAGTTCCTAGCCCGGAAGGCAAATAGGTGGCGCACCTCCTGCGGCAATCCGAACTGAAAGAAGAAACTCTTAAAGTCGAACTGCAACACCAGCGTTCCGCTAAACACCACCCTGAGGATTACGTCGTATGAGGGGAGGATGCAGCGGGGAAGGGTCGACATATCGAGAGCCCGATTTATCACACAGCATGACATGATGAAACGCAATGTGCCCGGTGCCTTCTTCGGAACACAGAACACACCCTGATACCAGGCAGAGGATGACACAGCCTTCGGGAGTTTCTCCGTAATCCCCAAGACATCCAACCGTTCCACGTGCGGCAGGATCTTCATGTTCATGGGTCCGGGACGTGGTTGCATCGACACATCGACCTGTCGCTTCAAGAATGCAGGATCGCAAAACCACTGGAAGTTGTCCCGGAGATCAGGGAAATCTCGAAGGAGTGCGTCAAGGTGCAGCACGGTTGGTGTAGCCTCCGATATGATTCCCTCTACTGTCATGTTATTGGTTTATTTCTGTGTACAGATACACACTGCTGATTCGCTTGTCGGGTGGGGGGGGGGGGGGAAAGGGGGAAAGAACCATATCAAAAGACATAGCAAAAACGGGGGTTGGGGGAGGGGGGGGGGGGGGGAAATGGTTGAGAAAAAACATACATCAGGGGTGGGGGCGTTCTGTTATGGTTTTTGTTTCATTCGTGTGTTCGTTCTGAAGACAAGATAATGGAAACAAAAGGGAAAACAGGCATGCCCCTCACCACTCAGCGTATCTGCAGAGCCATGTGCACGTACGTACACTCTGGGTACACATCGCCGCTCTGCCTTGGGAACAGAGAATGGGGTTTAACACGCTGAACTCCTTTGTGTAAACACCATTGGGTAGGCGGTCACATTCTCAGGTTCCGGGGGGAGGGGGGGGGGGGGAATTCGTTTTAGAAAACAAAATATTCATCACGTTCCGTCACGTCCGTCAGCATACACACTCACCTCACACATTCGTATACACTAAACGCTTCATCTCTTGTTCAAGCCTTCATCATCACGTGGTCGTAGCTCACCCCACGCGGCACTCACTTGGCATATAGTCAAGTGGTTCCGTCAGGCTCTGGTTCTGTTCCATTACCAGGCTCCCCTGACTGCGATTGTGAGACCTCCGTTCTGTCCGTCTCTGATTTCCCTGGTGGCCCCGTCTCCCGCTCACCATCCACCCCTTCACCACCCGTCTGAGACAGAAAAATATCAGGGGAGGCAGGCACCGAGGGCGATATCTGTGCCGGAGGGGCACCCAACAACAAGGGAAGTTCCACAGCAGGTTCCGTGGCTGACGCCTGTATCTGAGAGCCGCTCACTACCGAGGCAGGTTCTGCACGCTGCCTCTTTGATTGCGGCCCCTTGGGCTTTGGCGTCACCCGATCCTCCGGGAGAATGACTACAAGGGCTGAAGAAGTCGCAGCCACTGTATCAAGTTGCGGTTGGCTTTCAAACAGGTCCTTCGACTCTTCACTCGTTTCGTCACTGCCACTCACTTCGTCTCGGTCCCTCTTCTTCTGGGCCGTATGAACAACTAATTGCCCTTGCTCAGGCTTCGGTTGCAACAAACGGGGTTGGTCCGTCCCTTGCACCCGTGCTGGGGCGTCCTGCGACTGTATTTGCAGCTGCTTGTTCTCAGACACCTCCAACGCTGACTGCAGGGACAATACCAAGTTGTTTTGTTGCACGATGAAATCCTTCTGCCGCGCCATTTCTTTCGCCATGGTCATGCCTTGGCGCAGCTGGTGCTGCACCTGCTTAACCAACATGGCCTTATCCTGATTCTGTTGTTCGTGTAGGCCCTCCTGGATCTGCATATGTTGCTCCTGCATCCCCAGTTGGTCACGGAGTGCCTTCTCATTTTGCATGCTCGCCGACACGTGAAATTCCAAAAGCATCTTATCTTGCTGTGTACCTTTCAAAGCATTCTCTGTCTGTTCAAGTAAGCGCTGTTGGGATTCTCCCTGAGACGAGTAGCTGCGGGCCTTGGACTCCACACGTTGCAGTTCCTGGGTGAGGACCGCTTTTTCGTGGGTCGCCTGTGCCCTCAACGCTTCTACCTCCGCCTCTCTTTCAACACCAAGCTCTTTCATAAAAGCCAACGCAGAGTCTTGCTTATGGAGCTGTCCCTTTAACACGGCCATCTCCTGTCGTTGTTGATTCAAACGGTCCGCTTTGGCCTGTGCCTCGTTCGCCACCTTTTCCTTCTCCTCATTCACCCTCTCTATCTCACTCTCTGCCTTTGCCAAAGCTTTCTCCTTCTCCACGACTGACCTCTCATGATCCTCTGCTGCTCTTTTTTGCTCTGCCTCTCGCACCTCTATCGCCTCTTGGAGTTCCTTCCGGCATAGACTGACGAGCGTCTTCGTTTGCTCCTCGGTCCGATACCTATCAAGGACTTCCGTGATTTCACTACACAAAGCAAAACGTGCTAGGGCTTCTTCTTCCACAACATGCGCCCGCTCTGCACTTTCCTCCATTTCCAAAGTCCTGCGTTCCAAAGTCAGGTATTCCTCCCCGCGCTGCTGGGGTGGTTCCTGTGGTTCATTCAAAACAATGGCACTCTTGGGGACGGTGGCATCCTGCAGCTTTTGCATTATGTCTTCCGTGTTTCCCGTGAGCCCAGGTTGTTGTGTGGGAGATACATATACTTCTGGCGAGTTGGGCATGCTAACCTTCTCCTCCTGAGGGGCATCCTTATCACAATACACGAGGATGGTCGACTCCTTCTCAAGGAAACCCCTGAAGGCATCCATTTCCTCAGCTGTGTTGGCCACAGTCACGGTGTTGTCGTCAAACAAGGCCATGGCATCCGTGCCACAGCTGATAAAACGGTAATGGCCTCCGTGCGGGGTATTTCCTCTGTGCAGGACTGCACCCGTGAGGCGGTACCTTGTAAAGGAAGGCTTCCCTCCGTTATTTCCACTCGACATCAGCAAGTCCGTGTCAATGTTGATCGCTCGAGTCTTGCGCTCATACATGACACCGTTGCCAACTCTGAGTGTTTTGAAGCGCCAGAGTCGTATAAACAAGTGTGTCGGGAGAGATGTGATTTGCACCGACTTTGTCGCCCGTTGTTTGTTTGGGGCACACATTTCGCACTCGTAATTAAGCACTTCTTCAGGCATCAGGCTTTCGCAAATTCTGTCGGCCAAAGTCACACCTGTTTTCCCGGGGTTGTTGAGTGGGACTGACAGTAGGGACAACTGTTCCTCCCTCCCCGTGACCTTCTTGCAATTTTGGCATGCCATGCTTGTGAATGTCCTCACTTCAGGGATCCATGACTGTACTGTCGGTTGGTCCATCGTCCTGAGGTGTTCATTCAGCATTCTCCATTCTGCTTCCAGTGTTGGGACAACCCCCAGACAATACGCTTCATCCGCGCAATGCTGCTCCCTTGTCTGGAACATACTGTGGATGGCTGTTTGCAACACGGACACTGAATGATCTGTGCGACTCCTGGTGTACATGGAGTACAATCCCATGAGTATGGGGGTTAGGCCGAGTCCGTTTGAAACAAACTTGCATGCACTGCCTAGGGTAGCTGGAAGTACCGAGTGTGCGAGCATCTGGTACAGTGCTCCCAGGTAGCAAGTATTTCCCTCATTGACAACACCCCACGACAACGTATTGCTGTGCAGTACCTTCATACTTATCGTGCTCTTCCCCAAAACTGGAGGCTGTTGTGAGGGGACGGGTGGAGAGAGGGGAGGAGAGGAGGAAGAGGAAGAGGAAGACAACGGTACGGAAGGGGAGGAGGTAGAGAAGAGAGGGACAAAAGAATCACTTTCACTCTTGCGTTGGTTCGCACTTCCAGTAGGCTTCACATCCGCCCCTTGCGGTGCGGGGTCTGTGTGGGTGTCCGAAGGGCTGATATCCACACACTTTTCTCTCAATGGCATGTCTCGGGTTGGTTTTGCCCACACATACTCCCGTAGCTTGGGGAGAGGGTGTTTGCGATAGTGTCTGTCCACAGCAGTATCAAACAGGCGCTCCATTTTTGCCATTGCAGATGGAGCCACACAAAACAACCTTCGTGTAGTTCTGTACCAAGCACTACGCAATTCGTACGGCTTCCATCCCCGTCCGAGGAGGCGCCGCAAAATCAGCTCTGCTTCAACCTTGAAATCATCCAGGTTGTTGCACATACCCGCAGACCGTATCAACTGTGACACCAAAATACCCCTTCCTTGGCTTTCTGGTGCTGCACTTGTTCGACAAGTATATTTATTGGGTGTATAGGTTACCCAGTCACTCTCTTTATTGAATACTGACATACGGACACGTGTCTTCGTGTCTTCGGGGTCATCGGCGTATCTCTGCCAACGGTTCCTACCCCCCAGAAACACACAATCGTCTTTCTGCCTTGTTGTGTCCTCAGAGGTCATCCCGTAGACCTTGTCAGGGATGTCCGCTCCAAGGGTAAAAACGTCATCAATAAATCTGAAGAACCCATTATACTCCTTTTGCTTTTTAATGGGGAGCTTATCGATATAGCGCATTTCCTTACTTGCGCAAAAAAGGTTTGCCAGGTCCGGGCTGGCATTTCCACCGGTCGGGATGCCCTTCTTCTGGTGGAGGACGAACTCGCCATTTTTGATGAAGCTGTTGGTCACAGCTAGTCTCACTAACTCTTTGACTTCATCACTGTTGTACGCAAGTGTTCTATCATCCCCCCGCCCTTCCTTCCAGCGGAAGGCCTTTTTCTTTCTTTTTTTGGCCTTCGTCTCTCGCGCCAAAAACCTGCCACCCTTCGCCGCAAACGCCTGTTCCACACACCAGGAGACACCCTCAATTACCGCCTCTTGATCCAAAGACGTGTACATAGAGGTAAAGTCTTTTGTTTTTGGCGTGGCTTTTTTTACGGTGTCGTAGTTCATTTTCATGTACTTCGCCACCTCATCGTAACTCTCCACAACAAAAAACCGTTTGACACCACATTTCCTCCTGTGTGTTTCATCCTCATCACTCAACGTGCGGATGACCATCTTTAGCAGCCCTGACAATTCTGTGTGTATGCCTGTTGCAATACCCACAGTTGGCTGATTCACCTTACTCTCTTTCTGTTTCTTTTTTCTCTCCATTTTCTCCCCTTCCGTCTCATCTCTGTTATCTCCACTTAAACCAGCAATTCCCCTCAGCGTGGGGCCTTTTTCCACCGGCTTATGGATCTTCAGAGACCCATACAAATACGGGAAACAATCTCCAATTTGCAGCTGGCGTTCATCACACTCTCTCTGCAAGCGGTTGAGAATTTGCTTCTCCGTTTCCTTTGCCGTTTCGAAAGTCCCTGTTGTTGCGCTGAGCTGTTCCCGTAGCCAATGTCTGTAAAAGTGTTTACAGATCGCCCCAAAGTCATGGGACGACTTGTCTACACTACACAACACAACATCCTCCTGGACTTTTTTAAGCTCGGCCGTATCTATACGGTCGGCCCCCTCAACAGGTGGTAGCGCTGCAAACTCGTTTCGCAACGCTGTCAGCAAGACCTTACGGAATTCCGCTGTTTCCTCCTTCTCCCCAAAGGTTTCCACAAAATCCGAAAGAACCTCGCTTGCCTTTTCGCACCCCTGTTGCAAGTCACCAGACAGACGATATTTCCTTCCCTTGTTCAACAACTCCCTAAAGCCCTCGGAAATCCCCGACATTGTTTGGGCCACAGTGAACAAATGCCCTGTGTGTGGCTGGTCCGGGGATCTGTACTTCTGACACGGACAGTTCTCATGCTCAGGAAGCACCCCCTCCGCTGCCAATCCTAAACTCTCTTTCGTACAGTTTTGGATGAGACAATACAGCGGCGGGCCCTGGCTCAGGGACACCATCGTATTTGCCAGCCGATCCTTATCCGGGCAAGCGGTGACCATCCAGCACTCTACTGTCATGTTATTGGTTTATTTCTGTGTACAGATACACACTGCTGATTCGCTTGTCGGGTGGGGGGGGGGGGAAAAAAAGGGGGAAAGAACCATATCAAAAGACATAGCAAAAACGGGGGTTGGGGGAGGGGGGGGGGGGGGAAATGGTTGAGAAAAAACATACATCAGGGGTGGGGGCGTTCTGTTATGGTTTTTGTTTCATTCGTGTGTTCGTTCTGAAGACAAGATAATGGAAACAAAAGGGAAAACAGGCATGCCCCTCACCACTCAGCGTATCTGCAGAGCCATGTGCACGTACGTACACTCTGGGTACACATCGCCGCTCTGCCTTGGGAACAGAGAATGGGGTTTAACACGCTGAACTCCTTTGTGTAAACACCATTGGGTAGGCGGTCACATTCTCAGGTTCCGGGGGGAGGGGGGGGGGGGAAATTCGTTTTAGAAAACAAAATATTCATCACGTTCCGTCACGTCCGTCAGCATACACACTCACCTCACACATCCGTATACACTAAACGCTTCATCTCTTGTTCAAGCCTTCATCATCACGTGGTCGTAGCTCACCCCACGCGGCACTCACTTGGCATATAGTCAAGTGGTTCCGTCAGGCTCTGGTTCTGTTCCATTACCAGGCTCCCCTGACTGCGATTGTGAGACCTCCGTTCTGTCCGTCTCTGATTTCCCTGGTGGCCCCGTCTCCCGCTCACCATCCACCCCTTCACCACCCGTCTGAGACAGAAAAATATCAGGGGAGGCAGGCACCGAGGGCGATATCTGTGCCGGAGGGGCACCCAACAACAAGGGAAGTTCCACAGCAGGTTCCGTGGCTGACGCCTGTATCTGAGAGCCGCTCACTACCGAGGCAGGTTCTGCACGCTGCCTCTTTGATTGCGGCCCCTTGGGCTTTGGCGTCACCCGATCCTCCGGGAGAATGACTACAAGGGCTGAAGAAGTCGCAGCCACTGTATCAAGTTGCGGTTGGCTTTCAAACAGGTCCTTCGACTCTTCACTCGTTTCGTCACTGCCACTCACTTCGTCTCGTTCCCTCTTCTTCTGGGCCGTATGAACAACTAATTGCCCTTGCTCAGGCTTCGGTTGCAACAAACGGGGTTGGTCCGTCCCTTGCACCCGTGCTGGGGCGTCCTGCGACTGTATTTGCAGCTGCTTGTTCTCAGACACCTCCAACGCTGACTGCAGGGACAATACCAAGTTGTTTTGTTGCACGATGAAATCCTTCTGCCGCGCCATTTCTTTCGCCATGGTCATGCCTTGGCGCAGCTGGTGCTGCACCTGCTTAACCAACATGGCCTTATCCTGATTCTGTTGTTCGTGTAGGCCCTCCTGGATCTGCATATGTTGCTCCTGCATCCCCAGTTGGTCACGGAGTGCCTTCTCATTTTGCATGCTCGCCGACACGTGAAATTCCAAAAGCATCTTATCTTGCTGTGTACCTTTCAAAGCATTCTCTGTCTGTTCAAGTAAGCGCTGTTGGGATTCTCCCTGAGACGAGTAGCTGCGGGCCTTGGACTCCACACGTTGCAGTTCCTGGGTGAGGACCGCTTTTTCGTGGGTCGCCTGTGCCCTCAACGCTTCTACCTCCGCCTCTCTTTCAACACCAAGCTCTTTCATAAAAGCCAACGCAGAGTCTTGCTTATGGAGCTGTCCCTTTAACACGGCCATCTCCTGTCGTTGTTGATTCAAACGGTCCGCTTTGGCCTGTGCCTCGTTCGCCACCTTTTCCTTCTCCTCATTCACCCTCTTTATCTCACTCTCTGCCTTTGCCAAAGCTTTCTCCTTCTCCACGACTGACCTCTCATGATCCTCTGCTGCTCTTTTTTGCTCTGCCTCTCGCACCTCTATCGCCTCTTGGAGTTCCTTCCGGCATAGACTGACGAGCGTCTTCGTTTGCTCCTCGGTCCGATACCTATCAAGGACTTCCGTGATTTCACTACACAAAGCAAAACGTGCTAGGGCTTCTTCTTCCACAACATGCGCCCGCTCTGCACTAGCTCCTTTCTAAAGATGGTCGCTGATGCAAGATCACCCCAGAACTTCCCGTGGTGAACATTCATGTCCTCCAGCACGACTGCCCAGCCTGTAAGGCTGGCATCACAAACAACCTGGACCACAGGCCGTGTTACCGTGACCCAGGAGCGCCACGCGTTCTCTGACAGCGAGTCAGTCTGGCATCGTAAAGCTACCCGTGTGGTCTGCTCCATTGGGTAGTTCTCGTCCCATGCAATCCCGCACCGAGACGTTGTTGACATCCAGGTGAGAATGGGCAATGCCCCATATAACGAGAGGCGTAGCGCATGGAATCGCCAGAGCAGAGCACCACAAAGACGCCACCACAATCGCAGAGGCGCAGCATGTTGTAACAGGAGAAGTTGTGCCGCCGGCAATGTCTTCGCCACCCACGACGGATCCATCCGCCAGCGTCGTTGTCGTAGATCCACCTCGATTCCCAGCAGGGTCGTATACGCAGCTGGGGCTTCCTGAGCTCCGATGCAGATGTTATACTTGGCGCAGGTCGATGTGAACACCCTGCGAACTTCCGCCAGCTGTAGACTATTCCCACTGA
This sequence comes from Rhynchopus euleeides, assembly GCA_963210315.1. Lineage (NCBI taxonomy): Eukaryota > Euglenozoa > Diplonemea > Diplonemida > Diplonemidae > Rhynchopus > Rhynchopus euleeides. The sequence goes on from OY723244.1 coordinate 472,898, forward strand.
ATATCGCGTTGTCAATCCAGGCAATCCCTTTCGTGTGTGATACATCGCAAGCCATCCGCACCAACTTCAGAGTCAGTGCCTGAGCCGCTTGGGGTGCCGGCGAGTATCCCATCGGGAGGCGAGTCATTCGCCGGTGCAAGTTCCTAGCCCGGAAGGCAAATAGGTGGCGCACCTCCTGCGGCAATCCGAACTGAAAGAAGAAACTCTTAAAGTCGAACTGCAACACCAGCGTTCCGCTAAACACCACCCTGAGGATTACGTCGTATGAGGGGAGGATGCAGCGGGGAAGGGTCGACATATCGAGAGCCCGATTTATCACACAGCATGACATGATGAAACGCAATGTGCCCGGTGCCTTCTTCGGAACACAGAACACACCCTGATACCAGGCAGAGGATGACACAGCCTTCGGGAGTTTCTCCGTAATCCCCAAGACATCCAACCGTTCCACGTGCGGCAGGATCTTCATGTTCATGGGTCCGGGACGTGGTTGCATCGACACATCGACCTGTCGCTTCAAGAATGCAGGATCGCAAAACCACTGGAAGTTGTCCCGGAGATCAGGGAAATCTCGAAGGAGTGCGTCAAGGTGCAGCACGGTTGGTGATATGATTCCCTCGTAGCTTGCTCGAGGGGAAGATGTGAATCGATGGTCAGCCCAGGCGGAAGCGTAGTCGTAGCTTCGCAGAAGGAGGCGGATAGGGCCAGCCCGGTATAGGCTCTGCACCGAATCTAGCGAATCCCCCGATGTACTCACTGTTGAAGAAGCCGTGTCGCAGTACGGGTCTCCTGCGTCGACCTCCAGAGGTGGTGAGGGAGATACTGCTCCGTCGAAGCCGAGCTGCGGTGCCGGGCGAGGCGTTGTGCCGCCTCCTGCCCCGCTGAGTCTGCTGTCTTGTGAAGGGCACTCCTCCGTATCCCGTGGGAGAGCGCGCTTACCGACACCCGCAGGAAGTCGTTGTATCCCTTGTAGGTGAGGCCCTGAAAAAGGGGGGCCTCCGGGCACTGAGCCGTCCTGTCCGCGATCCACGCACGGAGGAGTGGGATGTATTTGCCGACTGACGGCAAGAGGAGGGCCTGGCCTCGGTGGTGCAGATCTGTCTTTCCCCCGTAAAAAACAACCATCATGTCGCCGGATGGGGGGAAACTCACATGGCTGCACAGCAGCCTTTCCAGATCGCTCCAGCGGCAGCCCGTGCTCCACTGGAACGCCAATGCGACAGCTTGGAGGGTGAGAGGGGGTCGGAACACTGCATTGAAGATGGCATTGGGATGGATCACCACCTTGTTGCGGGGAGGGGCGAGTGGGGCCCTTTGGTATGTGGCACGGCGGAATGCCTCGGCTGGGGGGATCTTCGCCATTGCGTGGTAGGTCATGTACTGACGCACGCTGGCATCCGAGAATCTGGGGTTCTGCTTCTGCAGCAGACGAAGCCACATTGAAAAAGCCATTTCGGGGTGCAGGGTAGGGATCTCGCGCTGAGCCTGCTGACGGAACTGATCCGCTCTCGCCTCCACTGACAGCATCGCGTTCCGCGAGGACTGACGGTAGCACGACGCCAGAAAAACTGTTGTCTCGTCTTTCAGAGACGACAAATCCTCGACTGAGAGGGTTGGCGCCGGCTTCCGGATCTGGTGCCCCTCCCGCATGGGGGCCCAGAAATCCAGTCAGTGCGAGGGGTGCTTCGGGGGGGGTGCGTGAAAACCCTTCCGCTTGTTGCCGGCCTGACGGGCGTTCTGGTTGCCCTGATGCGGCTGCTGTTGCGGATGGTTCCCCCGAGCCTGAGGACGGAACTGCCGGGCGATCTTCGCAGCATCAGAGTGGGCAGACACCATCCTCTCCCGCGTCAACTCCCCGAAGGGGATCGCGGCGAGGCGGGTCTCCAGTTCCGCCGCCCCGAGCGATCCCTGGTCCCTACTGCAAGACCCCGACACCAGCTCGTCCCGCAGGAGGAGGGCCTCCAGACGCACCACGATCGTGTGCAGCACCTGGGGGATCGCCGTTGCGACCCCCGAGAAGAGAAGCTGACGCAACACCTCCATATGTGCTCTACGATCGTGGTACGGCCCCGGCGTGGTCGCACTGGCAGGGCAGGGCCTGTGCCGGAGCGTCAGGTGCACCCAGAGGCTCTCAATGTCCCCCGAAGAGGACAACAGGGGGAACCAGGTAACTACTCTTGTGTAGTCGACAGTGTGCGTCTGCTGCCCGTAGTAGCCTGCCGGCACCCCGGCATGACCCGGTGCACCCCAGCTCCCGTGAGGTGTACTGAACACCGAGGGAGAGAACAGCCCTGTGGAACTGGGGTGGGTGGGAGAGGAACCCCACTGAGGAGCCCCTTGAGCCCCGGCCCACGGCGCTACTGAAGCGCTGTGTTGAATAGGGGGGGCCTGCCCCGGCGTAGTACCGGGAGGGGCCGGCCAGCCTGACACTGAGCCAGGGGAAAAGAACTGGGAAGGGAAGGATCCCGTGATGTGTGCTTGCCCCGGCACCCCACTGAGTGGTGCGGGCCCCGCTGACACTGAGCCAGGGGGGAAAGCATGGGTGGCCTGTGCGGTACTGAGTGTCGTGGGCCCCGACCCGGAGCCCGGTAGGGGAGGTTGAGCCGACTGTGGAGGGGGAGGGGGGTGGGAAGCAGAATTATTCTGGAAGGGCACAGTGAACCCAGCAGCAGCCTCTGCAGCCTCCTCCGCGATCTTCTCCTCCGGCTCTGCATCCGGCTTCGCAGCAGCACGGTCACCCACAGCATCTTCCCCATGATGCACGGCGAAGGCGCACGATGGGCAGCACCACGGAGCGTCAGACGGGGGCTCGAGGAACTTCGCAAGAAGATCATCCTCGCCGCTAACCTTCTTCCACTCAGGACACTGAGCCCGGCCACGCCCACCACAGCGCCAGCAAGACCGGCTTTGCGCGGCCTTGTGCTCAACCCCACACGAAGCGAAACAACAATTCGTGCGGGGGGCGGCCTTCGGCGCATCTTTCGGCAGTGCAGGGATATGGATGTCACTCCATTTCGCCTCACGCAGCTGCGACATCTTTACCTGGACGAACCCGGTTTTGTTTGTACGAACGGTGCCTGCTTGTGCATGTGTGCAGATACCGAACGCTGCCACGAGTCTTTTTAGTTGGAAAAACGCGTTGTTCTGACAAAAAAAATTGTTTTTTAGCTGAAAAGTTGTCTACCATGCAAATACAAGAGTATATACTCTTGTATTTGCATACTAGAAATGTGGCCTCCGGGTGGGCCCTCATGGGGCAGCGGCGCCGAATAGACAATACGAGCGTCCTCTTGGCCTTTCCCACCCCCGAGGCGACTCCCACCCGACCGTGACGACTCCAGACAGGAGGCCCACAGGCCTAGGGGAGGTCATTGGAAGCACAAAATATGATGAAAACCCCACAAAAGTTCTCTAAAAGTCTAGTATGCAAATACAAGAGTATACTCTTGTATTTGCTCGGTGAACTTTTTAAAATCGCAATTTCTGGAGTACTCTTGTATTAGCATATACCCTTGTATTTGCATATACTCTTGTATTTGCCCCCCCCCCCAGTAAGATAGGGTAAGCCAGCTTAAGCTAGCTTAATTTAATTGCCTTGCATTTAATGCCTGGTCATTAAATTAAGCTTGCTTACAGGGGGGGGCGAATAGAATTACTAAGGGGGCCCTCGCTACCAGTCACTGCTCGTCACAGCTCGTCAGTCAGTGAGGGGAAGTGGGCTGGAGCTCACTTTTTCTCACTCAGTCACACTTGGTAGCGAAGGCCCCCTAAGTAATACTATTCAAAATGGCATGTTTGAAAAATCCCCAAATTTTGGGTTGGGCACATTCCCCAGTACGTGGTATTCCACTCCACCAAAATCGAAAAAAAAGTTGATCGTGAACTGGCCTGAACCAGCGCAGTTCACGATCAACTTTTTTTTCGATTTCGGTGGAGTGGAATACCACGTACTAGGGAATGCGCCCAACCCAAAATTTGGGAATTTTTCAAACATGCCATTTTGAATAGTATTACTTAGTAATTCTATTCGCCCCCCCCCCCTGTAAGCTGGCTTAATCTTTCTTCGCTTAATGCCGAGGCGTTTTTCTCGTGGGATTTTGACTGAGTCCTGACCGTGTGCAACCACGTGCATTGCATGCAGCACCTGCACAGATGTCCCACAGACCACACCCAGCCAGTCCCACGTATGATCTCACTAGAATAATGCCTCGTCATTAAATTAAGCTAGCTTAAGCTTAAGCTTAAGCTAGCTTAAGATCAAGCTTAAGCTTGATTAAGCTTTCTTAATAATAAGCTGCCATTAATTCGCTGGCTTTAAGCTAAGCTAAGCTAAGCTTAAAAAGATCGAAATCTTATCACGCGCTTTTCTAAACCGTGGAAGAACTATCAGAAGGCAACCTCTACTTCGCAGCCACAAGAGTTACGATAAAACTCTAATTGCACGCTTCCACACACGAAACCTGTTCCTTGCATGGTGCTGCCATACTCTTGCTGCTGGGTTCGACACCTGCGGGCTCTGTGGGGTTGGTGGCGAGCACCTTCTCCACGACTGGGCCCCCCTCCGCCGCGATGCCCCCCTCCAGGGACCCACCCACAGCACCCGGGGTCGCAGGCGATTCCACCGGGCAGGCCGTGACGCGACGCCGCTTCGACGCGCTCTGTGGGGGAGTGCCCGACTCCGCTGCAGGGGGCGTCACGCACCTCACCTTCTTCGGGCCGCTCCCAGGCATGGTGTCGAGGGGAGGCTGTGGGAAGCGGTGTGCGCGTGGGGTCGTGTGGTGTGCCCCACACGCCCTGCTGCGGTGGTGGCGGTGTTCGGCAAGGCATCACGACCCCTCCTCCACACCCCACACCCGCCTCCTTTGTGAGACACGCACTGGCCTCCCCCCCTCCGTGACTCGTTCGCCCCCCTTCCGACGATGCAAGAAAACTGTTGCTGCAAGTCGTAGAAAAACAAGCACACTCAGGGAAGTCGCCATCTCTACTCTCATGGTATTGGTTTATTTCTGTGTACAGATACACACTGCTGATTCGCTCGTCGGGAGAGGGGGTGGGGGGGGATGGTTAAGTGTTGAAATTTAGGGAAGTCGCCATCTCTGTAGTCCTCCCTTGACTCCCGAGTCGCACCGAAGGTGCGTAAACATGCCCTGCAGGCGCTTCGTGAGGGAGAGGGGTCAGGGGAGGGGGTGTGGATCCGTCGGCAGAGAGAGCCTCTTCGCATCTCAGATGCAGCGTCACACAGCTGCCTCCAAACAGTGCACGGGTCAGAGAGTGCTGTGCTGCAGAGGATAGGAAGCAACACGGTGCAAACTCCTGCAAATGGGCGAAGCACAGGAGAGCATCACAACGCAAACCCGCAATTCTCCTCCGGGAACACCATCTCCCATGCCGGTGGCCAACAGGCCACCCAGCTCCAAGGAAGGATCTGGAGAAGCTCGCCGGGCACCTGCGGGAGCTCGGGCGCGACCCCGCACCAGCCGCCACCAGACTCCACCATGCAGGGCGATGGCGCGGCATGGCAGGGCCTGCCCCGCCTCCTGCAGGACCAGGACTGCCACCGGCTGGAGGCCCAGCTGCTGAGCCAGCAGGCACGGCAGAGGGATGGAGCAGCGGATGGGGCAGCGGCAGCAGAGGCACCTGGGCCTGACCGAGCAGCTGCTCGAGGACCGCCTGCGCCTCCAGGGGGAGCAGCACGCCGAGCAGGCGGCGCTGCTCGAGGCCCCGCTGCGGGAGCCAAGCGCAGCAGCACGTGCTGCAGATGCAGCGCACGTGGGACTGCCTCGGCCGCCAGGAGGGGCAGCTGGAGGTGCAGGGGGCCTGCTCCTCCAAGGGCGCCCCACCACTACGCCCTCCGCCCAAGCAACGGCAATCACGCAATAGGGAGATCGCAGGGTTACTTACGAGACGCTGCGCTGAGGGTGAAACGGGAGACACTCACAGCGGTAGCGGTATTCGATGTGAAGAGCCACCTCCCGCAGGGGCTGAAGGAGACACAGCCCTTCGTGTCCACCTCCCCTAGACATTCACCTGTGCTGAGGCGGTACAGCTTCGCGCCGGAAAAATCCGTCACAGCAACAGCATCACCTGGCTGAGACACAGTGAATGAGTAGAGATCTTCGTCCAGTTGCACAGTACGCAGGCAGCTGAGGGAGGTTGTGCACCACACCTTGAGTGACGTGTCACCAGAGTATGACACCAGGTGCTGCTCGTCCTGAGTCAGGTCGAAGTCGCCGCCAGGCTCATCCAGGGTGTGTGTGTGTGTGAGGGTGCTGATGTCCCACACACGGATGCTGTCAGCTGATCCGCTGAAGATCCTCGTGCCCGACACAGCAATGCTGTGAACAACCATGTTGTGACCCTCCAGCACTGTGGCGCTCGGTGTGCCCTTCAAGTCCCACACACGCACTTTGCCCGCGGAGTGTCCAGACACGAGGCGTCCGCAGTGTGTCCACGCTGCACAGGTCACCCTGATGTTGTTGTGGTGCAGCATGCACACCTGCTCCCAGGTTGAGGTCAGCCACACGCAGATGGTGCCGTTATCACAGCACGTCGCCAACCACGTCCCACAGACTGAGAAGGGTGTGCAATAAATACACTGCTCGCTGTGTGTTAAGTCCGCCACCACAGCAGCGGTGATGGTGTCAAACACAGTGATGTGTCCTTCGGAGTAACCCACAGCACACAGCTTCCCACACCTCGACAGTGTGATGCAGGACACCTTCTCGCCATGCTCAGTGGTGTAGACTGCGGGAGCCTTGACTCTGGGCCAGCGTGGGACGAGCTTGACAGCACCCCCGTCCTCCAGACCCGTGTCGGCAACACGCTGTGCATCGTCCAGCTCCTCCTCACACCCTTCGATGTGTGCTGCCACGTTCTCAGCCTCACGGGCTGCGTTGTTGATAGAACCCGGGAACATCTCGTTGAGCGCATCCGCCTTCAGCCCGACCACGGTCCCGCCTTCCGCAACACCGACGACACAGCTGTCACCGGTATCGGCATGACGGACAGTCACATCCATGTTTCTCGAATATTCTTCTCCTTGCACGCTGTGAGGGACACCAGCAGCAAAGCCTTCAGGAGGGTGGGAAGGGTGGTGGTGTGTGCAGTGTGTTCCTGGGGTGTGGCGGTGCACCTGTACCCGATCATCGGCATTGTCCGTCATGTGCTGGGGTCAATTACTTTGTTCAGTCCCACGCGGTGCACTCCCACCCTAGGTGCGGCATGTGCCGGGGTGTGGTGTGTTGGCAGAAGAGGGGGCGGGGCGATTCGGAGGGAGGGGAGGGGGTGTGGAGCAGTCTGCAAGAGACAGCACTGCGTCAAGCACCCTGACAGCTTCTCCTCTCAGAGGCACCACCGTGCGCAGTTACACTGCACGGGTGGGAGAATGCTGTGCTGCAGAGGCAAGAAAGCAAGCAGGTGCAGCAAGACGGCAAACACGAAGGGAGGGACTCAAGGGTCAGAGACATTGCACTCAGGGTGAAACGGAAGACACAGCACTCACAGAGGCCCTTTTATGTCTTGGTATCAAGGTTTAAGAATGTGTAAATCCCTGCAGTTACACACAGAGGCCCTTGTTGTGAAGACCCACCTCCCGCAGGGGCTGAAGGCAATACCATAACCCGATGAGTCTACATCCCCCACACGCTCACCTGTGCTGAGGCGGTACAGTGTGGTCCCAACGAACGGAAACCCCACCGCAACAACATCACCTGGCTGTGACACAGCAAGTGAGGAGCGATAGTGGCCCAGTTGCACAGTACGCAGGCAGCTGAGGGAGGTTGTGCACCACACCTTGAGTGACTTGTCGGCAGAGCACGACACCAGGTGCTGCTCGTCCTGAGTCAGGGCGATGGCTGAGACCCCACCAGTGTGGCCATCCAGGGTGTGTGTGTGTGTGAGGGTGCTGATGTCCCACACACGGATCGTCTTGTCCCATGACCCGCTGAAGATCCTCGTGCCCGACACAGCAATGCTGTGAACAGCCTCGCTGTGACCCTCCAGCACTGTGGCGCTCGGTGTGCCCTTCAAGTCCCACACACGCACGTTGCCCTTCTTATCTCCGGACACCAGACGTCCGCAGTGTGTCCACGCTGCACTCCACACCTCGGCGTTGTGGATGACGATGCACGTCTGCTCCCAAGTTGATGTCAGCCACACGCAGATGGTGTCATGAGAGCACGTCGCCAACCACGTCCCACAGACCGAGAAGGATGTGCGACGAATAGGCGTGTTGCCGTGTGTTACGTCCGCCACCGTATCAGCCGTGATGGTGTCAAACACAGTGATGTGTCCGGTGTAGTAACCCCCAGCACACAGCTTCCCACACCTCGACAGTGTGACGCACTGCATGAAGTTGCGGTGCGTCGATAAGTAGACTGCGGGGGCCTTGACTCTGGGCCAGCGTGGGACGAGCTTGACAGCACCCCCGTCCTCCAGACCCGTGTCGGCAACACGCTGTGCATCGTCCAGCTCCTCCTCACACCCTTCGATGTGTGCTGCCACGTTCTCAGCCTCACGGGCTGCGTTGTTGATAGAACTCGGGAACATCTCGTTGAGCGCATCCGCCTTCAGCCCGACCACGGTCCCGCCTTCCGCAACACCGACGACACAGCTGTCACCGGTCCCGGCATGACGGACAGTCACATCCATGACTTTGACTACCAGCTGCTCAGGTTTTCTGGGGTGTGTGGCGGTGTGCGCAGTGTGCGATGGTGGGGATGGGGAGCAAATCCCGAGTGGCTCAAGTGGTGACCAAGTCACGCCTCCGCTGTGCTGCAGGGGGTGGGGTAGGGGGTGCCAACTGATTTGTTCCTGTGATACGCCCATCTGGCGCACCTGAAGCAGCGTTGTTAAACTTCTAATGAACTTCTGACAGAACGGGTCTCAGGCGCACCATCATCCGCACCTCATCCACGACCAACACTCCGGTTGAGGAGCCACGCCTACACGTGATGGGGTTGTGGCGCCTAGTGACACAGAGGGGAATATCCAGAGATTGACAGAGACTGCACTTCCGAGCCAACACTAACTGAGTAGTTCACACACGTTCGGACACACCACGCCAACAGACACCGGACAAGGTACCAATCGCTCTGCGCCCCCGTGTGGGCAACTGTGCCACTTTGCAGCCAGATTTGCGAGGCGGGCTTCCTTCCCCTCAGTTTTCTGCATTTCTAAGCGAAGCTCCACACGAACAACATGGGAACACACAAGGGGGGGAAACAGGTTCCGACACTGCACTCAGGGTGAAACGGAAGACACAGCACACACAAATACAGAAGTTCTCTTCATTTTTGTGAAGACCCACCTCCCACAGGGGCTGAGGGCAACAGGACCCCCCTCTGAGTCCACCTCCCCCAGACACTCACCTGTGCTGAGGCGGTGCAGTGTGGTGGTGGCCGCAGTCTCCACTGCAACAACATCACCTGGCTGTGACACAGCAATACGGTATGCAGTCTCGTCCAGTCGCACAGTACGCAGGCAGCTGAGGGAGGTTGTGCACCACACCTTGAATGACCTGTACCGAGAGCACGACACCAGTTGCTGCTCGTCCTGAGTCAGCGCGATGGCAGTCACCTTAGCATTGTGCCCATGCAGGGTGTGTGTGTGTGTGAGGGTGCTGATATCCCACACACAGATCTTGCTGGTGCCAGATGACCCGGTGAAAATCCTCGTGCCCGACACAGCAAGGTTGTAAACAGCACTGCTGGTATCCCTCCTGTGCCCCTCCAACACTGTGGCGCTCGGTGTGCCCTTCAAGTCCCACACACGCACGTTACCTTTGGAGTCTCCAGAAACCAGACGCCCGCAGCGCGTCCACGCTGCACTGCACACTTTTGTGTCGTTGTGGTCCAGCATGCACACTTCCTCCCAAGTTGATGTCAGCCACACGCAGATGGTGTCGTCAGAAGTAGAAGAGCACGTTGCCAACCACCTCCCACACAGTGAGAATGCAGTGCAGGTTAGAACATTGTTGCCGAATACTAAGTTCTTGGTGTTGTGTGTCAAGTCCGCCACCACATCAGTGGTGCTGGTGTCGAACACAGTGATGCGTCCGTTGTAGTAACCCACAGCACACAGCTTCCCACACCTCGACAGTGTGATGCGCGATACGTTCTCCCCATGCCGACTCAAGTAGACTGCGGGCACCTTGACGTTGGGCCAGCGTGGGACGAGCTTGACAGCACCCCCGTCCTCCAGACCCGTGTCGGCAACACGCTGTGCATCGTCCAGCTCCTCCTCACACCCTTCGATGTGTGCTGCCACGTTCTCAGCCTCACGGGCTGCGTTGTTGATAGAACCCGGGAACATCTCGTTGAGCGCATCCGCCTTCAGCCCGACCACGGTCCCGCCTTCCGCAACACCGACGACACAGCTGTCACCGGTCCCCGTGTGACGCACAGTCACATCCATGGTCTTGCTTCTTCTTCCCGTTCAACTTGCACCCGGAAACAAACTGCAAAGCTCAAGATCAAAGAGAGAGTCCCTCAAAGTGGTGCTCAGGAAGTCGCTCCTTCATGGGATGGGGTTGTGGCAGGGTTGGGGGAAGAGCCTCGTGTTCTGTTCTCTCTGCTCGGAACGACGTTGCGAGTGGGTGAGGGGTATGAGGGAGATGCCGGGCTGTTGTGACGGGCACAACACGCAACCCACCCTACCCACACCCGACCCCCCTACTGCTTTTGGAATGAAACACTCAGGTCGGATCACGGGTTTTGGAATGCACTCAGTTACCCTGCACGAATGCAGGGAACAGGGTGACGAGGCACTGCGCTCAGGGTGAAACGGAAGACACAGCACACACAGAGACTGAAGTGTTGTTCGTTGGTGTGAAGACCCACCTCCCGCAGAGGCTGAGTGCAACACCACCACCCTGTGAGTCCACCTTCCCCAGACTCTCTCCTGTGCTGAGGCGGTACAATGCGGTGGTGCTGGACCAGTTGTTCACTGCAACAACATCACCTGCCTGAGAGACAGCAAATGAGTAGGGAGAGCCGTCCAGCTGCGCAGTACGCAGGCAGCTGAGGGAGGTTGTGCGCCACACCTTGAGTGACTTGTCCCAAGAGCACGACACCAGGTGCTGCTCGTCCTGAGTCAGGGCGATGTCGGTCACCACATCAGTGTGCTCATCCAGGGTGTGTGTGTGTGTGAGGGTGCTGATGTCCCACACACGGATGGTCGTGTCCATTGACCCGCTGAAGATCCTCGTGCCCGACACAGCAATGCTGCCAACAGTCTTGCTGTGACCCTCCAGCACTGTGGCGCTCGGTGTGCCCTTCAAGTCCCACACACGCACTTCGCCTGATTCGTCTCCGGACACCAGACGTCCGCAGTGTGTCCACGCTGCACCGAACACCTTGGTGTTGTTGTGGTGCAGCATGCACACCTCCTCCCAAGTTGAAGTCAGCCACACGCAGATGGTGCCGTCAAAAGAGCACGTTGCCAACCACGTCCCGCAGACAGAGAACGCTGTGCAATGAATAGTAATGTTGCCATGTGTGAAGTCCGCCGCCACATCAGCGGTGGTGGTGTCAAACACAGTGATGTGTCCGTTGAAGGAAGCCACAGCACACAGCCTCCCACACCTCGACAGTGTGATGCGGTATATACCGCCGCGATGCGTCGATGAGTAGACTGCGGGAGCCTTGACGATGGGCCAGCGTGGGACGAGCTTGACAGCACCCCCGTCCTCCAGACCCGTGTCGGCAACACGCTGTGCATCGTCCAGCTCCTCCTCACACCCTTCGATGTGTGCTGCCACGTATTGAGCCTCACGGGTTGCGTTGTTGACAGAACCCGGGAACATCTCGTTGAGCGCATCCGCCTTCAGCCCGACCACGGTCCCGCCTTCCGCAACACCGACGACACAGCTGTCACCTGTCCCGGCATGACGGACAGTCACATCCACGGTGGGGCCGTCCGTGCCTGTGGTGGGGGTGGTTCGGAGGAGGTGAGGTGTCGAGATGGCTGTCGGGTCGCAACCTGGCTTGTTGATCGCTTCCACTATCTCGGTCACACCCCTTCTCAGGCATCATGCCAGTTCGTTCACCAAAACACCGGGGGGGGGGGGGGGTTTGAACACACACACCCAACCCTGGGCTTTTGCAAGAAAAGACGGCGAAGGACGTCTGACTTGCTGTGAAGCCTCAACGAAAAAACTCTTGGTGACGAAATACACAAGTCTCCTGGCTGATGAAGGTGTGGTGGTGTGATGAGTGTAGAGCACGGAACGCCTCCTCAAAACCGATCCTGAAAAATGTCCTATAACATCTTGCAATGTCTTCGAAAACAAAATCACAGTTCCCACAGTTGGGCTGCGGAAGAACTATCAGAAGGCAACCTCTACTTCCCAGCCACAACAGTTGCGATGAAACTCAAATTGCATGCTTCCCCACACGGAAACACACACGAAACCTGTTCCTTGCATTGGTGCTGCCATACTCTTGCTGCTGGGTTCGACACCTGCGGGCTCTGTGGGGTTGGTGGCGAGCACCTTCTCCACGACTGGGCCCCCCTCCGCCGCGATGCCCCCCTCCAGGGACCCACCCACATCACCCGGGGTCGCAGGCGATTGCAACAGGCAGGCCGTGACGCGACGCCGCTTCGACGCGCTCTGTGGGGGAGTGCCCGGCTCCGCTGCGGGGGGCGTCACGCACCTCCCCTTCTTCCCGCCCCTCGCAGGCATGGTGACGGGAGGAGGCTGTGTGGGTGGTGGTGTGCGCGTGGGGTGATGTGCCCCACACACGCCCTGCTGTGGTGGTGGCGCTGTTGGACAATGGATCACAATACCCCTGTGATGCAGGCAAGAAGAGGAAGCCAGGATCGCGGTGTGCAATGGCTAAGATCGCCTCTGTATAGATCAGCACTGTGGGGTATGTGGTGCGTCTGCGCAAGAGGGGAGGGCCACTTAGGAGGCTGTGTGAACCAGGGGCAGCAACGGGTGGGTGAGGGGGCAGCTGTCTGCAGTAGACTGTAGGACTGTTGCTACGTCCGGGACCCGTGAGGAAAGCCACCACCGCAGCCGGACTGCTGAATGGCGGTGAGTGACCCACACCGATGCTTCAGCTGGTTGAATCACAAAGAGGGGAACAGTGAGGGTGCTGCCTTCATACATTTGCCCCATTCGTCTCAGGTGTGCATTGCAAAGGTGGAGAGGGGGGCTTCGTGAGGGAGGGAAGGGGGTGTGGAGCAGTCTGTACAGAGAGCACTGCGTCAGTCATTTGCCCCCGCATCTCAGATGCAAACGCACAGCTGCCTCCACACAGAGCAGGAGTCAGGTGGTGCTGCGAGATTTGCCCGCTTCTCATCAAATGTGCAAACGCATCAGCTCCCTCCAAACAGAGCAGAGGTCAGGTCCTGCTCTGTTTGGCGAGGCTCGAAAGGAAGAGAGTGACAGAGCACAACGAATACGCAAGCAGATGCAATACGACACCAAACACGAAGGCGGGGACAGGGTGACGAGACACTGCACTCAGGGTGAAACGGAAGACACAGCACACACAGAGACTGAAGTGTTGTTCGTTGGTGTGAAAACCCACCTCCCGCAGAGGCTGAGTGCAACACCATTACCCTCTGAGTCCACCTTCCCCAGACGCTCACCTGTGCTGAGGCGGTACAGTGTGGTGGTGGAACAGGGATTCACTGCAACAACATCACCTGGCTGTGACACAGCAAGTGAGGAGGGATAGTGGTCCAGTTGCACAGTACGCAGGCAGCTGAGGGAGGTTGTGCACCACACCTTGAGTGACTTGTCGGCAGAGCACGACACCAGGTGCTGCTCGTCCTGAGTCAGGGCGATGCCCCTCACCACATCAGTGTGGTCATCCAGGGTGTGTGTGTGCGAGAGGGTGCTGATGTCCCACACACGGATGCTCTTGTCATTTGACCCGCTGAAGATCCTTGCTCCCGACACAGCAATGCTGCGAACAACATCGCTGTGACCCTCCAGCGCTGTGGCGCTCGGTGTAGAGGGTGGCAAGCTGTGATTTTTCCAGCCGTTTCTCACAAATTTTTTCTGGGCAAAAATATTGGTGCATTTTGCTCCCGTTTTGGGGCCCCACCACCCCCGGAACACCCCCGACTCTGCCAAAAATCGGGGTTTTCACCCGAAAATGCGGGCCGCCGAGGTGGCCGACAGGAATGCAACCGAACACACGACTCCGGAATCACACCCACATGACGAGCGGATGCGAGGAGGGCCCACCACATGGAATTCACGCCCGAATGGGGCCTTGTCACGGCTTCCCTGTCAGAAGGACCTCCATGGAACCTGCTCTCTGTACGCTGGGGGTCACATTGGTCTGTGTGTGTGGCCACTGGGGTGGGGTGGCTGGCAATGCGGAGTTCAGATGATCACGGCTTCGGGTGGGGGATTGGGGCAGGTTGGGGGGCAGGGTCCACAGGCTGCAGATGACTCACGGATCTTGCTCTGTCATTCGCATCCTGCCAGAATCAATTAGGGAATGAAGGACAAGCTTGGAACTCACACAACAAGGGATGCTGAATACGAAGCACATGTACACACACAGGAGCAAAGAACCCTCGGCTGCCACAAGACCCAGGAATAATGACAGGAATTGGCAGACTGTCTTCATCCCGGAAGGAAGTCTGCAACCTGGACCCCAAACGGACAGACATGGAGAGACAAGGGCGCACGGACAAGCAGAAGGGAGTGAATGAGTGCCTCGCGGTGAGTCTGCGTGCCACGGGTGATACCGCGGCCGAAGCCATCGCGCGCACCTGACCTAAAACAAGCCGCCTTTTTGGCGTCGCCCAGCACTCGCACCACCCTCGTCCACCGTCGACCACTCACGCCCACACTCGCCCACCCTCGCCCACCGTCGACCACTCACGCCCACACTCGTCCACCCTCGCCCAAGTTGGCTGTTTTCTGGTGGGGTTTGTACTGTACTTGGGCATTATACCCTCTTGTGTCCCACCACTTCCTCCTGGACCAGCCACAGCCAATCAAAGTATACCCATCGAGCCCACCAAACCGCGGCAGCACTGGGTCTGGAGGCAGCGGTCGCAAGGTTTTGACGCAACGCAACCCTGCAGGATTTGGGCCCACATGGTGACCCCCAGTCAGTGGTGGAGACAGACACCCCATGGCCAAAATGACCCCACCACGATCCGCACAGATCCCAAACGTTCAAAAGAACGGGGTTTTGGAAAATCCGTGAGGGGGGTCCCGCTGGGTGGGTGGGGTGGGGCGGCGAGCTGCCTCCTAGTCACCTGCAAAAGTGCCTGAACCAGACCTGTACTTCATGGGTGAAGTTTGGCACCACCAAAATGACCCCACCACGATCCGCACGGATTCCGAAAAGTGCAGTGGAAGGGGAAAATGACGAGCGAGCGGCGAACCTACCGCGGGGCCCAGGTTGGCCCACCACCCGCCCGCCCACCGTCGGTCACCGTCGCCCGCACTCGCCCACCCTCGCCCAGAGGCGGCTTGTTTTAGGTCCTGTCAACCGTTACTCTCTCCAAAGTGAGTTTCCTCGTCACCTCCGGCCGATCCAAGAGTTTCGCTCTGATGAGCAGACCGTTCCCGTTGGGGTCCCTCGGATCGATGTTGGTGTGGATCGTTTGAAGCGCATCCAGTAAGGGGTCCTCGCTGCTGTTGTCGATGAGTGGTTTGCTGTGGTTAGACAACACTGCGGTTGCCCCGTCCACTGCACCCTTGAGCTTGTGGTGGGTACAGTAGAAGGACAAGAGATCAGCGAGGGCTGCTGCTTTGAGTTGGGCAGCCTCGTGATCGCTCATGATGCCGAGGAGAATCTGGTTGTCGATGTCGCGCATTTTTTGAACACCGGTTGTAAGCTGGTCTGCTTTGCACTGGGCTGTCCCGGATGTCACAACGTCAATCTGCAAGTTGAAGACCAGCGTCCGGGTAGCATCATGAGGGTGCCGGATCGACGCATTCAGGACGGAGAATGTATAGCCGTTCTTCGCCGCCGAAGCGTCCTGGCACAGCGTCACGGCGGGGGGGGAGTTGGCGGGTCACCTGCGCGGTGATGACGTCGCGAAACACCAATGTCCACCGCTTTACGGTGCTCGTGGGGATCGGAGCAGTCTCTTCTAGGTCTACCTAGGGCTGGAATTTTTGCCCCTTTTTGTGGCATATCGGAAACTTCGGGTTCACAGTCCTGAAAAAGGCCTAAAAAGGGGGGGAAAAGGGGGTTATTGGGGGGTTCCGTCACGAAGTACCGACTGGAACCCAACATTTGGCTTCAGAAACGTGCAAACCCCATTTCCCCCCACCCAGATACCTCACTGGGGGGATATTGTTGCGGTTTTGGGGTGTTTAGATGCACGGTGGACTCCAGCCACCCTAGCGGGAGGTGCCTCCGGAGGCGCCTCCGACCTCCTCCGGAGGAGGCCATTTTTGCTCCTCCGGAGGCCTCCGGAGGCCGGAGGCCCGAGAGCCTTGTGCTAAGTCAGTGACCTAAAACAAGCCGCCTTTTTGGCGTCGCCCAGCACGCGCACCACCCTCTACCACCGTCGACCACCCTCGACCACTCACGCCCACCCTCACCCCTCTCGCCCACAACTCGCCCACCGTCGCCCGCACTCGACCACCCTCGCCCAGAGGCGGCTTGTTTTAGGTCACGCGCACCTCCAAAACTTTGTGTCTGCAATCAGAAAGGGGAGAGAAGAACCAGCGGGTATTCGTCGATCGCGAGAACACCCCAGGCCCCAGAGAGACACCCCCCCCCCCCCCGTGGCGTTCGCGCCGATAATGGTGTTGGTGTTGTTCGTTACATCTCCCATCTGCAGCGCCTGCGCGGTGTGGGCGGCGTGGCCCGTCGCCTGCGAGGGGGCGGAGTGGCCCGGTGCCCCTGGAGCCTTCCCCATGGCCTCCAGGGTCTGCTGCACCAGGGGGCCCAGCAGCGACGGGAGCACCGCAGGCAGCGCAGCCTGCAACTCCGCCACCATGGCCTCGTGGCCGATCGCGGGCGGGGGCGCGGGGGAGGCCTTCCCCTTCCTCCGCACGACCCTGCGGAGGCTGCGGGGGGGCGTCACCCCGGCGGGCGCTCCAGCCGACGCCTGCTGCTCCTGCTCCGCTGCCGCCTGTTCCGCCGCCTGCCGCTCTTCTGCTTCCTCGTCGTCCTCCTGCTCCTCCTCCACGGGGTCCTCCGCGGGGGGCACCTTCCCCTTCTTCACCCTCCGGTTGTGGGAAGGCATGTGTGGGGTAGGGGTGTAGGGCGTGCGGGGGGCTTCTCGCGGGGGGTGAGCGAGAGGGGTTGTGTAAGGGCAAATGCGCGGGAAGAACCAGCAAATTCTTCGTCGATCGCGAGAACACCCCACACGCCTGCCGCGGGTGTGGTGTGTCCTGCATGATCTGCATAGCAAAGTTTCCTGCGTTGTTAGCACAACTCCAACACAAAAATGCCTCTGGCAACGCCGAGACACAGCGCCGATGCGCGTCGGTGCACACCACTGCGTCGAAGAACGATGCCGCCCCAAACATACCGCAGCCGCTCACCCCAGGTTAGGGCCTGGCAAGACTGTTTAATTTTCTGTTGTGGGTACCAGGCCTGGGCGGGGAACCAGCCCTTTTTCCGGGTTTTTTGGGTCGGGGAACCAGGTTTTTTCTAAGAATTTTTACAAGGGATTTTTTGCTCACCCCCCCACAGGTTTCAGGCGCGTGCCCGTCAGGCGGGACTTTTTCTATGATTTCTACGATGAAAACCACCCCCCCGCCCCCACCCCCCCCCCCCTTCTAAGAACGATGATGGCTCACTCGGAAGTTTCGGCGTCCGAAACGTACGCCCACTCTCCCCAATCCTCCTCCATGTCGACATCGATGTCGACATGGACGCGGGCCCTTTTCTCCTGGGGCTCCTCGGGGTGCGGCCCAACCTCCCTCCTGCGCTCTGCCGGTGCCGCCTGTGTGGGAGGCAGCTGCGGCGGTTCTTCCGGCTGAGGTGTGGGGAGTGTCGATGGGGTGCCCGGGGTCGATGAAGCGGGGAGCTGGAAGGTGACATGTTGCAGGGTGGCTGGAGGCACGACGGGGGGTGCGGCATCTGCAAGCAACGAAGTGAGGAAGGGATCCTCAGGGACTTCCTCCACGAGGCTGACAATCGACAATGCATCGGCGTTGTCATCTTCCCAGCTGCCGTCCGATTCCTCATCACAATCCTCCACGCCAGCAAATAGAGAACCCATGGCTGCATCGAGGTCAACGAGCTCCACGGTTGTCAGAGTTGGAAGAGGCGTCAGGGAACGCGCAGTGAAGCGGCGCTTCTTGTTGGCGAGGAACGTGTTGACTGTTTCTTCAACGATGATCTTGCGCGCCGCGTCATCATGTGACAGCTCTAGAGTGATGCCCAGTTCTTGAGAGATGCTTGCGGCAGAGAGTGCCTTCCGGAACGATCCCCTCATGCGCGTTACAACTGAAAAAGCAGCCTCCACAAACACAGTCGAGGGTGACAGTGCCACCATGGCCTCAAGCACTATCGCAAACGTCGAACTCTCGGATTCCAGCAAGAAGTCGACGACAAACTCTTTCAGAAGGTTCCCCCTGAGATCTGTGCATTCCAACCGCAGCTTCACCCACTCCATGCCGATGCTGAGAATCTCTGCCTGGTCGTAACCCAAGCGAGAAGCGAGCGCCATGAGGCACTCGCACGTGCTGTCCTTCCCACTTGTCGCGAAGAAAGAGCTGAATGAGCGGCAGGGATACTCCTCCCACCTCTTGGCCAGGTCCTTGTAGATGGTGTGGCAGAGCTTTGAGCGCCAGGAAGTCATCTCGGCAACTACCCCCGGAGGCAACGATGTGGTTCCCTGGTTCTCATAGAACTTGGCTTCGTGCTTGCCAGGCTGGCGCGCCAGCACCTTATGCACTGTCAGTGCATTCTGCAGGATGCTCTCCATCGACGAGAGCGACAGGTCTCGCTTCTGCAACGCCTCGCTCACCCCTTTATTGATGTCGAAGACGTCAGCCAAGATGCAAGTCGAGAGGGAATACTCGGGGATGAGCTTGTGGAAGAAGAACGGCGGCGGCTGGATCTCCCCGAGCATAGCGACAGTGAAGTCAAAGTTCACCACAGCCGCGTTCAGGCGACGGAACGTTGCAGCTGCCCAACGCACGGAGTGCTCCTTCGGGAAGGAGAGACATTTCCCACCGGAAATGATCTGCAGAGACTTCTGCCTGGCGGTTGATCTGAAGAAGGCAAACCAGTGTCGGAGGAGGCGGCTATGTTCAACAACCTTTCGTGTCTTCTTGATGAGGCCGACGGACAGCTGGTGCATGTGGGCAGCATCATGCACATCGATGAGAGTGCATCCCCACGCGATCTCGAGCTTCCCCCTGAGACTCTTCATCGTTGATGCCCCGTCTGCCGCGAATCCCTTCAGCGAACGCCGCGCCCACTGCGACAGCTGGAGGCTGTCGAACAACTTGACCAGCTCGTCCTTCTGCGACTCTGCGTCAGCTTTCTTCAAGTCGACTGTGCCCACACACCAATCTTTCATAGCACAATCCGTCCTGCTGATCCCCGAAACGATGACGATCATCAAGTCGATGCGGGCGAACGTGGTACCGTCCACCTTCAGGGTTGCCGCCCGACACGCACGCACCGCACCCACCACTCCCCTCAGGAGCACCTCCCAGAGTATCGTCTGGAACTCCTTCGCGACTTTTCGAGAGTAGTGGGTGTCCAGGACATGCAGCCCCTTCCGCTTGTCGTCCTGCAACCTCGCACCCACACTGCTCAGCCCCTCCGCCCGTTGCGTCGCCGTTGCCACGTTGTACACCAGGTTGACCAGACTTGTGTACTGCTCGCTGGTCACCTTCACCTTCGCGCACAGCGTCTGCTTGGGGATATCTGTAGCTGTCACATTGGTGTTTTCACTCCCAGGCGTGGACAACTGCACTGCTCTCTTGTGCGCCGCACCACCCATGTGGCGGCGGATATTGCTTTGCTGGCGCCCAACTGTCGTGGCAGACATAGACGCTTCGCCGCGTGCATACCGGAGCAAGTGGGGTTGCTCCGAGAACTCCCCCTCCAGCTGCACCAAGAACGGTGCACACGTGGTGCACCTCCACCTCCCATCAGGGAGACGCACCACACCGGAGGCTGCAGCGTGGATCTTCCGCTGCTGCTTCTCCTGTATGGCGAGCTGTGCCTGCCGCTGCTGAATCCGAAGGAGACCGTTCACCATTGAGCCCTCTGGCACGTACTTCTTGTTTGCTGCCATCAAAAGAAGGAAGTGCGCCTTTGCTGTGTCGAAGACAAGCCGCAAGGGGTACTGGGCCATCAACGACGGAAGAAGCAAGCCGAAGGTGCGAGGCTGTGTGGTGTCGACGATAGAAAAGTGAACATTTAAACCGCGGGATGTGCGGAAAGTCTGCAGGGCCACTGACGCGGTGTTGGTGTCCAACTCTTCGTCCACGAGGAATCTCGTATCCATCAATCGCGGACGCCTGAGCTTCACCGTGAGGGCCTCCGCTTCGGGGGAGTCAACGCCCTCCAGAAGCGCCGCAGCACTGGTACGCGTCGGCTCCGTAATGGGAATTGACCTTGCTAGGCAGTCAAGCACTCGGAGGCAGTAGTGTCCAGAACTGTATAGATCCCGTTGAACCCACCCTGGTACAAGCCCAATGTTGACGCCTCCGGTTGATTGGGCGAGCTTCATGGCGGTCAGCCATGGGGACAGTCGCCCGGCGCTGTCGAACGCGGCGACGTGGCACGCCCCTTCCCCGGTGTAGAAGGCGGCGTGGGGTGCAGGGGCGACAGGGGCGGCGGTGGTAGCTGCAGGAGAGGCGGCCAGGGGATCCGGAGGAGGAGGCGGCGGCGCATCATGCGAAGCATCGACGTCGTGCCCGTCACCGTCCGATGCCTCACGTGCGTACAGCACGAGTGCTGGCTTCGCGTTCGCACGATTGAACGGCGCCACAGAGCAATCCGTCACACGATCAGTCGTGATCGACTTCCACTTCAGAGTGGTGGCGGGGCCACGAGCGCACAGCGTCTCCCAGGCGATCCCCTTCGCGAGGGTCAGCCCGGACTTTGTGCACGATGCACCGACAAACCGGTACCGGTGATTCACCGGCTGCACCGTGCCCACCTGCACCACCCCGTTGCCGTCAACGCCAAGCTCACGAAGGGCGGAGAGGTCTCTTAATTCCTTGACGTTGACGGTTTCCGCAAGCTCCGTCAGGTGCTTCTGCTTCTCGCCGGATGCAGAAAACCGCTGCGTCGAGAGGAACAGGAGGTGCGGGGCCTTCTCGACGCA
The DNA here is from genome assembly GCA_963210315.1 of Rhynchopus euleeides. Taxonomy (NCBI): domain Eukaryota; phylum Euglenozoa; class Diplonemea; order Diplonemida; family Diplonemidae; genus Rhynchopus; species Rhynchopus euleeides. Next base: position 494,135 of record OY723244.1, read on the forward strand.
GAACTGCGCAGCCCGGACAGCACCACATGTGCACGGACCTTGCTTCTCCATAAATTGAGAAGCAACGCGCTGCACCTCGTCCTTCACGACGCCCAACATCACAACCATGCTGTCTGTAATAGCTGTGCGGAACTCACCACAAGATGGGCAGCTGTAGACGGTGGCGCTTTTGGTGGTGCAGAGGTGCTTCAGGTGCGGGTGTTTGTGTCCGAGGGCGGAGAGACTGACGTCAGGGTTGGGTCGCTGCGGGTCCTGCGAGGTGATCATCTGGGGCTCGTTCTCATCGGGGGTTGTGCTCCGCAGGGACTGGAGGAGGTTGCTCAATACACCTTGGCACTCCCGCAGTACTGTACATGCCAGCAGCTGGAGGATAGTTACAAAGCTGCCACTCCCCGACGCCACCCCCCTACTGGCCCCTTCAGGCCTGAAAGCCCAAAAGCTCCCGGAGATTTTTGCAGTGGTGCGCACCATATTCGCGGAGTACGTGAGGTTGGGTGAGTGTGAGGTCAGGGTCCTGTCGAAGGGTAGTCGAGTGGGAATAAATAGGGAGGTCCTCAGGAGTGCAATACAACAGCAATACACAGGCAACACACCAGCAACACGCAAACCGAGGCAAGAGGAGGTGGGCGGGGTCATCCTGCGGAGTCTCCAGTTGGCCAGCAAGGCGAACTGTACGGGGGAGAGACTTCCCTTCCATCCTTGTGTGCGCCCTGTCGACTGGGAAAATCTTAGAAAAAAAAATTTCCTCTGCGAAAAACCCTTAGAAAAAAAAAATTCCCTTACAAAATTCTTAGAAAAAAACTTTTTTTCCCCGTACAAAAGTTCTTAGAAAAAAAGTTCAGAATCCTGAAAGTGGGGAACCAGCCCCCCAGTTAGGAACAGCCCTGGTGGGTACCGTGGATTTTTTAATGGGGCAGTTTTTCCCTCCCGTTCACCGCCTCCTCACCACCTCCGACCTCTGGCACACAAAAATGAGACTTTCCACACAAAAAATGCCGAATCCAGGCCCCCGCCGACGCCGCCACCCGACTCAGGGCCGACTGCTATGGTGTTGTTTTGGGTACAAGTATACACTGATATCCTGGACTGTCACCGGGAGTGGGGGCTGGCAATGCGGAGTTCACATGATCACGGCTTCGTGTGGGGATTGGGGCAGGTTGTGTGACTGCGGCCGGCACAGCCACCGCCGATTCCCAGTCACACAGCCCGTCGGCCACACGGCTCTGACGGCTCCCCTCACCACCCGCTCAGGTCTGCACGTCGCACACCAACGCTCCGACCACACGCCACAACCCCACGCCCGACGCGCGACACCGGCTCGTACCCGCAACCGCCACTCCACCGGGAGGAGGCGACCCCGCACACGCAACGGCGTGACGCAGCCCCGCTGGCGACCCGCAGACAGGAACCATGGCGTTGGTTCTCACTCCCTTGTTGGGTGCCCCGCCCCCGCGTCCTCTGCCAGCCGCACAAACCAATCTCGCTCACTGTGGGTGCCACTTGTCGTTCACGCCCGGTCGAGCGGGAACTGCCACAAGACCCCGGAGGTCCACAACGACAGCATGTCGCGTCGCCCCCCAGCAGCAAAGCGTCTAGATCATGCGGCGACGGAAGGCCCGGGAAGGGCGAACGGCAGCGGCGGCCGGGGGATGCAGCAGTAAACCCGGCTTGACCAGGGCGCGAGGGGGGGCGCGGGCGGCTTCGCCGCCCGCGCCCCCACATGCCCGGAATGATGCCCCGCTGAATGTTGTCGCGATCCGCCATCGCCACGAAAACGCTCAGCCGCTCGCAGGCACCACTTCGTGGCGTCCCCGTCACCGAGGGTCTTTGCGTGAAACAACGGTTAAAACCGACAACCTCCAGGGAGGAGGCGACCCCGCACACGCAGGACACTCGTCGGGATCTCTGCCCCCGCGTCCTCCGCCCGCCGCACAAAGCAATCTGCTGAAGAAGCCGCTCACGCCCGGTGGAGTGGGCGGCAGAAGACCCCAGAAGTCCATGACGACCGCATGCGTCGCATCGCCCCCCAGCGGCCGGGGGAGGCAGCAGTGAACCCGGCTTGACCAGGTGACCGGCCTGCAGTCGGCGACCAGCCGAGCGCGGGGGGGGCGGGAGATTTATTGAATAGTGGAGCAAGTATCAGCGCGCGACGCGAAAAGCACAACACAGCAATATTTGCCCAGAGGGCCGGAGAGGGGAGGGGGGACAGCCTGCCTTGTCAAGATCTGCGAGAGGGGCCGAGCACCAACGCACACACAACCCGATTCCCTGATAAAGGGTGGTGGTCGCGCCCCCGTCCAACCGTGCAACCGCAACGCACGTGGCGGAAACTGCACAATGCAGCAACAGTGATGAGAAACAACACAGCAAACAACAGCAAGCAAAACAGCAAGAATCACCCCGCGCCGTTCCTCCCTATCATAAATATCGCTTACCGTGGCAAAGCCACTCGACTAAAGTTGTTCGTACGGGGGGGAGCGGGGGGCGCGGGGGGGCGGGAGATTTAGTGAATAGTACGGAGCAAGTATCTCCGCGCGACGCGAGAAGCACAACAAAGCAATAATTAGCCCAGAGGGCCGGAGAGGGGAGGGGGGGACAGCCTGCCTAGTCAAGATCTGCGAGAGGGGCCGAGCACCAACGCACACACAACCCGATTTCCTGATGAAGGGTGGTGGTGGTCGCGCCCCCGTCCAACCGTGCAACGCGCAGCTCAGGCATGGGAGAAAGGGTTGAAACTTCACCTGGGCGAGGATCCCTGGCAACCACCTGTGAACTGGTTGGTGGCCGACACGTCTTACATGAGTGAACACGTTGATAGTCTAGTCGAGCGGAGGGAAGAATGGGCACTGTGTGAGTCAACAGGCCTGGCGAGGTGCGCAAGACCCCTGATATTTGATTCTATTTGGGGTCGCGACCCCTGATATTTGATTCTAGTTGGGGTCGCGAGCCACAGCTCATCGGAGCTGCCCACTGCACCGTCTTCCTGCCATTGAAGGGCTGGTTGCGCGCACGCGGGCCAGACTTCGCCTCGTGCAGAACAGAGGCACAGCAGAGAGCTAGCGGAGGTTCCACGGTAGCGGTACCGGACACCTGGTCCGGGAACACGCCCACACTAGGCGGGGAGAGGGGCCACCCGAGAAGGGGGGCTTGATGAGGGAGACGAGGAGGAGTCATCCGAGGAGAAGGACGACGCTGATGATGACGATGAGTCGCTCGTCACGGAGCCGAGGCTGCTGGCGTCTGCGGCATCGGAGACTCATGAGGATATGTCGCTTGAGTCGGAAGAGGATGAGGAAGCGTCATCGGGGTCAGCTGCAGTGCCGCATGGATCCGGTCGTGGGCCTGCAGTCGTACCGGTGGTGTGTGGGCCATCTGGAGGTCCCTGACATTTCAGGGAAGATGTCCTGTCAGGTGCATGGCACTGGAATCAGCACACCGTGCACCCGCAGTCTGAGTGTGCCGTCTCTGTCACACGAGTGGACCGACGTCGTTCGACTTTCTGAACACTTCTTGGGCTCGCATCCTTCGAAGAAGGCTGACGGTCCACGTGGTCCAGAAGGGACATTTTTCGACATGCGAAGCCAAGACGCGGCTCACGCCGCTGCTTCTCCGCCTGCTGCATGCCCTGGAGCACCTCTTGCTGCGTCATTGTCCTGGTGGCAGTAGTGGCAGGCGGCCCATGCCCGAAACCCAGACGGCCCAGCCAGTCTGTCTCGCTGAAGATGAACAGCAACTCTGCATGAAAGGTCTCGCTGTGGCGTCGGAATGCTCCGCCGAGCCCGGTGCCGAAAGGGCCGATTCTGCGTTTGTTGGTCGTGAATGCGATTTGTGCAATAGGAAGGTTCAGCGCGTCTTCGTTCATCACAGTGTCCACACCGCTGATGAACTCGTCGCCGTCCAAAGCAACAGTATGGAGGTGGAGCCCTGCAGTGTGCACGTCGTCCATCGAAATCGTCTGGATGTGTCGGAGGTACGTCCCGTCGGTGTAGGCGACACCGAGACCATTCACAAACGACTGCGAGCCACTGCGACATGTCCACACACTGACACCGCAGATGCGTGCACGGAGATGAACACCTTCTGCACTGTCGTCACTGAGTTGGGTGGCCGCGGGGTCCCGCTCTACTGTCATGTTATTGGTTTATTTCTGTGTACAGATACACACTGCTGATTCGCTTGTCGGGTGGGGGGGGGGAAAAGAAACATATCAAAAGACATAGCAAAAACGGGGGTTGGGGGAGGGGGGGGGGGGGGGGGGAAATGGTTGAGAAAAAACATACATCAGGGGTGGGGGCGTTCTGTTATGGTTTTTGCCGCGGGGTCCCGCTCGTAGCTGATCAGCGGCGTGCGACGCACACGCGGGACATTGACAGGGCGTCCGGACCCAAAACCTATCTGAGTGATTGACCCCTTGACGATGCGTCCATAGACATGCGTCAACTCGTCACCTGCACCGAAGTCGAGAGAGAACGCGGTCCGAGCCCCTTCGACACTGTGTGCTTCAAACGGTCCCAGGTGGCGCTTGTTGGTGATGAACGTGATGCTCTGCCAACTGAGCTCCCCGCACCAGCCCCTCACACCCGTCACATATTCATCTTCGTCAAGGATGATGTGCGTCCGACCGTTCTTCGAGAAGCACACATCCCCATGTGCCACGCACACCCCGTTGGCATAAGTGAGGGCCAGTCCCATCTTCACCTGTACACTCGAAGGTTCGGTCGCATCAGTGCCGCGATCGATGCTGGAGGCAGTGATGTCGAGACCGACAACACGTCCCCAGGAACGGGACTCTGCTCCGTCGTCAAAGGTGACGCCCTCGTCAGGGCCGAAGGTCTGTCTCGGGATCAGGACGACCTCGACCGTCGCACCGGCCTCCAGCTGCGTGTGCTGCAGGAGCGTGTCGTCCCCGCCCAGCATGTCCCCGCTGCCTGCCAAGCGCAGCGACACACCGTCCGACACCTGCCCCTCCACACCCAGGCACCGCACAGCCTTGTCACGCAGCCCGCACACCGTCTCATCAGCATCGAGCTCGACAGGCACACGCACATCTGTGCCGGCAAGGCAAGCAAACACCTCCATCGTGTGGTGCCGCCACCCAACGGCAGCCAGCCCCTGCAGGGTTCAGGTGTGGCAGTGTGTGTGGCGGCAGCAGTTCCAGACTCGGTGAGACACGAGGCAGTTGGGTCGGGGCTGGCTTGCTGACAAATCCGTACGGGAAGTTGGTGTGGTGCTGTGCAACGCAATGTCCCAACCTGTCGGGCGGGCGTGTGCTGCACATGTGGGTGGAGGGGTATTGAAACAGAAGCAGAAGGAAGCACAATGTCGTTGGGGGGTGTGGAGCAGGACTGCGTCAGTCGTTCACCCGCATCTCATCTCGAATGCACCTCGTCTGGTTGACGAACAAGAGACATGGCCTCGGTGTCGTTCTTGTGTGCCCCAAAACAGGCACAGGGTTGTGTGTGGGTCGTTCCTCCTCTGGTAGGGAATTCCGGATGCGATAGTTTCACAGCCGCGAAGCCCTCAAGCTGGGTTGGCAAACCGCGGCCTTCGTTCTTTGGAAGAACAGCGAGATTTGAAACGAAATACTATCCTTTCCGTTTGCTTCACTCACTCGCTCCAGGGAAACATGAAGGGAGAAGAACCTTGTTGTTTGAGAGAGAAACGCGTTGGTCGTATGGCAAACAGTGGGAAGCATTCCCCTCAACACCTATCCCCTGACTCCCCAGAACTCCCAGTCACATTGTACTGGGGGGAATCGGGGGGAATCCACCAAGTACGACTACGTACTGGGGGGAATCGGGGGGAATCCGACAAGTACGACTATGTACTGGGGGGAATCGGGGGGAATCCGCCAAGTACCCTAATGTGCTGGGGGGAATCGGGGGGAATCGACCAAGTACGACTATGTACTGGGGGGAATCGGGGGGAATCCGCCAAGTACGACAATGTGCTGGGGGGAATCGGGGGGAATCGACCAAGTACGACTATGTGCTGGGGGGAATCGGGGGGAATCCGCCAAGTACGACAATGTGCTGGGGGGAATCGGGGGGAATCGACCAAGTACGACTATGTGCTGGGGGAAATCGGGGGGAATCCGCCAAGTACACTCATGTGCTGGGAGATTTAGTGAATAGTGCGGAGCGAGTATCTTCGCGCGACGCGAGAGAAGCACTACAAAGCAATAATTTGCCCAGAGGGCCGGAGAGGGGAGGGGGGACAGCCTGCCTAGTCAAGATCTGCGAGAGGGGCCGAACACCAACGCACACACAACCCGATTTCCTGATGAAGGGTGGTGGTCGCGCCCCCGTCCAACCGTGCAACGCACGTGGCGGAAACTGCACTATGCAGCAACAGTGATGAGAAACAACACAGCAAACAACAGTAAGCAAACATCAACAAAAACCTCGCGCGCGTCGCTCCTCCCTATTCTAAATCTCCCTGACCGTGGCGAAGCCACTTCAGTCGAGTCGTTCGTAGGGGGAATCCACCAAGTACACTCGTGTCCCGGGGGGGATTGACAGGGCATCCCCTGCCGGTCGGTTGTCCTGGTAAGCGTGGGCCATAGCTACCCGGAACCACAGTGCGTCGTGGGACGTTGGGGGTCCTCGCGACGAGTCACTGTGAGTCACGAGTCGTCAGTTTTCAGCCAAACATGGCTGACTTCTCACTTTTTCTCACTCGGCGTGGGGCCCCGTTATGGGCCTCCCTGTTGAGGCGGCGCAGCTTCTCCCGTAGACGACGGATACCATCCTGCTTCGCGGCCTGCTGTACTCGCGTCGTAGCCGTCCCCCGTGCCTCCTTCCTGCTCCGTGCCTCCGTGAGCAGCAGGCCACTCCGCCGCAAGCAGCTTCTCCTGCACCTCAAGCCCGAAGCACACACCCGCATGTGCATCCTCAAACGCAACCATGAAGGCGTCCCCGATTGTCTTCACCTCGTACTCGCCCCACGCAGACAGTGCAGATCGCATCACCGTGTTGTGCACCACCATCGCCTTCTTCATCGCCTCGGGTGCCGCCTCCCAGATCGAAGTGGACGCACGGATGTCGGTGAACACGATTGCTGCACGCTCGCTCTTCGCACCGGGTGCGGCAGCAGGTGGCACACAGGGTTGCCCAGCACTGTGACCGTCCGGTGAGTGCTGCTGCTGCTCCAGCAGCACGGCAGGAAGGTACGGGCGGTACGCACGCAGGTTCTCTTCCAGCCTGTGAAGTGCCTCGTGCATCGCAGCAGGCAGCCGCCCCTCCGCCTCCGCCTCCGCGCGCTGGTGGGCCCACCACGCCGCTCAGCTCGCTTCCGACCAGGCGCACCATCGCCTCGGGGATCAGCCCCTCCGACGTCGTCCCTTAATACACTTCGCCTCCCCGTGCAGCGGGAACCGTCTTCTGCACCGATGTCCCACATTGGCCTTGGTGTCCGGCACCCCCGCTCCGAGTCGGGGCGGACCCACTCTAGGCGAAGAGGGTGTCGCGGCCGTGTGGGGAACCAAAAACCTGGTGAAGGTTAGTGCCGAACGCCATGACAGCCTCGCCCGCCTGGAACACATTGCGCCGTGACTGATTGCCTTGACCCACCCACCAAGGGGCCCCTGCACGTGCCTCCGGTACTGCGCCCCTGCTGGCCTCCTGTGTCCCGACCGCCACGAGCTGCGCTTGTGGTGTCTGCCAGCCGTACCACTGGCTCTTTTTTTTTTTTTTTCATGTCGCTCCCGTTGGTCACTTCGCTGCTTTGAGTCAGCCACGTGGCGGAAGCCGGACCGCAGGGAGGGGCGTTGCGCCCGTTGACGCCTCTCACTCCTCATGTGCCTTGAGTAGCTGCCAGGTGGGTCTGCTTTGAGGCGGGGAATCGCGTCAGGCCAAACAGCCACTGCGAGGACGTCTCCCCTAAAAGAAAAGAAAGAATGTGGGAAGGGGACGGGGGTGGGATGGGTGGGCAGCGCAAGCCGGAAGGAGCGCCTCCCATGGGGCGGAAGCTCACCCGACAGCATAAAATGCTGCGAAAACAACAAAAAAAGGGAAAATAAACCACGCACACCACAACATCAATAAAACCAAAGCCGTGCAGAAAGGGCCCCTCCGCATATATGAAACAGGGCACACAGCGGAAAAAGAGTTACCAGAGCTTGCTTTAGTTTCCCCTCGGAGGAGGGTAATCACAGGGGGCGCCACGTGAAGGCAGCAAGTTGGATTTTATCCCCCCTGGTAGCAGAGGTAGGTTCTCTTCGGACCACACACCTGCACGCGTGGGACCAGGGGGTTCCCTCCCCAGCCCCACTACGGGACGTCCGAGTCTCGTCGTTCGCGGTAGCACGTGGGATTTTCTCTGAAATTTGCACCAAATCGCCATGTTGTGAGTCAACCCTTCGATCTGAGCCACACCGAGATCGTCTTTTTCGAGAATCGGGGTCCAAATACGCTCCCCATGCTAGGGACCCCCCAACTCCCCACACTCTTTTTTTGGGCGTTTTTCCGCTCATTTTTTTCTCATTTTTTCTCACTCGGTAGCGAGGGCCCCCAGAACAAAGCGGTCAATTGATTTGTTACGCTCATCAACATCCCATTCATTTTCAATCAGTGTTTCCCACCCGATCAAAGAGGCAGCCCTGCAGGCAACACCTGAGGGGCTGGCCCCGCCCCAGGCTCCAGTCAGCAGCCATCCCACACCCCACCCCACCTTACGACGCACTGTAGCGAAGGGGCTTTGCCCTGCAGCTTGCACCCCACACCCACCCCTCCCCAGACGTCCAGCATTGGAGAGGGTGCAAACGTGCTGTGGGTATGCATGCGTGTGGTGTGTCTGCAGAACAAAGGGCGCTTCGTGAGGGTGGGGTCGGGTGGGGGTGTGGGGCAGTCTGCAGAGAGAGCACTGGGATAGACGTCCAGTTGCACAGTACGCAGGCAGCTGAGGGAGGTTGTGCACCACACCTTGAGTGACTCGTCGTCAGAGCACGACACCAGGTGCTGCTCGTCCTGAGTCAGGGCGACGTCCCTCACCCAATAAGTGTGGCCATCCAGGGTGTGTGTGTGTGTGAGGGTGCTGATGTCCCACACACGGATGGTCTTGTCATCTGACCCGCTGAAGATCCTTGCTCCCGACACAGCAATGCTGTGAACAGCCTTGCTGTGACCCTCCAGCACTGTGGCGCTCGGTGTGCCCTTCAAGTCCCGCAGGCCCAGCTTGCCTCTGAAGTAATCAGCAATGCTGCGAACTGACCAGCTGTTGCGTTCCAGCACTCCAGGCTCGGGAAATAGGGTGACGAGAGAGCAAGGCCCGCTATATCTGCATACACAGGGGGCCTTCGCGGCAAGCACACAAGGCAGGAAACAGGTTCCAAGACACTGCACTCAGGGTGAAACGGAAGACACATCACACACAGAGACACAAGTGTTGTTGTTTGTTGGTGTGAAGACCCACCTCCCGCAGAGGCTGAGTGCAACACCAGCACCCTTTGAGTCCACCTTCCCCAGACACTCACCTGTGCTGAGGCGGTACAGCGTGGTGGTGTCACTGTAAGAACTCCCCACTGCAACAACATCACCTGGCTGTGACACAGCAAGTGAGGTGGGTTTCCCGTTCAGCTGCACAGTACGCAGGCAGCTGAGGGAGGCTGTGCACCACACCTTGAGTGACTTTTCATGAGAGCACGACACCAGGTGCTGCTCGTCCTTCGTGAGGACGATGTCCTTCACCCAACCAGTGGTCTCATACAGGGTGTGTGTGTGTGTGAGGGTGCTGATGTCCCACACACGGAGAGTCTTGTCGTTCGATGCGCTGAAGATCCTCGCACCCGATACAGCAATGCTGAAAACAGTCTTGCTGTGACCCTCCAGCACTGTGGCGCTCGGTGTGCCCCTCAAGTCCCACACACGCACTTTGCCTGAGTAGTCTCCGGACACCAGACGTCCGCAGCATGTCCACGCTGCGGTCCACGCTGCACCCCACACACCGTTGTAGTTGTGGTCCAGCATGCACACCTCCTCCCAAGTTGAAGTCAGCCACACGCAGATATAGATGTCTTCGGGAGAGCACGTTGCCAACCACGTCCCACAGACAGAGAACGCTGTGCAAGTCGTAGTCTTATTGCCGTGTGTTAAGTCCGCCACCACAGCAGCGGTGGTGGTGTCAAACACAGTGACATGCCCACTGTAACGGTAACCCACAGCACACAGCTTCCCACACCTCGACAGTGTGATGGACCTGATTACTTCGCCACGGGTCGATGATGAGTAGACTGCGGGAGCCTTGCACGGTGGCACGGTGCTGGTGGGAGACCGTCGTGGGAGACCGTTTTTCGGGAGACCAAACGGTATCCCCCTTGGGAGAGCATATGCTCTCCCAAGGGAGAGCATATGCTCTCCCTTGGGAGACCGTCTGGTCTCCCGTGGGAGAGCATTTGGTCTCCCGGGGAGACCGTCTGGTCTCCCATGTCCGTTGATTTGTGTGGGAAGTGGGGTGGGGGGGGGGTCAATTTTTGGGGATGTGTCTGCTACAAAATACATTTTTAATCGAGGGGGAATGTGGGGCGGGTTGGGGTGTGGGAAAGCACTCTATTTTTTGATCATGATCAGCAAACTGACCCCACACACGTACAAAACTAGCTACTCCTCAGGTGCATAGCACTTCCCCCGTTCAGGGATGTCCCATCGTTTTGCACGGCACACACACATGGTGAAGCAGTCCCTCGGTACTCCCTCACCCACATGAAAGAGAAGCTCGTTGTCGCTGGATATCTTTGTCACATGTGGAAGCAATCCCAGCTTTGATATCCTTTTCAGAAGTGCCGACAAAGGGCCCTTCCATTGATCCCGATAAAAGCACTTGCACAGCTTCAGTGCATCGCACGCCAGTATCTTGGGCGGATCCGTCGTGATCCCAGGCAAGGGTTTGCACACCGATACCCGTGCCACTTCATAACGCATTTGGTCGTGTTCGAAGTTAGTTCCAACTCTGGCTGAATGCATCTTACGGGTGCTGTTCCCCTGTTCTTGCAGTTCATCAGTGCACTGGATTGGCAAGGCATCAACCTCGTCAAACCAGTGGCCCATGCTGTGCAGATACGCGTGTCCCTTCCGCGTTGTCATTCCAGGGATGCGCCATTCGAGGAGGTACATCAGAGCGTGATACATCACTAGTGAATATAGCATTTCCTTCTGGTACTCCAGCCGGTCACTGAGGTAGAAGCGGCAGGCGATGCTCTGATACCGGAAGAAGACAAGCCCCTGCATCAGTAGGCCCATCGTGAGCGGTACACCGTTCGAGAGATGGCACAACGTGTTCAAAGCCTCGCGTGCCTGCGCCCCCTTTAAGTTTTTTATAGGAGCGTTCTCTTGCGTGAGCTGCTGCACGTCCGCTGGCAGTGACCTGAACCCATCTGGCAGGATATGCAGCAGTATCACGATGCAGTTCTTCGTGTCATGCAGAGGTGGCGTGATACAGTACACTTCGTTTTTGAAAGCGCTTGCTATTGGACACGAGAACCCCTTCGCATCAAGGGCCCGCATGCTCAACCTTTTGCACTGATGAAGCCGAGCAACAGACTCATCGCGCGGTGTTGAGCAAAAGGCTGACCGGTGGCCTTGACCTCCCATCTTGCTGAACTGGGACCAAAGATCAGCGTGGTCACCACCAACGTACTTCACGTCAACGGTAACGGAGACACCGTTCACGCAAACCGCCGTCTGCCGCAATGCGTCCAACTGCCTGGGGAAATCTGCAAGATGCCAGTGGAAAAAATCTTGGCTTGGCAGATCAACGAGCGTGATGGGGGCCGCAACCATCATCCTTCTGTTCTTCTGAATGAAGACAGAAACGGCCATGCGGGTCCGCTTCGCTTCTCTGCGGTGGCTGTTCCGGGGATTATAATCATCCCTGAGGATGACGGCTTCGCAGCGGCAGTCGGGCGATGTGGGGTTCAAAAAATCATCGTCGACACCAGAAAGGAGAAACTCGCACAAGTTGGGAAGGTTGCCCGTCATCGCCTCGGCATCGCTCTGCAGCTCCCTCTTGAGCGTGCTCTTGTGACGCGACATCCCAAGGGAAATCCTGGCGAATCCCCGTTCCTCAAGCACGTCGTTCACGGTCTTTTGGAGCGTGGCGGCCTGTCGCTCCGAAATCCCGGCCGCCAGCCTGCCATGCTCGAACCCCTCTCGCAAGGCTTCTAATAGCCCTGGGTCCATGTTGCAAACATGTGACTGTGCTGATGGTGGTATATTGTGTAAATGACCGTATATGCGAGCAATATTTTCGAAGACTTGAAGGACGGGGTGGGTACTCGGATGGGTGGGGGCGGGTTTGCACTCTGCGAGATGTTGAACTTTGCGGTAACTCTCTCTTGATCATGCCATTCTTACACTTTTTGGCCACGTGGATACGTGGGTCCTGGTGGTGTACTACTGCTCACCCAAATCCGACTGTGTCACGTGCTTGCTGCTGGTTTCATCCATGCCGTCAAGAGACAGCTCCGTCACAGGAAGATTTCCCAGGACATCCGCTTCTTCCGATTCCTCGTCGTCCTTCTTCTGGTCGAGGAAGCCTGTGGCCGGGGCGAGCGTCCCGCTCACATGCAGCTTTGCCACATGCTTTACAATGGGCAGGCTCACAAACGTGACTCCATCATTGCGGTAGATCTGTGATTATAAGCAAGTGTATTTAATTATGGGGGGTGGTTGTGTAGTGCCAATAGCTGTACCTACCTCAAGGTCTAAACCGTAATCGTAGCCATCCGGGAGGGTCAGCTGCCTCTTGTAGAGGCCGGAAGGTGGGTAGGCCCACTGCGTTGCGACCCTCTTGAAGTGGACGGTCAACGTCCGGTTCGCGAACTGGGGGGCCATGTCGCCTTTCATCATGATGGTGGCGAGTGATGCCTCCAGGGCGACAGTGCACGCCTTTTCGTCCATCTTTATCATGTAGGGTGGGTACGCCCCCCCCCCCCCCCCCGTGATGCGCACCGCCTCCTCATCATCCGTCTTCTTCTTCTGCGACACCCCCTTCTTACCCTTCTCCTCCTTCTCCCCCTTCAGGATGCGATCATACTGTCGAGCCATGTCGTTTCCGATGCGGACCTCATTCCCATGAGCCAGCAGGAGTTTGTATGCGTCTGAACCCTTGTTTTTTGTTGTCGGGAATGCGCGCACGTAGACTCCGTAGAACACGAGCTCCTCGCAGTTGCGGGTGCGGTTGCTCCACACAGAACCATCATTCTCCTTCAGCTTCTGGTCGTGGGCGCCCTTGTTCACACTGGGCGCAAACTTCTTGCCGAACAACTCTTTGAACGCTGTGGTGATGAACGGGCTGTTGTCCAGCTTGCCGTGGAGCTTGGGGCAGGCAGTCTCGAGGAGGCCACGGAAGGCTGACATGGGGATGGTGTTCGTGATGCTCTTGGTGACCGGATCGATCGTGCTGGCTGCTGACGACACAAAGCATTTCGTGAAGGCGTGGATGAGGGGCTTCTCCGTTCCATCAACCTTAGCCCGTTTTGGAGGGGCCTCGGACATGGTGCGTTGTCTGCTGTGTGTGATGTCCTGTAGGTGGACCACCTGGGGCCGGGCGGTTTTGACCCCCCAACCAGCCAAAAGGCCAAAAATGACCAAAAAAACCGGTTTTTCTGTTTGCCATTTTAACAATTAACCCTTTCGATACTAACTACTTACTGGGTAAGTAGTTAAGTAAACCCCCCCCCACGTATATTATTTACCTCATCTATTATTTACATTTCGCCTATTATTTACGAATTCGTATTATTTACATCGGGGGCCCTCGCTACCAAGTGTGACTGAGTGAGAAAAAGTGAGAAGTCAGCCATGTTTGGCTGACAACTGACGACTCGTGACTCACAGTGACTCGTAGCGAGGGCCCCCATCGCCTTTATTTTTTTCTGGGGGGAGGGGAGTGACCCGTTGGTGGACCACCAGAGGGGTCGACTCAGCCCCACTGTCCCACCTCCTCCACCTCCGAGTCGGTCTCCACGAGAACGGCTTCGTCTTCGAAGCGCTGGAGATGGACCTCGGCTGAGACCGCCGCCTTCAGCGCTTCCGTTGTGAGTGTGCTGGCGACTGGCATGAGGGTGGCGAGTCGGGTGATGTGCGGGTCAGAACACTGCATACACGTAGTCCCAGAGTGTGTTCGCTGTGTGGGGGTATGCGGGCACTTCGGTGCCCTCAAGGAGACAGGCGTCCTTGCCCTGTTCCAGTATGCACAGTTGGGATGGAGTCTCTCCATACACACCACCGGTGTAGGCGTGGCTCTGCCACGGGGATGGAGAGGTCCACGGCTTCCGGGTGGTTCAGAGCTCTGGCACATCTGGGCAATGCCAGACTCACACAAGCAAAGCGACATGCGCTTACCTATGGGCTTGTGTGGGTGTCCTCTCCTCTGATTCTGTGCAAAAAACGGGCTGTTCGTAAATAATGGGTGATCTTATTTACAAATCGCCTATAATTTACGAAGAAATGAAAATCACCTATTATTTACGTTTTCGCCTATTATTTACCAAATAAAGGGGGCCTTCGCTACCAAGTGTGACTGAGTGAGAAAAAGTGAGCCACGGCCCACTTCCCCTCACTGGCTGACGAGCTGTGACGAGCCGTGACTGGTAGCGAGGGCCCCCAAATACGTAAATTATATACGCGGGGGGGGTTTAGGATTTTTTGGGGACTGGCAACCAGGGGCTTTCTACTCCGAATTTTTGACCGATTTTTTTTATGGTGAACTCCCCTGTTGAAGTTCTTTCCAGGAAACGCGGTGAACCAACGGGATACCGCAGTGGGCACAACTTCGTCACGAATGCGAAATCCGGAAAAAATTGGAAAAATCGAAAAACTGGGATTTTTCGAGATTTTTCGACATATTTCACCTCCTGGAGTAAAGTGCTTTCCACTAAGAATTTTTCAAGATTTTTTTTATGGTGAAATGCCCCGGATTCAACGCGTCGTGTTTTCGCGAAAAACGCACATTTTTCCGGAAAAATTGTGACTCACAGTGACTCGTAGCGAGGACCCGCTCTCAGAAAATTTTTTTTCGGGAAAAAAATTCTCGAAAATGGCCGTAAAAGCGCGTTTCACGACAAAAAAAATCCTGAAAAATTCTTCGTGGAAGTGTCATTACTCACCACACCAATTTTTGCCCACCATTTTCCCCCAGATTTTCCCTATATGTCGGTCACCGGCAAAAACCCCGAAAAAAATTTACCCCGATTTTTTCACAAAATCGGGCCGCCGTGGGAACTGCCGGGCCAGGGCGATCCAAAAACACCAAAATTTCCGTGATTTGGGGTGCCCCGGGTGTCGGGTTTGGGGTACCACTGGAGGAACCGGTTTGGCCTGCTCGATTTGGGGTCACTTTGGCAGCCGCTGTGGAAGAATGAAAAAATATTTTTTGGGGAGAAAAAAATGTGATTCTCGGACTGTTCTGAAACAACGCAATTCACCATAAAAAGAAATTCTGATTTTGGTGGAGTAGAAAAATATTTCCTGGGGAAAGTGGTCAGAAACCCGAATTTTGGGCATTTTAAATCGTACCCCCCCCGTCTCGAAAGGGTTAAAATGATTTTTAGTTGGATGAAGAATGGTCACCGTGAACTCAGATGTCACGAAACATGCCACCCTGCCCACTCCACATGTCCGTTCCAACGATTTCAAAATAGCAAACCACTTTTTACGCACCACCCTACCAGAGTACCCAAGGGACCCCCCCCTAAGCAGCAGGTAACGGTGGAAGCAGCAGGGGACGGTGCAAGGGGGGTGCCGGAGGGGGATCGCGCGCGGGGTGACAGTAAAAACATTAAAGATAAATCTTTACAGGGGGGGGTCAAATAAACGTACTTAGTTGAATAGTAGTACTTAGCCGAATAGTAGTACTTATTTTTTTGGGGCTCTGGGGCACGTTGGGCCGTTGAATACACGGTGGACTCCAGCGGCCCTAGCGGGAGTCTGGGAGCGGGAGTCTGAGCGGGTGTCAAAGACTCCCGCTAGCGGGAGTCTATACTCCCGCTAGGGGGAGTCTGACTCCCCCTAGCGGGAGTCTTTTCACCTATTTTCATCCATTTTTCCCATGATATAGTTACAGTCTACTGGCGTGGGGGGTAAAATCATGGTGGAAGAGGGATGGGGAGGGGCTTGTTTTGCTTCTGTCAGTTTCCCCGGACTCTGGACTACCTACCTATCCTCCTGGTAGCGGCTACACCTGCGGAGGTGAGCGGTTAGAATTTGAGGTGTCAAAGTGCGGCCATCGCCTGTCGTAGTTGTGTTACACCTTGGGCAAGACAAGCCATCCTGCAGGCCTCATCTTCTTCGTCAGAACTGTCATCCCCCTCCTGCTGTGCGCGTTGGTCAAGCGTGCTCAAAGTCGCCTCGGATGACACGAATGGTGTGAAAGTCGCCCCCAGCGGGATTGGCATTTTGCACAAGCAGAGCGATAATTTGCGGTGTCCTTCGGGGAACCGGAACAGGAAGTAGGGCGCGCTGATGGGTTCAACGAAGTCCTGTGTGTTGCAGTGCACAAACCCCTTCTGCAGCTGTGTCAACTGTGTGCAAAGAACATACACAGCCAATCTATGAGCGTGTCGGGTGTGCAGACACGGACAGAGGATGACTTCTCTATACCCGAGGATCCCGTCCTGCGACAGGTGCGCAACCTTCCAAGGCATGCCCGATGCGCGCCGCTTCTCTTCTGCCATCGCAAGATCTCTCTCGTAAGTTGCGGAGCTGGCGATTGTAACGGCATCTTTCTTGCGATGTCCGTTCTCTGCTTCTTCAAATTCGTCGTTGTTCTGCAGAGGCACTGCATCTTCTGGAGCCCACCAATGATGGAGACTGTGTACGTAGGCATTGCGCGTTGATCCCTTTTCGGCATGCTCCATCAACCAGTGAAATATATGCCCTGAGATCCGAGCACGCAAGAAGGGAATCCGGGCTGACTCATCCTTGCATCCCCAGAAGCGCCAGGGGATGTCTGCATACCGGAAATGCATGAGGTCTGCAAGGGAGACAAAGAGGTAGCGGAACAAGCCCTTGTAGGTGTGTCCTGTGACAGGCAAGCACGACCTTCCGGAACTGAGCACCTGTCCCATGCTGCGACACATTCAGTGCAAGGTTTGTACAGGTCTTGTCGAATATTTTTTTGTTGTCTCATCCAGCAGGGGTGGAGCTTGAAATATGGGGTTGCGGGCTGGATCGGGTCAGATCGGGTCAGCCAATTTTTTCTTATGGGTTCCCCCCCGGTTCGTCTCAGAGATCAGTGCTCGGGCCCAGCCTCCCGCGAGGTACCGGAACCGATATGCAGCCCCGGACGCGCAAGGACTTGGTTACAAGACAAACACATGCCGTAGGGGGGGTCTGGGAGGCGGAGCTCCCAGCCGCCGGAGGCCACGGTAGTGAACATCTGTGACTTGCGGGCGTACGGATTCTGTGTGAGTTGGCTGCGTCCTCCTGAGGATACTGAGATTCCCTGATGTAAAGGGCTTGGGTACAAGACAGGCACATGCCACAGGGGGGTCTGGGGGGCGGAGCCCCCCAGCCACCGGAGGCCACGGTAGTAAACGTCTGTTGCACGGTACGGGTTGGGCAGCTTCATTTGTCCTCTATTGTGACTGTTTGAGGCCTGTGCTCATGTCGCTGGGGTCACTTTGCTCACGAAACGCCTCCTGGTCACCTTGAGGCCCCAAGGCGAGGAGCCAACTTTTCCGGTTTCCCGAAAATCTATATTTTTTTTCTTTTTACCCCTGACCTGATTTTTTGTGAGGGCCTGCAGAAAATCAGGTCAGCTGACCCGAAAAAACCCCCAAGCTCCACCCCTGTCATCCAGTACCCTGATCAGCCGCATGGCGAGCCCCTTGCAGTCATGGAGTGCTGGGGTGACGTAGCGGGCATTGGGAAGCACACCTGCCAAGAGGGAGGGGTAGCCAGCCTCTTTCATCTCAGAGAGAGTCAGGTGCGGGTATCGATGCACCTGTTGATACCAGCGTTCTTCTGGGATGTCGCACAGTGAGCATCGGTGCCCTCGCCCCCCGCATCGCCTCATTGTTGCCCACTGCTGATCTATACTCCCGCTAGCGGGAGTTGGACTCCCCCTAGTTGAGACTCCCGAAAAGGGTTAAACCCGGTAGTGGTACCCTACCCCCGCTGGAGTCCACCTTGCAAGGCCGGATCAGCCCACGGGTGGGTTTGAGGAAGAAATCTGGGGGGGCAAATTTTGCTGCGACTTCCGGTTTCACCCGGCCGAACTCCAGCATCTATCCAGACCCACGGTGCCAAGCCGTTCGCCCGTGTCGCGATCATTCGCGGCTTCAGGCTGCCCCCGACGACACGTTTGTATCCTGCACCTTGCCATACTTCGCCTCCACCTTGTATATGACGGAGAGCGCCCTCCTTCCGCATCGTTGCGACTTCCCTGACAGCGAACTTATCCATGTCAGGGAAGACATGGCGATGATTGCGTTGGCCACCTGGGTGCTGTGCTGGTGGAGCTCCTTGCTCAACACCGTTGCTAGGAGCCTTCTAATGGATCCCAGTGTCAGCACACTGCCCCCTTTTTTAACAGGGAAGGCCGTGCAAAAATCATGCACAATGTTCGTCGCCTCCGCAGCCTCGGGACTCTCTGCGCTCTTCTTCTTCTTAATCGACTTTGCCGCCGGCTTCGCTGCCGGCTTCGTTGTCGTCTTCCCCATTTTTGTGAATCAGGTCTGCGAGCTGGGATGGGTGGAAACGTCCGTTTCGTTTGGTGTGTCTGTACTTCAGTGACGAGTGCCACATTGCATAGGTATCATGGGAAAAATGAGTGAAAATAGGTGAAAAGACTCCCGCTAGGGGGAGTCAGACTCCCCCTAGCGGGAGTATAGACTCCCGCTAGCGGGAGTCTATACTCCCGCTAGCGGGAGTTGGACTCCCCCTAGTTGAGACTCCCGAAAAGGGTTACCCTACCCCCGCTGGAGTCCACCGTGTAGTAGTACTTACTTTTCACCCTTTTTTTTTGGGAAAATTTTCCGTTTTTTTTGAGATTTTCTTTTTGGAGACACACAAATCTGCAAACTTTGGGGCAAGGAATGGGGACAACGGGGTCTATTGGTGCCACTTAGGGGAACCAGGGTGCACGGGGTCCGTAGAGGGGGGAAGTGACCTACGCTCAAAGATATGTCGTGACGAAGGGAATCGGGGCATCCCCCCTCAGACACATACGGACGGGAAACCAGCGAACCCGCAAACTCCTGCGGTCCAGAGGCATCAGAACCACTGCTGAAGACCGCAAACCCGGAAACCCGCAAACTCCTGGGGTCCAGAGGCGTCAAAATCACTGCTGAAGAGCGGCGCGCATTAAACGACTCCTCATCTACGGCGTCCGCAGTCCCTACCACCAACGAGAAGATGTGGACGGATGGCCCCAGACACACCTCACCATAGATGTAGCCTTCGAGGACCAGCTGAGCCCACCCCCCACCCCCCGCAGCCCCCTTCCCTGACGTTGTTTGACATTCTCTCCTGTTGTGCAGCACTGATCAACACACGCCCGCAAACC
Organism: Rhynchopus euleeides; assembly: GCA_963210315.1. NCBI lineage: Eukaryota > Euglenozoa > Diplonemea > Diplonemida > Diplonemidae > Rhynchopus > Rhynchopus euleeides. The sequence continues at coordinate 513,638 of OY723244.1, forward strand.
CGCAATCCAACTGCCCAGATTTCACCATCCACCAACAGAGCCAATAGCTTCGGCTGGTGTCCGACATAATGATGACGTCCGATGCTTTCATGTGCCTCCTGCTGATGGAATGCCTCCTGTTCAAGATATTCGAGGATGGGCCACCGCCATGCGCTCCCCGGCCTTCCTTCAACCAACTGGCCCGGGCCAGGGCACGCTGGTAGCCGAGCGCTTGCGGGATATGGGGTACGTGCTGAAGGTGTCGGGTGAGGAGGACGGGTTCGTGAAGAGCTCCCTTTGTCCGGACCTCACCTTCGCACCAAGCACAGAAACATCCCCTGAAGCTGGTGGTGCGGACCTTGAACCTGGGTTGGACGGGAAGGCAAAAGAGAGCACAGAGAAGCAGTCCACCCAAAAGAAAGTTGTGTCTCAGCCAACCCAACAGTCAAGCATCTTGGCATGGGCGAAGCCGGTTCGTGTGAACTCTCTCACACAGACACAGCCTTCCCAGTCCTCCCAGTCCTCCGAAAAGAAGCGCGCAGCGTCCCCGACCACCCAGACTCCCAACAAACACCGCAGGCTCTGCAAAGGGTGTAGGAAGCCTGGGCACAACATGCAGACTTGCCCCAGCAAGCCCAAGAACTTGAAGAAGAAGTAAGTTGGGGCGTGCTGGTTGTGGCTTGTCTTTTTCACATCTTTTTTTTAAGCATCAACGCACCAACCAACCACCGACAGTGAAGCTGACAGCTCTGATGAACTGTGTATGCTTTCACTAACTCAACAAGAATGTCAACCAGGGGGGGGGGGGGGGGGGCAATACAAATCAAAACGGTACGAAACCAAATGAGGGGCGAGTGGTAGGACGAGAACAGAGCGGATACTCGACCGGAAGGCAGAAGAAGTGAGAGACGGACGACAGCAGTGACCACCGCGCCCCTGGTGGACCAAACAGCCCCGCAGAGCCCCTGCAAACAGCGTTTTTAGGAAAAGTTGAATAGACGTACTTAGTACGTCTATTCGCTCGCAAACTATTTATTAATTTTCTGGCGAGGTCGATTTAGGCCCGCGCGTTCGCCGAATAGTAGTACTAAGTACGTTTATTTGACCCCCCCCTGTAATGAATATTCTTCTCCTTGCACGCTGTGAGGGACACCAGCAGCAAAGCCTTCAGGAGGGTGGGAAGGGTGGTGGTGTGTGCAGTGTGTTCCTGGGGTGTGGCGGTGCACCTGTACCCGATCATCGGCATTGTCCGTCATGTGCTGGGGTCAATTACTTTGTTCAGTCCCACGCGGTGCACTCCCACCCTAGGTGCGGCATGTGCCGGGGTGTGGTGTGTAGGCAGAAGAGGGGGCGGGGCGATTCGGAGGGAGGGGAGGGGGTGTGGAGCAGTCTGCAAGAGAGAGCACTGCGTCAAGCACCCTGACAGCCTCTCCTCTCAGAGGCACCATCGTGCGCAGTTACACTGCACGGGTGGGAGAGTGCTGTGCTGCAGAGGCAAGAAAGCAAGCAGGTGCGGCAAGACGGCAAACACGAAGGGAGGGACTCAAGGGTCAGAGACATTGCACTCAGGGTGAAACGGAAGACACAGTACACACAGAGGCCCTTTTATGTCTTGGTATCAAGGTTTAAGAATGTGTAAATTCCTGCAGTTACACACAGAGGCCCTTGTTGTGAAGACCCACCTCCCGCAGGGGCTGAAGGCAACACCATAACCCGATGAGTCTACATCCCCCACACGCTCACATGTGCTGAGGCGGTACAGTGTGGTCCCAACGAACGGAAACCCCACCGCAACAACATCACCTGGCTGTGACACAGCAAGTGAGGAGCGATAGTGGCCCAGTTGCACAGTACGCAGGCAGCTGAGGGAGGTTGTGCACCACACCTTGAGTGACTTGTCGGCAGAGCACGACACCAGGTGCTGCTCGTCCTGAGTCAGGGCGATGGCTGAGACCCCACCAGTGTGGCCATCCAGGGTGTGTGTGTGTGTGAGGGTGCTGATGTCCCACACACGGATGGTCTTGTCCCATGACCCGCTGAAGATCCTCGTGCCCGACACAGCAATGCTGTGAACAGCCTCGCTGTGACCCTCCAGCACTGTGGCGCTCGGTGTGCCCTTCAAGTCCCACACACGCACGTTGCCCTTCTTATCTCCGGACACCAGACGCCCGCAGTGTGTCCACGCTGCACTCCACACCTCGGCGTTGTGGATGACGATGCACGTCTGCTCCCAAGTTGATGTCAGCCACACGCAGATGGTGTCATGAGAGCACGTCGCCAACCACGTCCCACAGACCGAGAAGGATGTGCGACGAATAGGCGTGTTGCCGTGTGTTACGTCCGCCACCGTATCAGCCGTGATGGTGTCAAACACAGTGATGTGTCCGGTGTAGTAACCCCCAGCACACAGCTTCCCACACCTCGACAGTGTGACGCACTGCATGAAGTTGCGGTGCGTCGATAAGTAGACTGCGGGGGCCTTGACTCTGGGCCAGCGTGGGACGAGCTTGACAGCACCCCCGTCCTCCAGACCCGTGTCGGCAACACGCTGTGCATCGTCCAGCTCCTCCTCACACCCTTCGATGTGTGCTGCCACGTTCTCAGCCTCACGGGCTGCGTTGTTGTTAGAACCCGGGAACATCTCGTTGAGCGCATCCGCCTTCAGCCCGACCACGGTCCCGTCTTCCGCAACACCGACGACACAGCTGTCACCTGTCCCGCTGTGACGGACACACACTTCCATGACTTTGGCGACCAGCTGCTATGGCTTTCTGGAGAATGTGGCGGTGTGTGCAGTGCAGTGTGCGATGGTGGGATGGGGACAAAGGTCGTGCCAAAGTGAGATCAACACGAATTGTGGAGTTCGGCCCCGCTTCCCATCAAATCCAATTGTGCTGGCAACAGCACAGGACGGCTGTGCGTTCGCTGTTGAGTCCGGGTGCAAGTAAACGAATGAATCAAGTCTCGGCATCTTGGTGCTGTAGGAATCTGGATGTGCTCGAAATGCGATGAAACAGCACTGGTCTCAGGAGTGCACTGCAAGGCTGGAGAGGGGGGCCTCGTGAGGGAGGGGAGGGGGTGTGGAGCAGTCTGCGTCAATCCTTCTGACCCCTTCCCCTCTCAGATGCAAACGCATCAGCTGCCTCGAAACAGAAGAAAGGGCCAGGTGGTGCTGTGTTGCGGGGCAAGGAAGCAGCACGGTGGGGCCCTTCGCTGTGTGCCACTGTGTGTCAAACTGTGTCACTCTGCAGCAAGTTTGTGAGGTGGTTCACGTTGACTCCCTTCTCTGCATATCGGGGCGAAGTCCCCACACAAACACACAACATCGCAACACAGAACTGGCAGAAGGCAACGCAAACAGGGTTTGATACTGCACTAAGAGAG